>CM056058.1:52308193-52673356 GCA_029574335.1 Rana kukunoris
TTGCTGAGATGTTTAAATAAGGCAGCCTGTTGCCAATCATTGGAATCAGTCTGCACTGTTAACTCTTAGGTGGCAGGTCCATGACAAGCCCTCTGCTGCAAGTCGAGTTCCGTCTGGTGGGCATGTCCCTAATCAGGCTGTTTACAGGCAGGTGAAATTTCTTCTCAATTTCAGCCAACTGGAGCGCCTGCTGTGTATAAACACCTGAAATGGCTACAGACTCTGCAACACCACATTGAGGACATGTGCCAGACATGGCACATGTGCCAACTTTCCATGTCTAAGGGCGGACAGTTTTTTTTTTGCCATTATCGCACACCATTCCTGTTCCAGCTGGCATGACATAAACCATCTTGGGGCCTGCCACTGCAGAGCTGCAAGAATCTCTGCTCTGTTGTGGCTCCTGTCCCCTACATAGATCAGCTGAAGCACTACATGACACACTTTAGCCTGACTCATTGAATAGCCCTTTAAACGCTTAGTGGGTAGTGGTGGTTAATAAGACAATTCAGCAGATGAGGGCATGTAGGAGGAGAAGAAGGGGATGGAGCTGACAATACTTTCATCATCACCAGGAGCTGTATAGAGATGTGGCGGTACAACAAGCTGCAGCACTGAGCCCTGTCCTGCATCCTTCCGAGTTGCAAACAGAGTTATCCAGTGTGGTGGGAACAAAATATAGTGTCCCTGACCACGCTTGCTGGACCACGTGTCAGCAGTAGGGATGAGCTTGATGTTCGAGTTGAGCGCAAGTTCGACTCAAACATCAGGTGTTCACCAGTCCGAACATTATAGGGCGTTCGCAGGTAATCTGAGCACCCCGGAACGCCCCATAATGCACTGCAAGATCGCACTGCATTGATGTCTGATGATTGGCCAAAGCATGCACCTGACCTGCATGCCTTGGCCATTTGCAGCGCGCTCTATATTGAGAACCATGATTGGCAAAAATCCACGCCCAACACAATACAAGGCTGCTTACACGGTGGCTGTATACAGTGTTATGAATGACAGAAGAGCCAGGATAGTTAGTGGCGTGCAGGGAGTTTAGTATATATATATATATATATATATAGGCAGTGTATGTATATATATATATATATATATATATATATATATATATATATATATATATACTGTGTAGTGTATATATATATACATATATAAGAAGGAATTTGACAAAACCCACGTTCATTCAATATGGTGTGCTGAACTTGTGATAATATATACACTGTAGTGCTATTGTGGTACAGCACATTTTTCAAAATCATGGATGGGGAAGAATCCACCAGAGGGAAAGGCAAGAGTTGTAAAGCCAGAAGCTTTGGACAAGCTTGAATTTAGATGCTGGGCATGTGGGTGGCAGTGACTATTTTTTTCCCTGCAGCATATAGGGCAGAGAATTTTGCCTGCTATATTCTACAGCTGGTGATGTGCTACTGGCAGACGTGCTGCAAGGACTTGTGACACCATCATCCCTGTCGGTGAAGGCTGTTGAGAGGCCATGAGGTATAGCAGGGGTAATGAGGAGGAGCAGAATTGCATCCCCTTTGTGTGGCTTTTAGGTGCTCCTGTCAATGGGCTGAGTGGTTTGAATTTAAATTTCTTGTCAAGCATGTGGTACCCGAAAAAAAATGTCCAGACAGCTGGGAAGTGCGCCGGGAGATAACAGTTCACAATCTCGTGGAATAGGGTGGCTACTTTCTACTCTTCCATGATGGCTGCCTTGTTGGGGTTGTGCCTCACCCTCAATTTCCTCCTCTGCTCTATCCGGCACCCAAGTCATGTCAGTGACCTCCTCATCATCATTCCCTCTATCCTCATCATCACTGGAGCTGACTTGGCAATGCACTGTGGCTGGAGGAACATGACTGCCAATTTGTTGATTACCAGTGTTCTCTCCTCTCTGTAAGATCATGTTGCTACCTTCCTCAACCTCAGAACCAAGATCTGAATAAAGTAATAGCTGTGCATTGTCAAGTAGTGATGAGCATTCCGCTCATCACTACTTGACAATGCACAGCTATTACTTTATAGCCATATTCGATTTCGCGATTTTTCGCGAATATTTCGAAGAATATTCGCGAATATTCGTTAATATCGAATATTCGTGATATTTTATAAAAAAAAAAAAATAAATGCGAAATTTCGCTAATGCAAAATTTCGCTATTTTTTTTGGATAAAATTTTACGAATATTCGATATTTACGAATATTCGCTATATTTTATAAAAAAAAAAAAATAGCGACATTTCGCATATGCGAAAGCGAAAATGATTGAGAAATTTCACTATTTTTTTGGGGATAAAATATCACGAATATTCAATATTTACGAATATTCGCTATATTTTATAAAAAAAAAAATCGCGAAATTTCGCTAGTGTGAAATTGATTGCGAAATTGATTGCGAAATTTGAAAAAATACGAATATTCGAAATAGCGAATATTCGCCGCGATATTCGAGTTATTCGCGAATACTCGAATATGCAATATTCGTAGCGAATATTCGCAATGCGAATATTCGTGAGCAACACTATTGTCAAGGAGCAAGTGGCTGATGCTGTGTTAAAATAACTCAGCTGACTCCTCCATACCTGATGCTGGGGCTACGGTTGGAGTAGCTGTGGACAAGGAGGCAGAATAAGCCACTCTAGAAGCTGTGGTGGACTGCACACTAGTTTCTGCTTGGCTGATGGAAGATGAGGATGGTTTAGTAAACCAGTCCACTACCTCCTCTGCATGCTGTGGCTGGATATCATGGACAGCATCACTAAACAAAGGAAATGATGCCTTCTCTGAGGATGGACCACAACCCCCTATACGTTTGGAAACAGACGTTGCTGGACCCCTCATAGTGCCATGGGAATGTCTGTATTAGGGTTGTCCCGATACCACTTTTTTAGGACCGAGTACAAGTACCGATACTTTTTTTCATGTACTCGCCGATACCGAATACCGATACTTTTTTTAAATGTCATGTGACCGTTTTCAAACCACAGTACAGACTAAGGATATTTTCTTTAGAATTATGAAGAACTCTAACTCAAGACATTATATAAGAATAAAAATGAATAAAAAAAATAATAATTCTTGACACGCAGTAGTAAAAAACTCAAAGAAATTTCACAGAACATGTTGATAAATACAAAAAAAGTATTCTATTTAGGTATCGGGAGCATTTGCGCGAGTACAAGTACTCCCGCAAATACTCGGTATCGGTCCCGATACCGATACTAGTATCGGTATCTGGACAACCCTAGTCTGTATCTCCATGTTGGCCTCCCAGATATGATGGGATGGGGGGCATTATTAACAAAATGTAATAAAGATGGGGAAATGTGTACGTGGATGCACTTTAACCACTTCCCTACCCACCCATAGTCATATGACGTCCACAGATGGGATCTCCCATCCTGGGTGGACGTCATATGACGTCCTGGGCTTCCCAGCCATCTAGGGGGCACGCACGCCCGCTACATTGTTTGGGACCCGGTGCGCCGCGATTGCCTGCAATCACGGCAGGACCGTGGATCTGTGTGTGTAAGCCAGTACAGAGGAACACACATCGGTCTACTCCCCTTGTGAGTCCCCCCCACTACAGTTAGAATCACACACTAGGTAACATATTTAACCCCTTCAGCGCCCCCTAGTGTTAACCCCTTCCATGCCAGTCACATTTATACAGTAATCCGTGCAGTTTTATAGCACTAATCGCTGCATAATTGTGATTGGTCCCAAAAATGTGATAAAAGTGTCCGACATGTCCGTCGCAATGTCACGATCAAAAAAAAAAACGCAGATCGCCGCCATTACTAGTAAAAAAATTAAAAATGCAAACTTTGAATACGCGCTCCAGAGCACGCTGCAGGGAAACACTGTGTTGGCCGTGTCCCTTGGACACAGCCAATCACAGATCGCCGCGAACGGCCAATCAGAGTGGCCGTTTGCGATCTGTGGGCGAATGAGAGATGATCTCATATGTAAACATATGAGATCATCTCTCATTGCCATTTTACACAGAGACGGCGTCCTGTCTCTGGAGAGGAGGAGACCGATCTGTGTCTCTTGTACATAGGGACACAGATCGGTCACCCCCCCAGTCACCCCACCCCTCCCCCCACAGTTAGAACACAATGCAGGGAATACATTTAACCCCTTCCTCACCCCCTAGTGTTAACCCCTTCAATGCCAATCACATTTATACAGTAACTAGTGCATTTTTATAGCAACTGATCGCAGTATAAATGTGGATGACGCCAAAAATGTGTCAAAGGTGTCCGATGTGTCCGCCATAACGTCGCAGTCCCAATAAAAATCGCAGATCGCCGCCATTTCTAGTAAAAAAATAAATAAAAAATAATAATTCTGTCCCCTATTTTGTAGGCACTATACATTTTGCGCAAACCAGACGCTTATTGCGATTATTTTTTTATATTTTTTACCAAAAATATGTAGAAGAATACGTATCGCCCTAAACTGAGAAAAAAAAACGTTTTTTTTTTTTAAATTGGGATATTTATTATAGCAACAAGTAAAAAAAATTGTATTTTTTTCAAAATTGTCGCTCTTTTTTGTTTATAGCGCAAAAAATAAAAACCGCAGTGGTGATCAAATAGCACCAAAAGAAAAAGGGTTCAACTCATGTAGGGTGGCATGTGGTTGCCATCATCCCTTTAACGTGTTAAACAATTGAAATAACCTCAAAGGGGTTGGGATTGTATAGGCAACAAATAATAAATCCAAATTGAAAAAAGAATACCAATTTATTACATAATTATATAAATATTACAATACAAATCAGATAAAAGAAATACTGTTAAATATGTATAGTCTCCGTAGTGAGAATACTGTCCATCATAAGCTACCATCCTCAGATGTTAGATGGTAGACTGGAGCGGATACCGAGGCGTTTCGATTGAAAAACAATCTTCATCAGGGTGTGTAACAGTATAGCATCTATAACGAATCAAAATATCAATATTAAACATCATACAAAAAAGAACCCTCACAATCCCACATGGAATTTTGTAAAGGGAAACTCACTTTTGTCTAAAAGGTCTGGGCTGAAAAGGTCATGCAATTTACAGCGTCATCAGATGCGGATGCCTCAATATTGTGTAAAATGCGCTATAAAAAGTAGATCTTCTTGTCCCTGCCACCCATGGGGTGGACTGAATCAAACGATTCAAAGATCAGTGAAAAAAATCCTCACCATCACTACAGAGGACACAAACAGAGGGAAGGGCAAACAAAAAAAAAATTAAAAAAATAATAATAATGGGGGGAGAGAGAAAAAGGAGACAATGATTATCATGGAAAGGTGGTATAGGTATATAAAAAGGGAGTAATAAACATCCCCTTATCTACACTTACCACGGAAATAGAGGATCAAAATTCTCCCAAAAGCCTGAGTTCAAATGGAAAGGTCCCTGTTGAGGATACCATTCATTGCCCAGTAGAAAAATACCTCCTTAGTCTCCAGAGTGTGGGGAGGATATGGCACTAAACGTCCCCCCTGGCCTTCCCTTTATACTCACCTGTCCTACATTCCTAGATGGTGGGCCACTCCTCTCCCTAGCCAACACATGTGTGTGAACCAACAGGTGTATGCATCCTAGTGCGGACACAGCGCGCCGCGTCATCAAGACGCGACACGTGTGTACTACCACTATTGGCTGATGGTCTGCCGACGTCACTTCCGGGACCGGAAGCTCCGCCGCGGCCATCTTGCTGAAGGGCTTCAGCAATGTCCGGCCGAAAACATCATATCCGGAACCGGAAGTAGCGCCGCGGCCATTTTACCAAAGGGCTAGAGTCGCCACAGAGACCTGGCAGTAAGGTAATAGCCTGGGCCAGAAGTGGGACTGGGAACTAAGAGGGGAAGGAGAGGCCATGAGAAAGCAAGGTAGATGAAAACACCTGACTGGGGAACAGGATACAATAGGGAGCTACATGATGGAAAAAAACATCGCTCCAAAAACTAATATATATCAAACCTCTACAACAGTACCACCTGGTGGTGAGAAGCGGACCATTGAGAGAGTTTAAAACAAAGGAAAAGGAAGAAAAATACCACCGCTGCCGGGATATTACCCTAGGGTGTCATAAACATCCCATTGGGTATAAGAACTACCGGGCATTTGTATAGCCCAATAATCTCCCCCGGCAGCGGATGGGAGGGAGGGACTTTGAAGAAAAAGCGCATAAAACAGGAGGACAGTACCGCATCTGATACATCGCAAACAGCACAACCCACAAAATGTAATCAGCACAGTTTCACAGACAATTATGTATGTATGTATGTACAACAAGGATAATACATCATAATGTGCGCTGTCACAGACATCAATCTGCGAGAATGCACAAATCATTAACAAAAAATCAATTAATCAAATGAAATGTTATTTGTAACAAAACATCCTAGTAACATAAGACACAAAAAAGAAAAGAAAAAAACTCTTATCTATGCGTCTCCCATGTTCATATTTCTGGTCCCAAGGGAGGATTCTCCCAATACTTGAAAACCCCCCTGGGGTATATAACAAGGAGAAAGATGTTATTATAGGGGATGAAGTCCCACTGGCAAGTGACAAGCAAGCCAAAGGGATATTCATCCACGGAGGAGCTAGAACCGGGAGGCAATCAAAAGATTGCATTCCCTGGATTGAGAGTAGAGCTGGGGGAAAAAAGAGAGAAATAATATTTCATTAGTCCGTTTTCCCAGAGCTGAATCCCTCTAAAAAAGGTCTAAAGCTTTCACTCTCGTTAAGTCCAGGAGGGGTTGTGGCCCTAAGGTACCTAATCCAGCGCATTTCACGCTGGAGTAGAACCTTGTTCCAATCGCCCCCTCTCAATGGAATATGGATACGGTCTAGTACAGTGAAATTAACCATTGGCATGTGGTATTCATGGCATTTGGCTATATGTCTCCCAAGTGGGAGATACAAGTTACAGATGCGCATGGAATGCATATGTTTATCAACTCGCTTGTGGAATTCTTGTTTTGTTTTTCCTACATAAAAAGAACCACACTGACACTGCATGAGGTATACCACTCCCCGAGTCCTGCAATTAGCAAAATGCTTCAGGGAGAAGGTATCCCCATTGGGCAGTGTCAGTGTGGTTCTTCGACCTATCACAGGGCATTGAGCATAAGACCCACAGGGGTAGGTGCCGTGTGTTGTACAAGGATCCTTCCTGCCATTGCCCCTATATTCGCTTTTAACTAGCATAGTGCCAATAGAGCCTGCCCTCTTAAAGGTGATCTGCGGTTTGTCTGTAACTAGTTTTTTAAGTATGGGATCATCTGTTAGGATGGGCCAAAATTTTGAGATGATTTGTCTTATTTTTGGATGTTCATTGGAATAGCCAATGATAATCCTAGTTTCCTGTCCTTCCACTTTCTTTGCTTTAGATTTTGGTCTAAAAATCAAAGTTCGTCTGTTGGTAGCTCTTACCCTGTTGAAGGCCTTCTTAAGGCTGGTCTTAGTGTATCCTCTTGCGAGGAGACAAATTGTCAGGGCATCACTTTCTTTCTGAAAATCTTTGTCCGTTGAACAATTTCTTCTCAAGCGAAGATATTGGCTATAAGGAATGGACTTTTTCAAAGATTCAGGGTGAAAACTCCCTGCATGAAGCAGGGTGTTGCCAGCCGTCTCTTTCCTATATAAGGTGGTACTTATTTTCCCTTCTACATCTTTTTTAATTTTGATGTCCAAGAAACTGATTTCATTGTTATGAAAGGACATAGTAAAAAATAAATTGAAGTGATTAATATTCATTAACCTTAATAACTCAAAGAGATCGCCTTCTGAGCCATCCCATACAATGAAAATGTCATCTATGTAGCGCTGCCAAACAAGAATGTTGGCAGCGCACATAGATGCATTTTCCCCCAATAGAAATCCTCGCTCCCACTCCCCCAGGTACAGGTTGGCGTATGAGGGTGCGCAGCACGTCCCCATTGCCACACCCTGTACCTGGAGGTAGTGGGAGCCTTGGAAGAGGAAGGTATTGTGTTCAAGAATGAAATCTAGCATGGCTAAGATGAATCCATTGAACTTCCAATCTGTTGTTGGTCTTTGTTTTAATACACGACCGATAGCCTCTATTCCCAGAGTATGTGGAATACTATTGTATAGTGATTCCACATCGATGGTTACAAGTATCGCATCAGGGGGAATAGTCATATCCTCCAACATTTGGAGGAGATGAATCATATCCCTAGTGTATGAGGGCAGGTCAAGAACATGGGGTCTGAGGTATTGGTCAATGACTTGACTTACCCCTTCAGAGATGGATCCATTGCCCGATATAATTGGTCTTCCCGGTGGGTCTTGGAGATTTTTATGCACCTTGGGCAATGCATACATTGTTGCTTGTCGTGGATGTTTGGTTCTGATGAAGTCCCAAACATCTTTGATGATGGTGCCATTACTATAAAATTCATCCACAAGTTGATAAAACTCACTGTTGAATCTATCCACAATTGCCGGAGTGATTTTTCGATAGCATTGTCTGTTGTTGAGAATCTTCAGACACATTTTTTCATAATCACAGCTATTCATTATAACAATATTGCCGCCTTTATCTGACGCTTTAATTGTTATTTCAGAATTATTTTTGAGGGTCTTCAAGGCATGTTGTTGTTCTACATTTAAATTGCCGCGATTATTATCAATTTTTAAGGCTTCTAATTCTCTAGATGTCTGTTTTACAAAGAGTGAGATTGCAGGATTTAGGTTTAATGCCCGGAATTTATTAGATTTGAGTTTAAAATTCCTGGTTTTCTCTATACCTATCTCGTTAGTCTCCAAATCTGTCTCCCTCAAAATTTCCTCCTCCCAGGCCCCCCCCAAACAAAGCATTTTCCTGTAATAGGAGATTCAAGTCTCTTAGAGCTTTGAAATCAGCAGTTTTTAAGTTGGGGGCCACTTCTGTTTCCTGATTGGTATGTTTGACATAAAGACTCTTGTAAAAAAAGTCTTTGTGCAAATAGATTTATGTCTTTAATCGCTTCAAAGGAGTCTGTGCTAGAGCTTGGGCAGAAGGAAAGGCCAAGGGAAAGAACCTCCTGTTCTATTGGTGTTAGGATATGTGAGGACAGGCTTATGATATTATTACACTCTCCTCTTGTGTTCTCGGCATTTCCGATTCTGTTGTCTGTGCTTGAGGGAGTGGGGATGCTACAGGCACCCCCTTCTTTTCCAAAAAATCATCTAAAGGAGTACGTGGAACCTTTGGAATAGCTCCAGTCTCCTTGCGGGGAAAAAGTTTTCCTCTGTTGGAGGGGGAACCTCTAGTGGAAGTCCTTCCCATAACTCCTCCACCCCTATCATTCTGTGAGAAAGACACCTGAGAGTCGGTAATTGATCTCTTACTTATCTGTTGGACTTCTCCTTCTCTACCTTGTTTGGTAAAGGGGCCCTTCCTCTTGGTTGAGGTTCGGCCTGTATTTGAAGAGACAGATGAGGAAGAGTTAGATGGTGTATCTGATAGGTAATCATTCATTTTTGTATCTTTACCTTGATTGACTGTTTTTTTAGGATTTTTATTTTTATATTTTTTATTGTTGTCCTGATTCCATCTATAAGCCCTGCCCTCACAGAAGGCATTTTTATCCCTCCAGTATTTTTTCTCTTTTTTAATGAGAATTTGTCTACTGAAAGTTTCTAAATGCTCTTTTAGTTTTTTCTCATGTCCAGCATATTCATCCAGAATTTTTAGAGGAGTAAGGCGGGCATATAATGATTCAATCTCCTTATCTAGAACCTTTAATTGTTGTCTATACTCGTTTTGAAGTAATTGCATCAAGTTTGTAGAGCATTCATTTAGTTTGTTTTCCCAGCTTGTTTTAAGCTCTTTGCTAATGTTATCCAAGATTGGAAAGATTTGAATCCTCAATCCAATCGGATTGATATGTTCACTAATATACCTCTCCATTGATTGGATATGCCAGTGTAGGGCAGTTTTTTTCTCTAATGTTTTAGTCAAATTAAAGAATAAGGAGAACAAGTCTGAGGCTAATTGTTCTTTGCCTTGGTAGCTCCTCTCAATCTGTGTCCACCAAAAGAAAGCTCTACTTGTGGGGAAAAAAGGACGTAAATTTTGTTTGGGAGCCACGTCGCACGACCGTGCAATTGTCAGTTAAAGCGACGCAGTGCTGGAAGCTGAAATATCACCTGGGCAGGAGGGGGGCATAAGTGCCCAGTAAGCAAGTGGTTAATAGATTTTTTTTTTAAATTGTCGCTCAATTTTTGTTTATAGCACAAAAGATAAAAACCGCAGAGGTGATCAAATACCACCAAAATAAAGCTATATTTGTGGGAAAAAAGGACGTCAATTATGTTTAGGAGCTACGTCGCATGACCGTGCAATTGTTAGTTAAAGCGACGCAGTGTCGAATCGCAAAAAGTGCTCTGGTAAGGAAGGGGGTAAATTCTTTCGGGGCCAGGGGCGGACTGACAATTTATGGGGCCCCCGGGCAATAGAAGATTATGGGGCCCCTGGGCTTAGAGATGGCCACCACGCCAGGAGGCAGTGCAGAGGCGGGGCAGCTAAAATCTCGGGATTTTCACATCAGAATAACGCACTAAAATATGCTGCGTTAAACATGCACTAACACACTGCAATATACTCCAGTAAATCTGCAATAACACTGAAACATACTGTAGTAATCATGCACTAGCCCATTGAAATATACTGCATTAAACGTGCACTAACACAGGTAAACCTGCAATAATGCACTGCAGCATACTGCAGTAAACATGCAGTAATGCACTTAAACTCACTGCAGGAAACCTGCTCATACAAAATAAAATGGCACTAATGTAAAAATAAATTGTCGCACTACACACGCACTGCACTCTAGATTTACGCTAAAGTAAAAATGCACTAGATTCATACTACCATAATTGATAATTTACACTCACGATAGAATCACAATAGCACACTATAGTACACTAACTCCCTAGTAACACTGAACATAGCCCTATTTTATCTCTCTCCACACCAATATCACACTGCAAATGGCCGCTATGTGAAGATTATTTCTATAGTGTGGGGTGGGACATCATGAGAGTGTCCAATCATGGCTCTGACAGTGCTATGTGCCCTGGTTGGGCAAAGCTTTTATTGCTTCAGCCAATCAGGGCTTCCAATGCACTGTGCAGTGGTGCAGTGCATTGTGGTCATTAGGCAGGCCAAACAAATGGTCAAATGCCTTGATATTTTGGGTGTTCGTCGAATGGGAGAACAGCCAATGTTCGGCCCAACTCATGCTCAGTCGAACCGTTCGCCCAACTCTAGTGAGGAGTTTGGTAAACAGATAACTGTCTGAAGTGCTGCATGTCTGCTGGAAGCTGCTCAAAAGGGCTCAGGCTGGACTTTTCTTTCTGCGGATAAAACCCTTGTGTGGCTGATACACTGTTATTACACTCTTGAAAAAACAACCGTTTTTCTAAAAAAAAAAAAAAACATTGATACATGTCCCCTGGGCAAGACCCGGGTTCTTAATGACGTTTTCACAGGCAAACTATAGACACCCAGCAGGTACAATATTTAAAGGAATTTTTCTTTTTTTTTTCTTTTTATTTAAGCATCATTAAAATCACTACTCCAGGATCAGCGATTTTAATGATGCTTAAATAAAAAATAAAAATATGAAAAATTCCTTTAAATATTGTACCTGCTGGGTGTCTATAGTTTGCCTGTGAAAACATCTTTGAGAACCTGGGTCTTGCCTGAGGGAACATGTATCAATGGAAAAAAAGTTTAAAAAATGGTTGTTTTTTTCAAGAGCAAGATTGTACCTGCTGGGTGTCTATACCTGTGATAACGTCTTTAAATAGCACAATCACCTGCCTGCCAGTAAATTAGGAAGAATTGATCTAGCTAAGCTATACAGTGTATACATATATGTACAACTCCTGGGATGTATATATATCCTCTACACACTGTAAATTTAACTAAACTGACTAGCCTGCCTGCTCTATCTATCTATTTAGTAATAAAGACACTGGGCCAGATTCACAGAGCCATTACGCCTGTCTAACTGGTGTTAGACTGGAGTAATTTCAAATTACGCTCGTTTTCTAGCTAGTCGGAAACCTCAAACCATGAATAGACGGCTGCGGGCTTCAATTCGACTGGATTACGTGTTCGTACGCCTTGGGATCTACGCTGCAATAAAATTGCGGCCACTGGGTGGACTTCCCGTCGTTTTCCGCGTCGGGATATGCAAATGAGCTTTTGCCGGCGATCCCCGAAATTACGATCTTCATTCGCAATCTCTTACGGCACCTTTAGTCATATTTTTTTTGCGTAACACTATACCAGCTTTTTGCTGGTCTAATATTAGACAGCCCATGTTAAGTATGGCCGTCGTTCCTGCGTCGAATTTCTACGTTTTCCGACGTCTTTTATTATTTTTTACGTAAGTCGCCCGGGAATAGGAATGTTCGTAAACGACGCTACTCAAACAACGAATGACGTAACAACGTGATTTCGCGCAATGCACGGCGGAAAATTTCTGAACGGAGCATGCACAGTCCGATCGCCGCGGGGACGTGCTTAATTTAAATGCTTCACGCCCCCCAATCGCGTATTTCGATTATGCGGCGAGAAATAGACTACGCCGCATTAGCGTATGGGCAAAAATCTACCAGGATTCGGTGTAGAGCCTGGTGAAATACGTCAGCGTAGAGTATTTTGATTACGCAGCGCAATATTAAGTGTATCTGAATCTGGCCCACTGTCTCTCTCTCTCTCTACAGAACTGATCTCTTTAACAATGTCGCAACACACTACCCGATGCCGCCTTGCAGGCAGCCTTTTATAGTGTGGGGCGTGTACTAAATCCCCTGAGTAATAATTGGCCAAAGCCACCCTGGCGTTTGCCAATTATGGCTCTCCGTTTTTTGCGCGCTGTGATTGGCCAAGCATGCGGGTCATAGTGCATGCTTGGCCAATCATCAGCACGCAATGCCGCAGTGAATTATGGGCCGTGATGCGTCACTCGAATTTGGCGCAAACGACCCGTGTTGTTCGAATTTTGACAAACGTACGAACAGATGATGTTCGAGTCGAACATACGTTGGAATCGAACGCAGAGCTCATGCCTAATCTTGAATAAACAGAACAGAGGGATTTGGTTCCAAAAGACGTAACGCTCTTTCAAATGAGGGACTGTTGGGAGTTTCTTTCATTGTCTCAGATATTGCAATAAAATATACAATGATTCATAACAAAATATATACTGTACCTTATATTATGATCTTAAAATTATTCTCTCTTATTTTTTCAGCAAGTTTTAACAAAGAAAGAGATAAATTATTGGGGCAGCCTTTTTTTTAATACAACCACATCATTTTTTTTCGGTTTTATTTTTTACTGATGAAATGCAATCTAGATCCATGACTCCTAAATTACAGGTATATTACGACCCTTTATAATATAATTGCACGGCATGAATACTGCAGATAAAATTACTTGTAGAGGTAGAAAAATTAACAGATGGTGTACAAACCTGTCACTATTCTTGGGTCTATTAACACTGTATCAAAAAGAAGGCAAAAGTCAGTCTGACTGATTTAAGTTACACTAATCAGCAGCACTCTTACTATAAAAGCCTATCTTTTTCGCCATGTAGAGAAGTATCCTCGGGGCTTGAATCAACAGATCACTGTCAGTGGTCTTTTTCTATGATTATTACAACGCTGAGTGAAAACATTGGCTATATATGTGTAGTTAGCTTTCCCCAAATGGCTGGCAGATCCAAAGTCAGTAAATAATTCAGCAACAGAGATCCTGTAAGTTCATGGCTGTTCAATGAGTGAAAACTTTATATCAAACTTAGCCTGTGCCCTGAAGGTCAGGATGCCTGCAGCATTAGGCTGGCACTATTATAAGCATAATGCACAGTAGTGAGACCTTGGGAGATGTGATTTCTGTCCTGTTTTTCAGAACAAGAAATGCTAATGCTGAAGCATCTACCAAATAGAGTCATTTAAATAACAGATTACAATGGGATGTATTAAGCTAGTAAAAGCCTAGAGAGTTTCTATTTAGCCATTTTTGTTTTTCTTGACACGGTAGTTTAATTAAATATTATATGGCCTGAGCAGATTAAATAAAAATTCTGAATCATGCCAAGACATACATTTTTGTTAAAATATGTATTATATATGTATATGAAATTGCAAAGATTGTTTGAATTTGCATATCATGCTTTTTAGATAGGTGTAAGTTTAATAAATGTACCATAGGTGCAAAACTCTGTTGGGCTTAAATATTTTCAAGTGATAATGACTTTAATCACATGTAATGATAATGAAGAATACCATATACACTATAATGTCAAAAGTATCGTGATGCCTGCCTTTACACGCACATGAACTTTAATGGTATCCCAGTCTTGGTCCATAGGGTTCAATACTGAGTTGGCCCACCCTTTGCAGCTAAAACAGCTTAAATTTTTCTGGGAAGGCTGTCCACAAGGTTTAGGAGTGTGTCTATGGGAACCTTACTGGCCAGTAGTGACTGAAGTAATCCCAATAGTCCTGCTGATGTAGAAATCCACTTGAGGGTAAAACAAGTAAAAAAATAACACACAAAACACAACACAAGGACCTTGAGAATATACAGTATCTGGTGTCCTAATAAAGAATCCAGATGATGGTGCTTATGTCTTTATAATTGACTTGGCTGTTAAAGCCAATTATGGACTAATTTCAATGCCACACATAATGCTTGACTACATGTTCAAGCAATAAACACTCTTGTGGTGGTGTTCAAGTAATGTGTCCATATGCCAATCTCATATACAATCCAATGGACACATTATTGCATCAATAAGTGGTTAAAAATAAAAGTAAGTAATGGACCCAAATAGCACAATGGCATATCCCACATTCCAAGATCAATTGGGTGGAGTTTGAGAGAGCTTCTATAGCACCATATTCTATCTCAGGTATACTTTGGGGAAATAAAATCCTGATTCCGGCCTTAATCTCCCGTAATCAAGTAGTTGCACATTCATACCATATATGGAAGCTACATAACCATAAATGCAATCTTACTTCCAAGTCTCCTCCACACGCTTCATTTTTGGGCGATCCAAAATTCAGACCGAACACACTAGTCCCAATAGATCTCACATGGTGGATAAATAATAACCTAACCTCACTCTCCAACTTTTCAGAAGGCACCAATTTTATCCCTTTCTCCTCACTTAAGTCAAAACACCAGATCCCTGACTCACAATATGACAATTTCCTTCACATCAAACAGTTCTTTAACTGCTTGCCGACTGCCCGCCATCATATTACTGCGGGAAGTCGGCTCTGCTGGGCGAGAGCCCGTAGCTATACGTCTGCTCTAAAGCGGCCACTAGGGATCGCTCGTTACAGAGCGGGGACTGGGAGCTATGTGTGTAAACACATAGCTCCCGGTTCTGTCAGCGGGGAAAACGCTGATCTTCTGTTCATACAATGTATGAACAGAAGATCAGTGATTTCCCCTAGTGAGTCCACCCCCATACAGTTAGAACACACCCAGGAACACACTTAACCCCTTCCCTGCCCCCTAGTGTTAACCCCTTCACTGCCAATGGCATTTTTATAGTAATCCAATGCATTTTTATAGCATTGATCGCAAAAAAAATGCCAATTGTCCCAAAAATGTGTCAAAAGTGTCCAAAGTGCCCGCCATAATGTCACAGTACTGAAAATAAATGCTGATCGCCGCCATTACTAGTAAAAAAATTAATATTAATAAAAATGCCATAAAACTACCCTGTCAGGGTCCCAGCGCTCACAGCGCTCAATCCGTGCACAGGCACGTTAGAATCGCGTCACGGCGCGTGCCCGCGCATCTGGGGCGCGCGCGCGTGCGTGGTGCAGCGGCGCGGCGCGTGCACGAGCGCGCGGATGTGCGCGCCTCCTCCCGGGACCAATCACAGACCTGACAGGCCTATTTAAACCAGCCCCTGTCTTTGCACAGGTTGCTGGTTTATCGTCAGCTCTGAGTAAAGTTTTGACACTTTGACTTGTGCCCTTTGACCTGGATTTACCTCCCGACTCAGCTCTCACCTGGAAACCTGACCTCGGCCTGTTTGTGAACTCTGCTGCTTTCTGGAACCCCTTTGACCTCGGACCGTGACCTGGATTTGCTTCTGTCTCCTGCCCCTGAACTTCGGCTTACATACCTGGACTTGTCTTAGCGCTACCCGGAACCCGGACTTTTGCCTGTACCCGGATCTGCTTCCATTTTGTCTGCTAACTTTTTGAACTGTTTCCTGGGACTTACCACTTCCACCTGCCTTGCTGACCCTCCAGCACCTGCTACACATCTCAGCCTCTGACCTCCAGTGCCTGCATCCCATCTACCTACCTCCCCGGTACCGGTACCTCCTTGTGCCTCTGCCTCCTGTCTCAAATTCCAGGGGGCAGGTGCGCTTGGTCGTAAAGGTGAGCCGTCCTCAGCATCTCGGCCTCGGTAAGTACTTGTGTACCTGACAGTATAAACCAGCCAGATGTCTGAGGCCGACAGGGCGCGCTCACCATTCGACACACTCTGCATGCAAGTGTCCGCACTTACTGACGCAGTTCAAAAGCTGCAAGATGGCTACCTCCAAATAGATGGCCGTCTCCAACAGCTGGCCGTGATTCCTGGACCCTCATCACCACCATCTTCTGGAGCTGCAGCACCTCAAGTCGCCTCTAGCTCGGCCGTAATGGTCACCCACCCGGAACCACGTGTGCCTATCCCGGAACGTTTTTTCAGGTGAGCGCCGGAAATACCGGGCGTTTAAAAATGCTTGCTCCTTATATTTATCTCTTCAGCCCAGAACTTTTTGTTCAGAGACTGTGAAAGTGGGTTTTGTCATTTCTCTTCTCTCTGAAGAACCTCAAGCTTGGGCTCACACTCTGATGGAGCAACAGAGCCCAATCCTAAACACCATAGATACCTTTTTTGAACACATGGCGAAGTTATATGATGACCCACAGCGTACGGCCACCGCCGAAACTATTCTCCACAACCTTACCCAAGGTAGAAGGCCTATCGAGGACTATACAGCCGAGTTCCGAAAATGGTCAGCCGACACAGGCTGGAATGAGGCTGCGCTAAAATACCAGTTTCGCCAAGGCTTGTCGGAGTCTCTTAAGGACGAGCTGGCTCGGACAGAAGTCCCGGCCACTCTTGAAGACCTGATTAAAACTGCCACACAGCTGGATCGACGCCTGAGAGAACGTCGTTCTGAACGATATCAAGTTCCACGCTCTACCTGGACCCATCCAAGGCCCACTCTGGCCCCACAGCCACCTGCAGCTCCTCAAAACATAAACCCCCCGGATCCTGAACCTATGCAAGTTGGATTGGTCCGAGCCCCGCTTACCTCCGAGGAGAGACTACGAAGACGTCAAAACAACTTATGTCTGTACTGCGGAGAAGCCGGTCATTTCCTTCACTCCTGTCCAACAAGGCCTCGTAAGTCCAAACTACAACCTACTCTCAGCTACAATATTGCAAACCTTTCTCAGGCTCACGTTGTTCTTTTCATTTCCTTGCAGTTACCGGAAGGGGCAACTCGTCTACCGGCCATAGTTGATTCCGGGGCATGTAGCTGTTTCTTGGACGCTACATTGGCTCAAAAGCTTCATGTACCCCTTCGCAACAAAAACCATCCTTTTCAAATTCATTTAGCTGACGGTTCTCTACCCCGATCTGGACTTATCACGCAAGAAACCGCACCTATTCGTGCCACCACTGACTCCGGCCACCAGGAATTTCTACGTCTGGACCTCATTCCTTCCCCACTGTTTCCCATCATCCTGGGTCTTCCCTGGCTACAAGCACACCAACCGGTCATACACTGGCTAAAGAAAGAGGTCAACTTTACATCCTCATATTGTTCACAGAATTGCCTTCCATCTCCAGTTGTTTCCTGCTCTGCCATGACAACTTCGCCTGAAACTCTCCGGAATGTTCCTTCCGTCTACCTGGAATTCACGGATGTGTTCGACAAACAGCAAGCCGACTGCCTTCCGCCCCACCGACCGTATGATTGCCCCATTGACCTCTTACCCGGCGCCGAGATCCCCTTTGGCCGCATTTTTCCGCTGTCCGAGACAGAATTAAAGGCCCTCAAGGCCTATATTGACGAAAATCTGCAGAAGAAATTCATTCGTCCCTCGTCTTCCCCGGCTGGAGCGGGAATCTTTTTTGTTGAGAAAAAAGATGGAACTCTTAGACCCTGCATTGACTATCGGGAGCTCAATAAAATTACAATCAAAAACAGATACCCGCTTCCCCTCATATCAGAATTATTCCAGCGGTTCCGATCAGCTCATGTATTTTCTAAATTGGACTTACGGGGTGCTTACAATCTCGTCAGAATTAGGGCAGGAGACGAGTGGAAAACCGCCTTCAGGTCAAGATTCGGGCACTTTGAGTACCTTGTTATGCCTTTTGGACTTTGCAATGCCCCAGCCACTTTTCAGCACTTAGTTAACGACATTTTTCGTGAACACCTGGACGACTTCCTGGTCGTGTATCTGGACGACATTCTTATTTTTTCACCTTCCTTAGACCTGCATAGATGCCATGTAAAGAGAGTGCTTACCATACTCAGAAAACATAGACTCTACTTAAAAGCTGAAAAATGTGAATTCGAGAAATCTTCCGTACAATTCTTGGGATTCATTATATCCACCAGTGGCGTCGCCATGGACCCTCAAAAGGTTAAGGCTATTCAGGAATGGCCAGCCCCGGTGGACAAGAAAGGGGTGCAGCGGTTCATCGGCTTCGCCAATTTCTATCGACGGTTCATTGTGGGATTCTCCTCCATCGTGAGCCCCATCACTCAGCTTACCCGCCAAGGTCATTCTTTTTGCTGGACACCGGAGGCCCAAGAAGCATTCAGGAAACTAAAATCAGTTTTTTCTTCCGCTCCTGTTCTGCAACACCCCGATCCAATGTTACCTTTTACCTTGGAAGTAGACGCCTCTGAGACTGCTACAGGAGCCGTGCTATCTCAGAGACAAGGGCCAAAGTCCCTACTACACCCTGTGGCCTATGCCTCTCGGAGACTAACTCCACCCGAAAAGAATTATGATGTAGGTGACAGGGAACTGCTTGCTATCAAATTTGCCCTAGAGGAGTGGAGGTATCTGCTAGAAGGATCGGCTCATCCTATAATGATCTTTACCGACCATAAAAACCTTGAATATCTACGGACAGCAAAACGTTTAAGGCCCAGGCAAGCCCGTTGGGCTCTTTTTTTTTCTCGGTTTAATTTTCATCTCACTTACAGGCCTGGTTCGAAGAATGGAAAAGCAGACGCTCTTTCTAGAATGTTCCCTGAAACTCCATCCACAACTGAACCAAGCACCATTCTGTCACCTCGGAATTTTCTACTAGTCTCTCAAATCGACCTGTTAAATTCAATTAAGGCTTCATCCAGAGAATGTTCTGATCCAGAGGTGTCTTCATTGGTAAAACATCACGATATCTTTTTGTCCCGAGGGAAAATTTTCGTTCCATCAGAATCCAGACAACTGGTCTTGAGCACCTTTCACGACCATAAACTAGCAGGTCATTTTGGAGCACGAAAAACCACAGAGATGGTTCTACGATACTTTTGGTGGCCAAGCTACAGACAAGATTGTAAAGCCTACGTTGCCTCCTGTACCACTTGCCAACGTAATAAGGGTCCTAAAACCAAGACCTGGGGGTTACTCAAGCCTCTACCAGTTCCAGAACGGCCTTGGTCTGAAATCTCTATGGATTTTATTGTCGACTTACCACCTTCTGAAGGCTTCACCACAATCCTAGTCGTAGTAGATCGTCTCTCCAAGATGGCACATTTTGTGCCCATGATCGGTACTCCCTCTGCCCTAGAGACAGCCAAAGTCTTCTTCAGGGAAATCGTCAGACTTCATGGGGTGCCCAGGAGCATCGTTTCAGATAGGGGTTCTCAATTCACCTCAAAATTTTGGAGGGAACTTTGTAAATCTTTGGAAGTCAAGACCTGCCTTTCCTCTGCTTACCACCCCCAGAGTAACGGCCAAACGGAAAGGACTAACCAAACGCTGGAGCAGTACCTCCGATGTTTCTGTTCTGCCTCTCAAGATGACTGGTCATCCCTCTTACCTTCCGCTGAATTCGCCTATAATAATTCCGTCCATGCCACCACGAATCAAACCCCCTTTTGGGCCAACTATGGCTTTCACCCACCCTTTCTTCCTGATGCCCTCCCAGAAACACCTGTTCCGGCGGCCCAAGAGCATTTAACAGCTATCCAATTAAACTTTCTACAATTACAAAGAGTGATGCAACGGGCCCAGGAGGACTACAAAAAAATTTACGACAAAGGAAGGAAAGATTGTCCTACTTTTGAAGTCGGAGAAGAGGTTTGGCTATCTGCTACTAATTTAAAATTACCGGTTCCCTCTCGGAAGTTGGGTCCAAGATTCATTGGCCCTTTCAGGATCAAGCGCAAGATCAACGCGGTGGCCTTTGAACTCTCGTTGCCGGATTCCTACAGGATCCATCCAGTATTCCATGCCTCTCTCCTGAAACCTGTTACCCCTGATCCTTTCCAAGGAAGAGAAAGACCTCCGCCTCCACCAGTAGAGGTCGAGGGCGAGGAAGAATTTGAAGTTGAGTCCATCATCAGCTGTAGAAAAAGAGGTAGACAGCTTCAGTATTTGATTAAATGGAAGGGCTATCCCCCGGAAGATAACTCATGGGAACCCGCAAGAAATCTGCATGCTCCACGTCTAATCCGAACTTTCCATCAGGAACACCCAGAGTTGATGTCCAGCTTGGGCGTCCGGAGTCCGCCCCTTGGGGGGGGGCACTGTCAGGGTCCCAGCGCTCACAGCGCTCAATCCGTGCACAGGCACGTTAGAATCGCGTCACGGCGCGTGCCCGCGCATCTGGGGCGCGCGCGCGTGCGTGGCGCAGCGGCGCGGCGCGTGCACGAGCGCGCGGATGTGCGCGCCTCCTCCCGGGACCAATCACAGACCTGACAGGCCTATTTAAACCAGCCCCTGTCTTTGCACAGGTTGCTGGTTTATCGTCAGCTCTGAGTTAAGTTTTGACACTTTGACTTGTGCCCTTTGACCTGGATTTACCTCCCGACTCAGCTCTCACCTGGAAACCTGACCTCGGCCTGTTTGTGAACTCTGCTGCTTTCTGGAACCCCTTTGACCTCGGACCGTGACCTGGATTTGCTTCTGTCTCCTGCCCCTGAACTTCGGCTTACATACCTGGACTTGTCTTAGCGCTACCCGGAACCCGGACTTTTGCCTGTACCCGGATCTGCTTCCATTTTGTCTGCTAACTTTTTGAACTGTTTCCTGGGACTTACCACTTCCACCTGCCTTGCTGACCCTCCAGCACCTGCTACACATCTCAGCCTCTGACCTCCAGTGCCTGCATCCCATCTACCTACCTCCCCGGTACCGGTACCTCCTTGTGCCTCTGCCTCCTGTCTCAAATTCCAGGGGGCAGGTGCGCTTGGTCGTAAAGGTGAGCCGTCCTCAGCATCTCGGCCTCGGTAAGTACTTGTGTACCTGACATACCCCCTATTTTGTAAACGCTATAACTTTTGCGCAACCCAATCAATAAACGCTTATTAAGTTTTTTTTTTACAAAAAATATGTAGAAGAATACGTATCGGCCTAAACTGAGGAAAAAAATGTTTTTTTTATATATTTTTGGGGGATATTTATTACAGCAAAAAGCAAAAAATATTGCATTTTTTTCAAAATTGTCGCTCTATTTTTGTTTATAGCGCAAAAAATAAAAAAAGCAGAGATGATAAAATACCACCAAAAGAAAGCTCTATTTGTGGGAAAAAAAGGACGCCAATTTTGTTTGGGGGCAACGTCGCACGACCGCGCAATTGTCAGTTAGAGCAACGCAATCACAAAAAGTGCTCTGGTCATTGGGCATCAATATGGTCTGGGGGTTAAGTGGTTAACACACACTTCCAGACTTCGAACACCCAACCCCACACCCTTTTTGAGAATCTATGCCTTAAATCTCCCAGAAAACGTGGCTTCATATCAGACCTTTACTCTACCCTAATTAATAACACAGATACAAATAAACTACCTTATATGCTCAAATGGAAACAAGAAGAAAACTTCACATACTCTACGGTGAACTGGGACAATTTCATAAACAACTTGCACAAGTGCACTAAGTCCATCTCTATTAAAGAAACGGCCCTGCAACTTTTCACAAGATGGTATTATACTCCAATTAAACTCCACACAATGTTTCCTTTGTCTTCCCCTTCTTGTTTCAGAGATTAAAACTCCTTAGGCTCGTTCCCCCACATCTTCTGGTATTGTGACAAGGTCAAGGGCATTTGGTTACATGTGGAGAAATTTGCCTCCAAGATCTCTGACAATACCATCACCTTGACACTACATAATTGCCTTCTTTTTTCCCCAATCACCGGTCTATCCACATGTCATTTGAGATTGATTCACACAATATGGGTCGCCATACACTGGTTAATAGCTTTCCACTGGAAATCACCTATGATTCCCTTAGCCCCACTCAAATCCAGAATCAATGATATAAACTTAATGGAAAAAATCTTCCATACCCTACAAAACACCTCTCATATTTATAACAACAAATGGTCTCCTTGGTTCGAGCATTCCCCCCTGTTTTTTAACTCAGTCTAGTTTCCCCTCGCTTGTCATATTCTAGTTGATATGGTTTGATCTCTGCCATTGTCACTGTTACTTCAGCCTTTAACTTTCCTGCTAATAGGGATAATTATTTGTGCCTTTAAGCGATATGCTGATGTGTGTACTCGTACTGACTTCTTATATGCCTTAACCTTCATTTTGTATATGCCTTAATTGTTTGATTTGTACCATCCTTTCTTTCTTTAGTAAAAGTTTGTAAACAAAAAATAATAATAAAAGTAAATAAATGATAGCCACATAAAAGCAGGAATCATAAATAGTGCTTACACTGGTTTACAAAGTGTGCAGTGGATTAAAAGCATATCTAAACCATGGTGGGACTCTTGTAGACATGTGCAGACTGTAATATTTTGTTTTGTTTTTTCGTTTTCGTCCAGAAAATAAATGTATTCGTTTTGATTTATTTTGTTTTCGTCAGGAAAGTTTTCGTCCGAAAACGACGATTTTCGATGACTGTCGAATTAAACGACGGAAATTCGACAAAGCACCGAAAATTGGCGTTCTGAATACAGGGAATATACCTATTCCCTGTATTCAGAACGACGATTTTCGATGACTTTGTGAAATTGAAAGAAGGAAATTCGACAAAGCATCGAAAATCACAGTTCTGAATACAGTGAATATACCTATTCACTGTATTCAGAACGACGATTTTCGATGACTTTGTGAAATTGAACGACGGAAATTCGACAAAGCAGCGAAAATCGTCGGATCTGAACGAAAACGAAAATAAAGCATTTTTTATGTCGGATCTTTCGGTTTTCGTTTCTTTCGCTTTCGTTTTCGTTCGTTAAAACGATAACGAAAATACCAGATTTTCGGACGAAAATGCATTCTAACGAAAACGAATGCACATGTCTAGACTCTTGTCTTACTCTCACAAACTACCTGACCAGCGGGTATAATGTGACAAGATCTGTACCCCCTGGAAGGTAGGATTGAAGGAAGCTTTAGCATTTAAGCCAGCAGGGCTATCAGACTGCAAGTGCATCACTGCTAGCAGGATGTCCTCAGGCAGCCATGTTACCGGAATCCATAATGCCATTAAGCATACAGGGTCTCCAAGATGACATGTTTCAAGGTCTTGCCTCTTAGTAAAAATCTTGGAGAAGGAAGATCAGAGCTTTCAATGGATAGTATGGAGTGCACGACGGGACGGAAACAGCATAATTATATCACTGCACACTACGTACACCATGTTACTTAAGTCCAAATCATATACCATACAGCATTGATATCAAGAGTCTTTATAAGGCCATCCCCCATGATAGGGGCATTGAAGTAATTGGCAATATTCTTAAGGATAGAGGCGATCAGGCTCAAAGTTACAACCTTTTTATTTTGGATCTTCTCAGATTTATTCTTACTCGTGATGTTTTTTTTTGTTTGGACTCTCCCACTACCTTCAGGTGCAGGGGGTTGCGATGGGGACTAAGTGTGACCCATCGTATGCCAACCTGTACCTGGGGGGGTGGGAGAAGGAACTTTTTTCAAATAATGACTCGTCGATGTGCCTGTCCCACGTTATATTGTGGTACAGGTACATCGACGATGTCTTACTTCTATGGTCAGGCACCAAATCAGAATTGGAACTATTTATGACTGTTCTGGTGGACAACTCCTATAATTTAAAGTTTACTATGGAGTGTAGTCAAAAATGTATTAATTTTTTGGATCTTAAGATCTCTATTGATCATGACGGAGTTGTTTACTCTTCATTGTACCGTAAACCTTCATCGGGAAACACCATTCTCCACGCCACTAGTGGCCATCCTCATTCTCTCGTCAGGAGTATCCCTTACAGCCAGTATATCAGATTGAAAAGAAATTGTGCTTTGAGCAAAGATTATGAATTAGCTGCTGAAAATGTACACTCCCGTTTGAAGGAAAGAGGTTATAGCCATATAATTCTTAAAAATGCGTACAATAGAGCAGCTCAAATTGACCGTAAAGACCTGATTTTTCCGAAAAGAAATAAAAGTACATTGCAACCCATTCAGATTCTAACCCAATATTCTACAAATCACCCTCAATTTAGAACTATCCTGGATCAGTCCTAGACACTGCTTTTAGCAGACGGAACTGTGAGTAAATACATAAAAAATCGTCCAGAAGTCACTTATCGATCAGCCCCCTCTCTGAGGGACAAGCTCGTCCAAAGCCACTATGACCCCTCGGGAGGTGCAATACATCCAATCACTGGTACTTTTCCTTGTAAAGGTTGCAATATATGTCCATTCATTCTAAGTGGCTCAACAACTCTGTTGCCCAATGGGCACACACATGGCATTCGGCATTTGGTCTCATGCCAAACGATTGGCGTGGTTTTTGCAGATTTTTTTATGTAGGGAAAAGAAAAAGACCCCTCCATAAACGCATCTCTGATCATATAGGACCTATACGTAAGAAACTGATGAGCACTAGACATGTGCAGACTGGAATATTTTGTTTCGTTTTTTCGTTTTCGTTTGGAAAATACATTTATTTAGTTACTCCTGAAAATCGTTTTGATTTATTTAGTTTTTCGTTGGGGAATAGCTTTCGTCCGAAAATCCAATAATACTTAGTTTCTGTCGAATGGTCAAAAGAATATTCGACGGAACGTTGAATCTTCTTGGTTGCTGTCGAATGGTCAAATTTCCGTTTGAATATTCCGCCTACAAGAATTCTAATGTTGTATGACTAGTAACAATGTCCAATCTATTCTCTATAATGTCGAATCTATTTTCTCATAAATCGAAATCTATTCTCTGTAATGTTGAATCTATTATTTCTATAGTGTCAAATCTTTTCTCTATAATGTCGAATCTTTTCTCTATGATGTCGAATCTTTTCCCTATAATGTCGAATCTTTCTTTATCGAATTTTTACCGCAACGAAAACGAAAATAAAGCATTTTTTATGTCGGATCTTTCGGTTTTCGTTTCTTGTACTTTCGTTATAGTTTGTTAAAACGATAAGGAAAAAAAAAAAAAAGATTTTCGGACGAAAATGCATTCTAACGAAAACAAATCCACATGTCTAATGAGCACCTGCTATCAGCACCGCACTCGAGCATGTACCCACACATGTAAGAAGTGGTGGCATTGACCGCACTTTATTACAACTTGAAACAAAATGGATCCAATCCTTGAACGCCACTCATTACTCGGGGCTCAATGAGTATATTAGTTAAAAATCCTTCCTCTAGACTCTGCTATGCATAGTTATGTTTTATTTGTCAGAATCACCCATTTCTCCCTCCTTGCCGTCTCCATTAAATTCTCCTTTTCATTTGGGGATTTGCTTTGCTTGAACTTCAGCTTTACTTTGTCCGATACCTTACTGGCCTCTATATTTGGCTTCTTCCCATTTCTCCCCCCCTTTTTTTCTTTCCCTTCCTTTTCCTAGACTTTCCCCTTTTCTCTGATTTTATGGGCTACTATCATAATGATTGTGATTGCCTGGGTAATATGACGTTCTATCTATGACATTTTGAACCTATGTATATTAAACTGGTTTATAATCTACTAAAAAAAAAACTATATACTTTTTTGCATATATGTACATTTGTATATAATTTTGCCATTGCGTGGGAACAGACCATTTTGCAGCCCTGCTGTCTCTGGATTCTTTCCCTTTGAGGGTGATTTTTGAATGGGAGTTTTTTACATTATGAGTTTTGAGCTGGGATTCTCTGATCACTTCCATCCCTGGGATGGTTTTATGAAATGTCTTTGCCTTCCTGCTTTCTGCTGTGTGATTTAGTGACTTCTTTCGGCCCCTCTATATGGACACCCAAGGGTTTTTCTATGTGTTAGCCCGGGTTCCGTCTGCGCTGCTGTCACCACACATTCCATCCCTGCCCCTACCATCGGCCGTGATGTCCTCTCTCCCCTCTTAGGTTGCCTACCTGGAGCTCTCTCATTGTTAGTGGGCTAGTCTCTATGCAGTGCTCAAGCCCGCCCCTGTTTGGCGTGTCATGCACCATGGGGAACTCCCCTCTATCTGTTCCTCCCCGCCGCGGTGCACCTTGGGTTTTGCAGGCACCTGGGATGCTGTGTTGTTGACGCATGCACATTGACGCTCTGTGTCTGCTCACGCCCGATGATGTCAGACAATCGGGCGTGTGGGAGGGGGGTATTTAAGGAGCCAGTCTTAGCCATCAGTTATGCTGCACTTTTGAATGGGAACAACCTCACACTGTGAACATACTAATTTAGGTAACAAGCTGTTTATTTTTCTTTGCCTTACTATCTGTAAGCAACCTTTCTCCTTTTCTGTATATGGCTGCCTAGTGTCTGGCCCACTCTATGCCCCGCACTGACTGGCTGATATATATTCTTAAATAGATTGCTATTTCAATGGACATGTTATATCTTTCATGCCCAGATCAGTATATAAAAAGTGACACATTTTTCTTTTCATTTTTTCTATATATCACTCCAGTGTTCTGACTGATTTCGCTCAGGACCTGCGTTAGACTGAATTTGCTGGTTCCCTGTGGTTGTTCCCATAGGTGCTTCCATACATTGAACCCTGTAAGTGAATTTTTCAGTGTTGATTATTCTTTTTTATAAATTTGTGAACTAATTCTTAACTATGGAGCACCATACTCAAGGTGTTATGTGTTCCCTATAGCTGGGTATCCTCCTCCCCTCCTGTGGATGGGCTTGTGGTCTCTGCACGCAGCACCAGTCAGGTCAAGGCTTCACACCACTTCCATCTTTATGGTGGTGGTTTCGTATTGATCCCTCGGTCTTGACAGGATTGGGGATTGGGGGGTCCCTTTTCCCTCCTCCCCCCCATTCTTCTCCTCCATCCCGGGATAGCAGGTCAGCATACTCTCTACACGTAATGGCAAAATTAAATGTATTGATTTTTTGTATTTTTTTGTATTTTTTGTGATTTTATTACTGTTTTTAATATGTATCTCTTTATTACCAATAGAGCTGGCTGTCTCTTTGATCTCAACCTCACCCCAATATATTGGGCAGTACCATCTTGGTTGTGATCCCCCTTAATAATCTGCTATCTGTACGGGATTCCCAGCGACTCGGATAATGCATGTTCAATCCTATGTGTTTTTTTTTTTTTTTAATTCTTTATTTCTTCAAAAAACAGAGGAACTGGTCCCAGGGGACCCAGACAACATTGTACACCAATTACATCAAAGTACATGTATAAGCATAAAGGTAGATAAGTGGTGATGTGGCATCCCCGGACGTGAATCAGTTGTGGATCTTGTGTCGCTCTGGGCTACCGGTGGTACCAGGCCAGGGGCGCGTCCAGGGCAGCGCCCTGCACCAGGTAAGGGAGGGGCGCATTCAACCCCCCCTCATGTGTGCTCACTGGGCTGGTCTAGGGCCAGTCCACTCTGCAGTTTTATGTATCTTAGGTGGAGATCAGTAAAAAAAAAAAAAGGAGGTAGGGTAAAGTAAAGTAAAGGTTAAAAGAGGAAGTGGGGGTGTGGGGGGGTGGGTTGGGAGAAGTCCCAACTGAAGGTCCAAGACTGGTGGGTGTGGGGGAGGGGGTGGGGGCTAGAGAGGGAGGAGGGGGTTCCACAGTTCGGAGGGCTATGTGCTACCTCCGGGAGCGGGGGTGGTTCCTATCTGCTGCCTAATTGTCAAGGGAAGGGGCGTCAGCCCCAGGGGGGGTACTGCCAGGTTCAAGGGGTTCTCCCCTGAGGGATTTCCCTTCGTCCGAATATCGGAACATGGTCCATGGTCGCCAGGTCTCAATATATACCTCCTGTCTCTTCTGGCTGGTGAGGATCAGGTCCTCCATCCCCTCTACCTCGTCGACCTTCCTGAGCCATTGAGTAACGGTAGGCGGGTTTCGTGATTTCCAGCATAGCGGGATACATGCTTTAGCTGCATCTAGTAAGTGGCGTAAAACTGATTTCTTATATGTTCGTGTTGGGGTGGTCGTCGCATGCAGTAAGAAGAGAGCCGGGTCCTCCTCCAGCACCTGGTCTGTGACTTTCTGGGATATACGTCGGACCTCTCTCCAGAAGCCCTGCAGTCGGTCACAGGTCCAGAACACGTGTAGGAGGGTTCCCTCCTCTTCCAGGCATCTCCAGCACCGGTCTGATGACGACGGAAAGAGTTTGTGGAGCAGCGCAGGGGTCCTGTACCATCGAGTCAGGACCTTGTAGTTGGTTTCCTGCACTCTCGAGCACAGGGAGGACCTGTGGGTGAAGGTGAGTATGTGGCGTCTCTCACTACTGGTAAACTGACAATTCAGGTCTCTTTCCCACTTACTGAGAAAGGGGGTGGGTCGGTCTCTGGTGGTGTAATCAGTATACTGTATGTGAGTGAAAGCGCGTGCGTCAATGTCCCTGTTTCCGTACACAGACCTTCGAACGTCGTGGGCGGTAGGCGTGAGCTGTCAGGAGGGGGTATACTTCCCAGGAAGTGGGCGAGCTGAAGTGCCCTCATATAGTCCAGGCCGAATGGTCCTGTGGGGTCCATGAATTCCCTGGTTCCTAGCCACTTGCCCCCGGCACTGAAGTGTGATGCTTGGAATAGCCCTGATTCCCGTAGGTCCAGGAATTTCCTGTCATTCAGTCCCGGAGGGAAGCGGGGGTGACCGATAATCGGTCTCAGGTGGGAGCTACTGGACGAGAGACGGGTCTCTTGCAGGAGCTGTGAGCATATTTTAATGGTCGCACCTATCAATGGGTGTCGCTGTAGCTCCGGAGGGAGGTCTACCTGGCACCAAGGGGCTCTATGAAGGGGGACCAGGCTCTGGTCCTGTTCAATACGTGTCCAGAGTTTGGTGTCTGTGTGCCGACACCAGTCAATAAGTCTGTTGAGGTGGGTCGCTCGGTGGTACGTACGCATCTCTAGGAAGGCTATACCGCCGCTCATTTTCGGACGGCTAAGCATGCCGCGATTTATGCGTGGGTGTTTCCCCGCCCACAGAAAGCGGGTGAAGGCGGCATGTGTTTGTCTGAAAAAGGTCGCGGGCATGTGGATCGGGAGAGCCTGCATAAGGTATAAAAATTTGGGCAGAATTGTCATCTTCAGGATGTTGCACCTGCCCAGCCATGAGTGTAGGCCACTGCCCCATTTGAGCAACTGATCCTGGACTTTCTTCAAGAGGGGAGGGAAGTTAATTTGGAATAATTTTGAGAGGGCCGACGGAATCAATGTCCCCAGATATTTTAGTGCTGTGTCTGTCCATTTCAGGTTGTAACTGTCCTTAAGTCGCGTCAGAAGCGCTTGTGTAGTGCCTACCCCCATGGCCTCTGATTTAGAAAAATTGATTTTTAAGTTGGAGAGCTGCCCATATGTGTCAAATTCCTGTAATAGGTGTCGTAGGGAGGTGGGGGGGTTCGTAATTGTGAACATCAAATCATCGGCGTAGGCCGAGATTTTATGTTGCTTCCCTCCCACCGTCACTCCTGCGATGTTCGGGTTCAGGCGGACGTGACACAGGAATGGTTCCAGGGTCAGGGCGAAGAGTAAGGGTGACAGAGGGCAACCCTGTCGTGTCCTGTTAGTAATCGGGAATGGGTCTGACAGTACTCCATTCGCCCTCACCCTGGCAGTTGGGCCCGAGTATGCCGCCCTCACCCAGTGCATCATCCGGGGGCCCAGGCCAATGTGTTTAAGAGTTGCGAATAAAAATCTCCAACTCACACGGTCGAATGCCTTCTCGGCGTCTGTCCCCAGGAGGATGCACGGCGTCTTAGTTTTTGTCGCCACATGTAGAAGGTTCAAGACTTTGGTGGTATTGTCCCTCGCCTCTCTGGAGGGGACAAAGCCCACCTGGTCTAAGTGCACCAGTCCGGGCAGGTATTGTTGTAGTCTGGTGGCTAGGATCTTAGTAAGTAATTTCAAGTCAGTGTTTAGCAGGGAAATGGGGCGATAGCTGCCACATTGGGATGGGTCTTTGCCCTCCTTGGGGATGACCGAGATGTGTGCCTGTAGGGTGTCCCTGTGGGGCAGTTTCCCTGTTCCCAGGGCGTTGTATACCCTAACCATATGAGGGCCTAGTGTGGGGAGGAGTGTCTTGTAATATTGGGCTGTCAGTCCGTCGGGACCTGGGGCCTTGCCTGGCTTAGTGGCCTTAAGGGCCAGCTGTAACTCATTAAGTGTGATGGGTTCATCTAGTGCCTGGCGGCCTACCTCCGGGAGGTCTGGCATTCTGGAGTGTTCAAGGTAGGTCAGTGCCTGGTCTCCCGCTTGCTCCGTCTCCTGTAGGTTATACAGGGTGTTATAGAAGGACCTAAATTCCTGCGAAATTTGATGTGGTAACGGGATTCGGTGGCCCGCTTTAGACGTAATGTGGGGAATATATGACGCCTGGCGTTGGGCCTGAAGGGATTGGGCCAGGAGCTTACTGCACTTGTTCCCAAATTCATACCCCTTCCTTTTACAGATTTGCATGGCCGCTTTGGCCTTAGACCTCAGGATGTCCGTGATCTTAGATCTAGTCGTGTCCAGTTCGATCCCCAGTTGTCTGGTCGGGCCTGTCTTGTGTGTAAGTTCCAGTTTCTGTAAGTCAGCTAAAAGTTGGTTTAAGCGCTCTGTCCTCTCCCGTTTAAGTCTGGAGCCGTGCTTTATCAGCACGCCCCGAATTACAGCCTTGTGGGCTTCCCACACCACCCCTGGGTCGCTGTCCTCCGTCGAGTTGGTGGTGAAATAGTGCCCAATCTCTGTGACCACGTCGGTCGTCACCTCGGGGTCCCAGAGGAGGCTGTCATTGAGTCTCCATGTCTGTCTCCGTGTCTTCTGAGTTTCTGTCAGGGAATACGTCACTCCCACAGGGGCGTGATCCGACCATGTGATTGATCCTATTGACGTGTCTTTAATCGCCTGCAACTGTCCGTGGGGCACAAAGAGATAGTCTAGGCGTGAGTAAGTCAGGTGGGGTTTGGAGTAGAAAGAGTAGTCCCGCTCCCCTGGGTGAAAAAGGCGCCAGGTGTCAATTAGTTGCGCGGAGTGCAGGGCCTTAACAATGCGTTTCCGCGCATCCCGTGAAACCGAGGAGGTGCCCGACGAGGTATCCTCCTGGGGGTTCAGGGGGATATTCAAGTCCCCCCCCAACACCAGTTGTCCCTCTGAGTACTGCATGAGTTTGTCTATCTGTCTCGTGAGGAAACTGTCCTGGTGCGAGTTAGGGGCGTATAGATTGGCCAGCGTCACTTTCCTGTCACCGATCAAGCCTTTGAGGAACAAGAATCTTCCCTCCCTATCAGTCCTTACATCTAGCAGTGTCCAAGGTATCCGGGCAGCAATAAGTATGGTAACCCCCCTGGACTTGGCTTCCACGTAGGCCGAATGGTACGCCCAGGGGAAGTGTCTGTTTTTGAGCAGTGGCATTTTCAAGTCCTTAAAGTGTGTCTCCTGCAGCATTACTATGTCCGCTTTCAAGCGGCGCATGTCCTGCAGCAGGATTTTCCGCTTTTCGGTGTGTTTAGGCCCTTCGCGTTAAGCGAGAAGATGTTGAGCAGGTCCATGTCCCCGCTCCCGTGAGGCCCTTACGTTGGGGTCAAGGGAGGGGGGGAAGGGGGGGGGTGGGGGGGGTAGTGGAAGTGAGAGAGGGGCTAGAGAGAAAGGGAAAAAAGAAAAAGAAAAGAGAAGCTAGCACTAGGGTGTGTAGCTAGGGAAGGATATTATCTAAGCCTATATGGCGGTGGTATTCTCCAGGGATTCGAAAGTATCCCTGGGGTATGGAGCACCGTCCTAGTTGGGGTAGTGCGTGAACAGAGTTAGAGAGCGAACTCCCAATCCCCGCCCACTCCCCCGGCTTGTGAGTGTAGGTGAAGTGTGTACCGGTAACATATAAAACAGCAAACATCAAAACAGGTAACATCAATATTAATATTAACAGCCCATGTGCTGGCATGCACAGGGTTCTTGAATGAGCAGTTAAACTGGTGCATATAAGTGACATAACCGTGTTTAGCAGGTGTATATGCAAAGGGGTTAGCAAAACAAAACAGGTGTGTCGACCCCCCCCTGCTGCGATAAGACAGTTCGCCTCCCGCCGCCCAATAAGCCCCTTCCCAGGTAATGCTCCTAGGCAACAAATCCGGTGTCCCAGTCCGAACAGCATGCCCTGACATGACAGTTTCCTCTGGGGGTCCGGTCCACCCGCAAGCAGAGGTCAGGGGGACAAGGGGGGGGGTCATAACCGGCGAAAGCCAACGAGGCGCATCCCAACCACCACCCCACAAAACTCCCCACAATCGCCACATAGCACCCCCCGGGTCAACCTCCCCGCCCCCACCCTCCCAGGCAGCAGGTCAACAGCTTCCCAGTCTCCTAAGGTGCGGGACAGACAGGTCCCTCGTGTCTCCCTCAATGGGGGGGGGCGGTCTATCAAAAAAGTGTCTTCCAGCGTTGGTTCCGTGGGTCCCTCGGGGGATATCCGTCACAGTTCCAGGGAGGGGGGGGGGGGTGCAGGGAAAGGCAAAGAGGGGCATCCCAGGGCTAGACATCACACCGCGATACTGGGCAGGGAACGGGAGGTGGCAGTCAACAGTAAATTCAGCAGGGAAGGGGGGCCCAAGGCCTACTCACGTGCCTCCTCGCGTGATGCAGAGCGGTTCCTCCATCTCCCACCCTGCCTCCGCTGCGGCCGTGGGCCCCGCTGTGCCGCTCGGCCCGATCGGCCGATGAAGCGCGGGAGCAGCTGGAGCCAGTCGGGTACCTCGATCGGGTCTGCCTCAAGAAAGGTGAACAGCTCTGGGAGGTCCGCCGCGGTCTGCAGGGTGTAGGAACCGGCGTCTTTGCGGAAGGAGACTGAGAGGGGATAGCCCCAACGGTATGTAAAGCCCTTCTGCCTGGCCAGGTCAAGGAGTGGTCGCAGAAGTGCCCGACGCCGCAGAGTCGCCTTCGATAGGTCCGGGAGTACCCTGACTTCCGCTCCGTCCACCGGTACCGCTCCATGGTCCCAGGCTCGTCGCAGGATGGCTTCCTTCTGCGTGTACCGGTGGAGTCTGCAGACGACATCACGCGGTCTCGCCGGATCCGCGGGCATCGGGCCCAAGGCCCTGTGTGCTCTGTCCAACACAATCTCTGCCTCCGGTTCTTCCAGTATGTCACGGAACACGTCTCTCACGGCCTCTCCCAGTTCTTCCGCGCCGACACTCTCAGGCATCCCCCGGACCCGTAGGTTATTGCGTCGGCTCCGGTCTTCGATGTCCTCCACGTGGAGCTGGAGAGATATGGCCGTGTCTCTGTGTTGGTCCCTCGAGGCCTCTAGCGCCGCTACGCGCGCTTCCAGGGAGGTCAGCGCAGTCTCCCCGGTCGTAACTCTCTCCGCGATGCCGGACACCTCCCCCCTCACCTCCTGGATGTCCCTCCGGTGTGTCTCCTCCAAGCGTAGGATGAGGGCCTCGATGTCCGATCGGGTCGGTAGCGCTTGCAGGAGGGCCCTAATGTCATGATCCAGGATCGGGGCCTCCAGATATCTGGGTTCCTCCATCTCCACGTCCCCGGCGGATCCACGAAGACCGGATGGGACTGGATGTGAAGCCGCCGTGGTAGGTGAGTGATCCCCGTCGGTCAAGAGAACAGGGCTCTGCTGTGCTCCACGTGTAAGGCCTCTCGAGGCCGTCGCCTTTGCTCCCGGGGACTTTCCCTGGAAGAGTCCGTAGAATCGTTGCGTCTCCTTCTGTGATTTACCTGCGGGTGTCCCCCGTGTCACTGCTCTCGTCCTGTGTTTCTTGGCCGAGTTCATACCGGTAATTCATTGATTTTAAGCCAGAAAAGTGGGGCCCGGACCGGGAGCTCTAGAGAAGTGCTGCCCCACTCAGTCATGTCCAAGCCACGCCCCCCAATCCTATGTGTTTTTAACAAATCACTTGGTTTTGTAATGTATCATGTATTTATGATATATTTTTAATAAATTATTAAAAATATTTGTTATCCTGTTCTATATATAGCACCGCTACAGTCCCCTGTTGTCCATACTCTTTCATCCATACAGCAGAGGACACAGGCAGTACACACCTCGTAGCTTTAGGTGCATACTGCAGAGGACACGGGCAGTACACACCACGTAGCTTTAGGTGCCAACTGCAGAGGACACAGGCAGTACACACCACATATCTTTAGGTGCACACTGCAGCAGACACAGGCAGTACACACCACGTAGCTTTCGGTGCAAACTGCAGAGGACACGGGCAGTGCACACCACGTAGCTTTAGGTGCAAACTGCAGAGGACACAGGCAGTACACACCATGTAGCTTTAGGTGCAAACTGCAGAGGACATGGGCAGTACACACCACGTAGCTTTAGGTGCAAACTGCAGAGGACACGGGAAGTACACACCACGTAGCTTTAGGTGCACACTGCAGTGGACACAGGCAGTACACACCACGTAGCTTTAGATGCAAACTGCAGAGGACACAGGCAGTACACACCATGTAGCTTTAGGTGCAAACTGTAGAGGACACGGGCAGTACACACCACATAGCTTTAGGTGCAAACTGCAGAGGACACAGGCAGTACACCACATGAGAATACTGCAGCTAGCACAATCACCTGCCTGCCAGTAAATTAGGAAGAGCGGATCTAGCTATACTATATAGTGTATAAATAGTGTATAGTGTATAAAGTACTATAGTGTATAAATATATATACAACACCTGGGATGCATATATATCCTCTACACACTGTAACTTTAACTGACTAGCCTGCCTGCCTGCTCTATCTACCTACTAAAAATGACACTCTGTCTCTCTCTGTCTTCTATCTTTTAATTACCGCAACACACTACACAAGGCCGACCTGCAGGCGGTCTTTTATAGTGTGGGACGTGTACTAAACCCCGTGAGCCATAATTGGCCAAAGCCACCCTGGCTTTGGCCAATTATGTCTCTCTGTTTTTTGCAAGCTGTGATTGGCCAAACATACGGGTCATAGTGCATGCTTGGCCAATCATCAGCCAGCAATGCACTGCGATGCTGCAGTGAATTATGGCCCGTGAAACGCCACTCAAATTTGGCGTGAACGGCCCAAAACGTTTGTAATTCGACAACGATCGAACATACGATGTTCGAATACGAAGCTCATCCCTATTCATAAGGTCTATATAAGTTAAATAAAATTCAATAGTATAGTTATAGACAAATGATCCTGCGTGACAGACTCATCCACCACACCATGTGCAGATTGTGACACCCCTCCCCTATAGGTGCCAACTCACCAGATATGATTGCTTCACACTCTCATGCTTGGCAAATAAGCATCAACCCACTATGGGTTAAATGGTGTTCACTTCAATCTACGTGGGTGTACAGCAACCAAGCGCGATACAAGACGCGATACCGGAAGTAAAGTTCTGCTGACATAATTGGAAGTCATCAAAGCTTCACCTCATTTACTAAGTTTCTGTAAAATTCCTTTGCAAAGTAAAAACTCCCTTGCCAAGTGAACAGCCTATTTGCCCTTAGTAAATAAACTCCCCAGTCTAAAAACAGAAATATATTTGAAATTTCATAATAGGAATGAATTCAAATATTGTCTGTACCTACTGAAATTAAAAGAATTGATTACAATGTAATTCAGACTCGTCTTAACCAATTTTTAACATTAAAAATGTAATCCAAATAAGAGAAATCAGATACTGAGCAAGAAGGTGGGTGAAAACTACTCTATGCCAATTATCTAAAAAGACTAATGGCAACAAAGTCAATCAAAGACAGTCAACTGATTTTTGAACAGTGTAATTTAATCAAAGTAATTTTAGGTTACTATTACCTTTTAAGCAAAATTCTTTAAAAACTCCTCCACTCCACATTTTTTTTATACTAACCGCTACTTTGTACTCTGTCTACAAACTTGTTCCCAAGGCTTTCTATAGGTATGAAGACCCATAGCATGTTAATATTCAGTGTTAAAAGTTAGTTCACCTTTACATAATCAATGCATATATTTTGAAGGTAAAACAATTTGCATTTATTATTCATTAAAACAGGAGCCTGCAAAGTAATGTACCTGTCATCAGCAGATCACTGGTGCAATGTCAGGCTCCTGCACACACTGCCTACAGCTCGGGTACACATACCTGCTTACCTCAGTACAGGCTGGCATTTTCAAAGCCCTGCAGTGTGACTGAATTACAAGCATGGTGACCAATGCTTCCACAGTTCATTCAAACTATAGGTCTGTCTGCCGCAGTTCAAGATGGTACTTATAGTTTATTCATTCACAGGAGTCTTTGAATGTATGACGAGACATATGTATCTTTCTAACTATTTGACTGTGTGGACAGAGCCCACCACAGCCGCACTATTTTTAAAAAGCGACAGTGCGCGCAGGAGGGGAGAAGCCCTGCCCACTCTGACACTGAGGGAGGGATCTGGGGGAGAGGGGGCAAGAGCTGGAACATGCCACATGTTAAACCCAAATTCCAGGTGGAACATGTAATATGTTCCAAAGGTGAATGTATCCTTTAAATAGGAGTTAACGGTAAAATTCATAAACAGTGTCTTAGACACACGTTAGAATCCTGTTGGGCCACTACACCAAAGTTGTGGTGCTTGTGACGATTTATGTACCTATCAGAGACAATATTAGACACTCCCTTCTCAGTAAGCTCCCTCCCTGTCCACTGTGCCTATCAAACCAAGAGTCTCATGGCTGAGGAATTTTGTAGTAGAGAGTGGAGAGAACCTGATGGGGAACTGAGATAGTAATTCCCCATCATGTTTGCTTTGTTGCTATTTGACAGCGCATGACAGAGGGCAAATCCATGCTACTATTCAGTCCAATAGCATTTTCTGGGAAATTCAATAAAGTAATACCAATACTTTTCTGGAGGTATGTCTCTTTAAATCTATCTGTACCGGACTCAAGCATGCATCAGTTTTTGTAACATTGACAATACAGGTGACAAATTTAGGTAGTTCTAACTCCTAACTCTTAAAGAATTACAGATTAGGAAACTGTCGACAAGTAGCCACCCTGGCGGTATGAGTAACCTCTTAAGCCCCGGACCATTTTGTTGGTCAAAGACCAGGCCACTATTTGTGATTCGGCACTGCCTTGCTTTAACTAACAATTGCGCGACCGTGCATCGTGGCTCCCAAACAAATAGAGCTTTCTTTTGGTGGTATTTGATCACCTCTGCGATTTTTTATTTTTTGCGCTATAAACAATTTTTTTTTTTTTAAATGCAATATTTTTTACTTTTTGCTATAATAAATATCCCCCCAAAAATATATATAAAAAAATCATTTTTGTCCACAGTTTTGGCCGATACGTATTCTTTTACATATTTTTGGTTAAAAATCTCAATAAGCGTTTATTGATTGGTTTGCGCAAAAGTTATAGCTTCTACAAAATAGGGGACTGTTTTATGGCACTTTTATTATTTTTTTTTTTACTAGCTATGGCGGCGATCAGCGATTTTTATTGTGACTGCGACATGGCAGACACAGCGGACACTTTTGACACCAATTTGGGACCATTGTCATTTTTATAGCGATCAGTGCTATAAAAATGCACTGATTACTGAAAAAAATTACACTGGCAGTGAATGGGTTAACCACTAGGTGGCGCTGCAGGGGTTAAGTCAGTACTAGTGAGTGATTCTTACTGTTAGGGGCGTGGCGACATGTGACACGTCACTGATGACCATTCGGGGGAACGGTCATCAGTGACAGTGCCACTAAGCAGAATAGGGAAATGCCTTGTTTACAAAGGCATCCCCCTGTTCTGCCCTTGTCGACTGCAATCGTGGGTCTCCCAGGAACATAGAGTTCCCAGGACCCACGTCCTTACATGCAAGGCACGTGGCAGGCGCGCACGCACGTTGGGTGGCAAATTTAAAGGGACGTACCTGTACGCCAATATGCCTGCCCGTGCCATGTTGTTGGCGTACATAGTCATGCGACGGTCGGCAAGTGGTTATGCCCAATTTTTTGCGACTCAAAGCGGTACAATTGTTTTTAATAGAAATTTGGCATTTTATATTGTAGGCTTGTAGTTGTTAGCAATAACTCACTTAAATCTGTCCAAACAAGAGTCTAGTAGATATCCTGGGTATGGTAAAGTTTGAAACACAAAATTGTAAATTATAATATAATAAAGTACTATAAATATTTAAAAAATAATAATATAATAATAATAAAATGAATTTCTCCACAATTCACTATTGTTCAATTCTGCAAGTGTTCTAATTTACTATCGCTGTTTTCTAGCTGGTCTAAAATGACTTTTGACATAAAGGGACACTTTCTGGTTGCCATGGACGTTCTCTAGTTTCCTGGTAGAAAGAACAGTGTATATAATATAAAAGTGCATGCAGGGCACTGAACAAAGCACTAGGGACAAACGGTGTGTGAAATTATTTCATACAGTAATGTAATCTGTAAGATTACAGTGTACTCTATGTGTTACGAAATTTGTACTTTTTGAATTTGCCGCCTTGCTCCGCCCCCGTACTTTGCGATGCTCGCAGGGAACGGATCCCGGCATACAGAGGCATTGGGCGTAAGACACAGCCCGCAGACCCAGCGGGGGGGACATCGCAGGATCCTGGGGACAACGTAAGTGCACTGCACTAGTATCCTGCAATGCAATCCTGTGGCTCGGGGTTACCGCTAATGGTACTGAAATTTAACCCTAATCAACACTCTGGAAAACTGCCAGGTAGGTTATGGAGTACTGGTGTACTTGTCTCGAATAGGATGCAGATAAGATTAGTTGTCCCTAGAACTGGTAATCCTTTCATTTATTTAATTTTATTTATTTATTATTGGTACTTATATAGCGCCATCAATTTACGCTTTATGCATATATTTTACTTCAGAAACACTTGTGTGCTGTGGCAGTGTATTCTGTAGTGTGCAACTGCAATAACTAACAATACCATACACACATTGGGGAATGTTGTAAGACAAAGCAACATTTTCAGCCATTAGTGAGTGTTTCTGATCCTCCAGAGTTGACTTCTAGATCTCAACCTGAAATGTTTAGAAAACTCAGCTGCTTCCTTGAAATGTTTGGGGATAAATCTCCCTGATAATATTGTTGCAGTTTTGTTGCAACCCTGAACAGTTTATCATCAGCAAGCACTGCAGGCTAAAGGATTTTACATTTCTCAAATACAGTGTTCATGCCAACAAATCTACTGCACAACTGAGCAATGATGATGTCTAAACTGCCATAAAAAATTGCAGTGTTGAATAAGCTCTCAGGACCCTCCAATCTTTCATCATCACATAAATCATTGCAGTAGCATATGACTTTTGCAATTCTTTTATTTTTAGACTTTGCAGAGATACACCATTTTTCTGAAGTAAGATGGCAGTTTTGTATTCTCAAAATTATTTCTGTAGTTGATAAGAGATGCTATGACACTGTGTATTAAATGAGCAGCTTTCAACAGATCCATTTGTTCTGACCATTGGATTTTTAAATGAAATTCATTTTGTCTAATATTTTGCTCTGTAGGACAAGATGGAAAATGGTCTTGAAAGTCTCAATGTTAAACAGCCTCACGTTTCTTTTCAGATGGCAAAAAGGAAAATTTTGTGAATTATGGCCCAAGAAAGAATGGTAATCACCCTCTTTGACACATCTAAGAATTTTGAAGCTATCTGGGAACCCTGGGCTCAATATATGCAGATACCTCTTATTCCCTAATGCAGCCATTTCCTGTTTATGCCAGATACAACCCATTCGGTCACTACTTCCCCTCTGTTCCTCCTCTTTCTCTTTCTCTCTGTTTTCATGCTACTGTACTCCTCTCATTAATTTCAGCTCTTCACTTGACTTCCTTTATTGTCTCTTAGTTAGGAAAACAGCTCTCAGAACCTTAATGTTCTTGGGGTTTTTCAAACTTATTCTGCTTGATTGGGTTATTGCCCCCTGGGGCACGATGTTTGGGCTCCTCTCCCAAGGCTTTTAACAAATTACTCTGTCTTTCTTTTGGGATTTTAAAACTCTACCATTCGTTAACATTTTCTCTCCCCTTAGCTGGATTCAGGTTCTGATATATTCAGAGGTGCTCTCCCTTCTTTCGAGGGGAAGTTTATGTCCCCTCTGTACCAGCTTAGGTGGTCCTATGTGTGTTGTCCCACTGCGGCCAGGTGTCCACCGCTTGCATTTCAACAGTAAACTCTTTCGGCCCTCCCGGCTGCTGTGGTCACCGGACGCATACGTCAACCTGGTGGGGTTTAAGTTCCCCGCGCTTAATGGGCGTAATGCCCCTTAGGTAGTGTAATGGGTTACCAAGGACCTGGTGTACTTTGTGCTTGCTCATTGTTTTGTACTCTGTAATTACCATTGATACTTCTCCATTTAAGCATTCAGTCCAAGTTTGTTATGATATGCTTGGCTGCTTTTCTATGTCATTGTTTTTTTGTTTGTCTCTTGATATACATAATAAAAATCGATTGAAATGAAAAGAAAGTCCCAATGTTTTCTTAAAAAACCTCTTCTACTGTCTCTCTTTATTTGCATTGTATTGTGTTTCGCTATGAGAGAGATTTTGCAATATTTAGGATATGAAACAAATGTAAGGAACATTGTTATAACCACTGTAAGTGCTTTTGTATCACAAAAGATTCAGCAGAGAAATTTACAGAATGGACCATATTTAATGCACCCACCAAAAAAAATAAAAAATACAGCACCTGTTTTCCATGAACACATTTGGACACTTCAGTTTGGAAAACAACATAATTTGTTTCTAAATTTAAGGTAATTAACTGTAGAATGGACATAGATGCTATTCATTTCTTTCCTTAGCATACAAGCTCAAACATTTACTACTCCTTTATTCAGCATCATTGTAGATTAATATTGATTTATTGCAGTGATATATACTAAATGGTGACCATTTCCACTTGGAAAAATCTATAAAATGTATGTATTTTGATTCAAGAAAAATGTCCACCACCAATACAGAGCCTTTGTGATTTACCACCAACACACTAATGGATTTTTTTTTCCCATAAAGTTTTATTAGGTGAAAAAGAGAGCATACAGAAAGTATTTTTTTTTTAAAGAAAGAAAAAAACTGAATTGTCATAAACCATAGTTGTAAGCAGTGATAGACTTTCTCCAAATTATCTACTTTTTATGCACATGCATCAGCTTCCCTTATGCCGCATACACACGGTCGTTTTTTGCGATGAAAAAAAACGACATTTTCAATCATGAAAAAAAACGACGTTTTTCAAACTTCATTTTCCAAAACGACGTTGCGTACACACCATCGTTTTTCTACAAAGCTCTAGCAAAGCGTGGTGACGTACACCACGTTCGACGGCACTCTTTTCAATTGAAGCTCCGTCTCATAACTTGCTTCTGAGCATGCGCGGGTTTAAAACGCCGTTTTCAACGTCGTTTTGCCCACACACCATCACTTTTTATGACACAAAAAACAAAGTTTTGAAAAACGACACAAAAAATTCAAGCATGTTGGAATTTTTTTTTGGTCGTTTTTTTGAAGACAAAAAACGACGTTTTGCCCACACACGATCAATTTAAATGACGTTTTAAAAAACATAGTTTTTTTTCAATGCAAAAAACGACCGTGTGTACGCGGCATTAGATGCTCTTTAGTTCACCGACGTTCTCAAACAACTCACAACGGGTGAATGATCAAAAGAACAAAGTGCAAATAACATAATTCAATATATTAACTCTCCTAGGGGGTATCCCCGAGCGTGACTCGGGGTGTTTTTTTTTGCTAAGATCGGTATCCCCGAGTCACGCTCGGGGTAGCTATGCAGAGCCTGCAGCGCGCGCTGGCTTACCTTGTTCCTGGATCCAGCAATGCATCCACACTGTGTGAGCGAGCGGGTCCTCGCTCGATTCACACAGTGTCCCCGTGTGCCGTCGATCTCCGTTCCCTGCGACGTTACGACGCACGGGAGCGGAGAACGGCGCCAAATTCAAAAACGTAAACAAACACATTACATACAGTATACTGTAATCTTATAGATTACTGTACTGTATGTAAAAAATACACACTCCCCTTGTCCCTAGTGGTCTGTCCAGTGTCCTACATGTTCTTTTACATAATAAAAAGTGTTTTTTCTCCCTGCAAACTGTAGATTGCCCAGAGCAACCAAAAGTGTCCCTGTATGTCAAAAATGGTTTTAGATCAGCTAGAAAACAGCGATAATAAATTATAATCACTTGCAGAATTGAGCGATAGCAATTTGTGGGGAAATTCGTCATAAAAAAAAAAAAAAAAAATGACAGCGACAATTCTGCAACTGAGCAAATTTCAGTGTTTTTGAGTTGATTACATTATTGAATATTTTTTATTATAATTACATTATTATTTGTTATAATTATTTATAGTTATTTATTATAGAAAAATTTATGATTTTGTTTTTCAAACTTTATCATACCTGGGATGTCTTGTTTGGACAGATTTAAGCGAGTTATTCCTAAGAATTGCAGGCCTAGAGTATAAAACGCCCAATTTCCATGCAAAAAATTGTACTGCTTTTGGTATGTAATTCCAGACAGAATCATACCGCCAGGGAGGTTAAGATTAACATAATAGGAAAAAGTGACACTCGCAATATGGAAGTGCAGGCAAAACACTTTATTAAAGCATAGCCATGTATGGGGCTTTGTTCCAGTTTCTGGTCATTGCTTTTCCTACAGTTGACATTCTAAAAATATCAAGACATTTTATTGCTTCAAACACCACAAAACACCTCATATATGATTATGTTTTGACATTCATCCCTTGAATAGGAACATATTAGTACATGTAGCATTACTGAATAACTTTTAACATACTTTGAATTTAATATCCATTATGATTGAATAAAACTGTAATGTTTTAATTTCAGATTCAATTCAATTTCCTACATACTTTGCAACCATATATATTATTTCATTTTGTATTGTGCCACTCAGGTATCTAACAGTGCCCTTAGGTAATTGGAGAAATGCCTTCAGAACATGGTCATACTGTGCAGGCAAATCAATGATGGAGAGAAAATTGGCATTACTGCTTTGCCCTGATCACTCTCTGTGTTCTGTGAAGGCTAGATGAGCCATTACTATTGTCAGGGTGTCATTAATTATTCTTTGTATGACCTCAAAAAAGGATTTCTTCAAAAATGTATCCATCTTAAAATGTGCTTCTCATTTGCTTCTCATTCTCTCCATGCATATTTTTCTTTTCTCTCTACTAATCTGAATCTGGGGGCTTACCTTACAGTGGCAAGAAAACAAAAAGTGTATTTTTAATTGAGGAAGTATAGTGTTGTGAAGTCATTGGGGGTACAGAGAAAGTCCACTTGCTCAATTTAAAATACACTTTTTGCATATGGTTGGAGTGTGGTACCTTAACACATATTCACTGACACTGTTTCTGTTGATCCTCATCTAAGATACAACAATAGACTATGGCCCCTTTCACATTGAGGAGTTTTTCAGGCGGTACAGCGCTAAAAATAGCGCTGCTATGCCACCTGAAAAACTCCTTCACTGCATCCTGAATGTGAAAGCCTAAGGGCTTTCACACTGAGGCGATGCGCTGACGGGAGAGAAAAAAATCTAATGTCAGCAGTGGGAGGAGCGGCGTGTATACCGCTCCTTCCCATTGAAAACAGTGGGAAGCCGCGGCAATGCCGCCCGTAATGAGCCTCTATAGAGGTGCATTGCGGGCAGTATTAACCCTTTCAGGGCCGCTAGCGGGGGTTAATACTGCACCGCTAGCGGCCGCAACTCGCGGCAAATCCAACAGAATAGTGCCGCTATTTTTAGCGGCGCTATACCGCCAGCGCGGCTGTTTCTGCAATGTGAAAGGGGCCTTACACAATGTGTTGGATTTACTAAAACTGGAGATTGCAAAATCTGGATCAGCTCTGCATAGAAACCAATCAGCTTTCAGGTTTGTCAAATCCTAATTGAACAACCTGAAGTTAGAAGTTGATTGGCTACCATGCACAGCTGCACTAGATTTTGCACTCTCCAGTTTCAGTAAATGAACCCCAATGTGCTTAAAGGGGTTGTAAAGGAATTACAAAATAAAACTAAAAAATTATACTTACCTCCACTGTGCAGCCGCTCACTGTATCACAGAGCCCCACCCCCCGCTGCACCGCAGCATTGGTTGTGATTGACAGCAGCGCAAGCCAATGGCTGCACTGCTTCAATCAACCAATGAGTGAGCCATGAAGCTGGCCGAAATGACAGCGCATTCACGGCGCATGACTTTCGAGGGGTCAGGTAAGAAAACATGGGGGGGGGGGGCTGGTATTGTCAGAGGTGCATTAAGGTGAAAGAACTCTTACAACCCCCTTAAGCACATAAACAATTCTAAATTTCTTGTGTCTTCATTGTACATATCCATTAAACATTCATAATACTGGAGGAAAAAGTAAGTAATCCCATAAACTAATTACTTTAACCACTTCAATACTGGGAACTTTCATTACCTTCCTGCTCAGGCCAGTTTTCAGTGCTGTCACACTTTGAATGACAAATGCAACACTGTAGACATACATATAGCTTTCTTTTGTTGGTATTTAATCACCACTGGGTTTTTTATTTTTGCTAAATAAACAAAAAAATACAGAAAGTTTTTATCATTTTGTTCACATCAATAGAGCTTTCTTTTGGTGGTATTTAATCACCACAGTTTTTTTTTTAACCCAAATTGGTGTATAATATTTAGTCTTTAGCAAAGCTATAGAGCCTGCAAACTATGGTATATTTCTGAAACTCAATCAATCCTGATGTACTGATGCCTATCTCATTTCTTGAGGCCCAAAAATGTGAAGAAGCATGGTGAGTTATTTGAAGTTGTCATTTTTTTGTCATAATTGTTTGGAAAATGAATAAATAAATAAAAAGTTTTTTTTGTACATACTGCCACCAGTGCAGTACAGCCTCATCATATAACAGGTGTGATCAGGGACACAGACTGGCGACAGTACGAAGAAAAATAATAATTTTTTTTATAATATATATTTTTTATTTTTTTACAATTTTTTTGACCACACATTGACCAGAGCAATATAATTTTTACTAAAGTAACATTGTACATACTACTACAGTATTTTTTTTTTCTTTTTTACACATTTTGGCCCAGATTCACAGAGCGATTACGCCTGCGCAACAGGAGATGCGCGTGCATAAGTCGAAATGTGCGCGTGCGTTTCGATGCACGGCATCCCCAGAACGAGATACGCCAAAAATCTACTTTTTTTTGTCCCGCGTAATTTCGTTAGACTGGCGCATCCGTCCGCGCAAAAGTGCGCTAGACAGACCATTGATTTGCTAGTCAAATATGCTAATGAGGGACTTACGGGGATCCACAAAAGAACGTTGGGGCAGCGCAGGCGACGCAGTGTGCGCAACAGCAAAATGTCCTGTCTAAAATTAGACCATATAAAAGCTGGTCTAAAAAGAGAAAAAAAGTCTACTTGTTAGATAAAGCAACACTGTTAGTGAGGAGCTCAGCAGTCACACGTGTTGCACAACAATCTGTATGCCAACATGCCAGGGGCATCGTCGCACATAGCTATACTACTGACTTTAGATGAACAAAGAAGGATGAGGGCACGGAAGATGGCACGGAGGATGGCACGGGAGAGGATATACCGCACCCGCATAGACCTGTTTGGCATGAGTGATTCTGAGGTGTTTCGCATCTTCAGATTCACCCCTCATGTCATCCTGGAATTAACCACAACCCTGCAGGAGGACATCACCAGCCCAACACAACGCTCACATGCAGTGCAGCCACTGGTCAAGGTCCTGGCAACACTCCATGTCCTTGCCAGTGGGTCTTTTCAGCGTACAAGTGGAGTGGTGGCTGAGATGTCACAATCCTCTATGAGCAGATGTGTGCACCAGGTTGTCCCTGCAATCCTCAGACGCATGGCCAACCAAATCATCAAACCCAGCACTGAGGAGCTGTGACTGAAGGCAATGACAGATTTCTACAGAATTGCCAGATTCCCACGCACTGTGGGGGCCATTGATTGCACACATGTGGCACTCCAGCCCCCCCAGGAGACAGAGCACATGTACCGCAATCGGAAGCATTGGCATTCCATCAACGTATAGGTGATAGTCGATGCCCAAGGCCTCATATGGCACGTCCGTGCCAAACACCCAGGGTCCTGCCATGACAGCTACATATACAATCAATGTCACATCCGTATGGAATTCGATCAGAACGTGTATGGGGACACCTGGCTGGTTGGTGAGTGACATGGGAGTCAGGCATGACTATCCCCTACCATGATGCACACATCACAAGGGGCACATGCATGACTAACATCCTCCTGTCTTTTCCCTTACAGGTGACTCTGCATATCCACTGGGACACCATCTCATGACTCCTATCCGGAACCCCCAAACCCCAGGAGAGGAAAGATACAATCAAGCACATGCCCAAACACGAGCAGTGGTGGAGCGCACCTTTGGCCTACTAAAGTCACGTTTCTGATGCCTGGATAAGTCTGGGGGTACCCTCTTGTATTCCCCAAACTTCATGTGCCAGATCATTGGTGCATGTTGCATGCTGCACAACTTCGCAGAAAGAAAGGGCCTGCAGATTGACCTACGTGATGACCTGACCCCTGAACCAGACAATCCCCCCCTAACCGAGGCTACCCCGTCTTCTGAGGGAAGAGCAGCCAGGAGACAACTCACATTGGGCATCTTTGCACGTTAAACACACACATTAATCATGGCACAATGAGAATGCATGCATGCACAACACTGTGGTCCCTAGCACACACACCCCACATCCACATCAAATTGGATTGGCACCAGTCCACCATGCAGGACTTGTGAGCAGCAACGCCACGCCAAGGCTCCAATTATGTCACTGTACATTCATACACCATTCACACGGACCTGGGGATCACTTCTCCCTGGTCCTGGGGAACCCTTCTCCACCACAATTGAGGGTGACACCCCTTTTCCTGCAGGAATGTCACCCCCACATTCAAACAGCATTCACAACCCAAAAAAAAAAAAAAATTACCTGCAAAACCAAAAAATTTCCAGCAAAAAAAAAAAAGGGCAAAAAAAAAATGAATGCCCTTTACGTGAGCCACGCCTGGGTTTCCTCCTGGCCACGGCCCCGGCTCCTCAGGGGAGACTCATGGGTAGGGGTAAAACCGGGGAAGGAGGAGCAGCCCCTGATCTCTGCCCACCTGGCGGCCTGCCCTCCAAGGCCACGGCTATTCTGTCCAGGGCAGCACCAAGTGTTGCCGTGTTGGCCTGGATAGCCTGGGTAAGGGCCCTCACATCCTGCCCAACGCCTGCTGATGTAGTCTGCAGGTCGTTTAGGCAGGTTGTGAAAGCCCGGGAGTGGGAGTCCAGGTTCCCCAGCGTATCCTTGATGGAGGAAAGGCTCTCCTCCATCCGGTCTGGCTGACCTGTCCCAGATGGCGGGTCTGAAGGGCCTGGTCCCTTCTCAGAGTGGCGGGCAGGAGATCGGCCAACCCCCTGGTGTTCTGGGATGAAATCCTGCCTCCAGCTGATGCTTGTGGCCGGGGAGAAGGGGAGGCCCTTGGGAGGGGAGCCATGTTGGGGGAGGAGGGGGGGCTCCCCCTTAGGGAGGGCTGCCTGCTGCCAGCCAGAGGGGAAGAGTCCTCAAAAACCAAACGTCCAGTGCCTGACATGGACTCCTCCTCCTCATGATTCTCCTCCTCCTCATGATTCTCCTACTCCTCTTGAACCTCCTCCGCGGACTCCGGCCTTGTTGGGGGGGCCTCATTAGGCTGCTGTCCTGGGGTTGGTGCGGTCAGGCCAGATGGCCCTGCACCCTCCTGCACATCTGTGGATGACACAAAACATTCACAGGTTGGAGGATCCACACACTTGCCACATATTCCCTTTCACCCCCTCCCCCACACATGCTACACACCTGATATTAAAAAAAAAAACTTACCTGGCACCACGGGCTCCGGACTTGAGTCAAAGCCGGGCAGGCCCTCAACTTCATGCCGATGAAAGGTCAGGGCCACTGCACGCTCCTCCACTGTCAGCCTAATACGGCATGGTGGGCCCCCTCCTGTGCCCCTGGCATGGGCATGCATTCTGGCCAGCTTCTGTTTGACCAGACGCCGGAGGTCATTGATTTTTTTGTCAATCCCAGACCGGGTCCGTGTCTCCCCCTGCCCCGCTGAATTGACCTGCTCAGTGATCCTATCCAAAATCTCCCTCCTCCTGGCCGGGGTGTTGTTGGCACTGTCCGAGCCGTGGAGGAAACGCCCATACTCGCTAATGGCCCGGGCAAGAATTTGTTTTTCCCCAACTGTAAAATTGAGCTTTCGTTTTCTCTCTGTCATACTTCCAAAAAAACTCACTCCCAGTCAACAAAATTCACTCACAAAAACAAGCACAACCAATCAAGCAAGAACACACACAAAGAGAAATCTACTCAGCAAGAAACAGTCACAAAAAAAACAGCAAAAAAACAGCAGGAAAACAAACGAACAGAAATATATCAATCAAACAAACAGTCTCTCAAACACTTATCAAAAAACACTTTCAAAGATCTACTAACAAACACTTGATCACACAGAACACTAATCTGACAACTACAAAACACACCGCAACGAACAACAGGACAAAAGCACTTGGTTAACCACTTAAGACCCGGACCAAAATGCAGGTAAAGGACCTTGCCCCTTTTTGCGATTCGGCACTGCGTCTATTTAACTGACAATTGCGCGGTCGTGCGACGTGGCTCCCAAACAAAATTGGCGTCCTTTTTTCCCCACAAATAGAGCTTTCTTTTGGTGGTATTTGATCACCTCTGCGGTTTTTATTTTTTGCGCTATAAACAAAAATAGAGCGACAATTTTAAAAAAAAATGCAATATTTTTTACTTTTTGCTATAATAAATATCCCCCAAAAATATATAAAAAAACATTTTTTTTCTCAGTTTAGGCCGATACGTATTCTTCTACCTATTTTTGGTAAAAAAAATCGCAATAAGCGTTTATCGGTTGGTTTTCGCAAAATTTATAGCGTTTACAAAATAAGGGATAGTTTTATTGCATTTTTATTATTTTTTTTTTTTTACTACTAATAGCGGCGATCAGCGATTTTTTTTGTGACTGCGACAATATGGCGGACACTTCGGACAATTTTGACACATTTTTGGGACAATTGTCATTTTCACAGCAAAAAATGCATTTAAATTTGCATTGTTTACTGTGGAAATGACAGTTGCAGTTTGGGAGTTAACCACAGGTGGCACTGTAGGGGATGTGTGCCTATGTGTTGTGTTTACAACTGTAGGGGGGTGTGGCGTTAGGTGTAACATCATCGATCGCGTCCCCCTATTACAGGGATGACGCGATCGCTGCTACGGCCACAGAGAAGCACTGGGAAGCCATGTGTACACATGGCTCTACCCGTTCTTCCGCTCCAGGGACGGATCGCCGCACCGCAGCGGCGATCGAGTCCGCGAATCCCGCGGTCCGGTCCTGGAGCTTCGGACCGGGTCGTGGGCGCGCGCCCGCGACCCACGGCTGGGTACTAAAATCAACGTATATATACGTTGATGTGCCCAGCCGTGCCATTCTGCCGACGTAAATGTGCAGTAGGCGGTCCTTAAGTGGTTAAATGGGAAGGGACAAAGGGATGTACTTTTGCAATGCAAGTGCGTTTGTGTGTGTCTATTTATGCTGTTTGCGTAGTTCACAACGTTGCCCTATTCCATTTCCAATTTCACTGATTGCGCCGCTCCCAAATTGTGAGCATGCGCACAGCGGAGCTGACCATGGTCTCCTTCAAGCGCGCATGCGCGAGCCGGCCGGCCCTTCATTTGCATGGGGTCACGGCTCATTTCAATGTAACCCGCCCACGTCCTTCCCAATTTGTATTACTCCGCCTTACGCCTCTGAAAAAACGTTACGCATGCACAATTTCCTGCGCAAAAGCTACGAGAATAGGGTGATTACGCGGCAAAATTGCGCAAGTCTAACGTAAAGGCGGTGCGCTACGCCGGTCCAATAATGCGCAGATGTACCTGAATCTGGGCCTATGTTTGCATATAGCAATGCATTTCATTGCTATATGCAAGCATTTTACTGAATAAAATTGATCCATTCAGTTTGTATTGTTGTGATTAGCTGTGATTGCCAATGGCTGATCACATAGCACAGATGGTCCATGATTGTCCCAGTCTGTACCATGTAATCACTATGACCAATCACAGCTAGCAACACACTTGTATACAATGGATGGCTTGAAAGGAAGCCATCCATTGTTTACAACTGTCATGTGACCTGCTGTGAATGGTTACAGCGATCACATGGTACCAGCAGCAAGCCGGTACAGTCATCAGCCATCAGCTGTAACCGGTAGATGCAGCCAGTGGCAGATCGTTCTGAGCACAATCTTGGATTGCAATCATATGACGTTCACCAGGATCGATGAGAGACCAGTGTCAGTGTCATCTGACCATGGGCCGGGCAGGAACCAGTTAAGAAAAATAATTGGAGTCAGAAGTTTGCACACCTGGAGTCCAGTTAACAAAATTTGTTTGGAGGTGTGGTGTCAGAACCTGGACTTGAACCTGGGACCTCGGCTGTGTCTGGCAGTGAACCTTCTCACTGAGCTATCTGGGATGCTGGACAGCTCCCTGTCTGATCTGCTGGACAAACCCATCTGATCCGTTGGACATTCCTGCCTTGTGTCTTGATTGCCTTGAACCCCTAGCTCCTCCCATTAACTTCCTATAAAAGCCTTGTCTCAGCACTTCCCTATTGCCAGGTTATTGTGCCTTCCCAGCCAGTGCCTTGTGATTTGTCTGCTCTGCTGCCATTGTATCTGCAACCACCTGTGTTTGACCTTCGGCCTGTTCCTGGACTTCTCTACTGCCTGACCCCAATCTTCAACCACCTGTGTTTGACCCTCGGCCTGTTCCTGGACTTCTCTACTGCCTGACCCCAATCTGCAACCACCTGTGTTTGACCCTCGGCCTGTTCCTGGACTTCTCTACTGCCTGACCCCAATCTGCAACCACCTGTGTTTGACCCTCGGCCTGTTCTTTGACTACTCTTCTGCTTGATCCTTATCCGCTACTGTACCCCGGCTTGCTCACATCCTGGTGGGGCAAACTTGAGGACCGCGACCTGGTACTAGCTTGCAGCTAAATCCATCTCCACCATTAGGAGCTCTGGGGAAAACCAGTTGGTACTTAGATTCCGCACCTCAGGGGAGCCTGTATCATCTGCCAGAAGTGACTGCCTGTTCTGCCACTGCTATAGCAATTGGCTCTGAGCCTGACACCTGACCGTGACAGATTAACCTGGCCTAAAACTTGGAGGCCGCTATAGCAAAGGCTGTGGCTCCTCTCAGGCAGCAAATTTTGGAGCTCCAGCAAGAAGTTCTGTTTCTGAAAGATACAGTACGCCCAGCCCTGGAACCAGCATGCCCTGAGCCATTTGTGGTGATGCCAGAGAGGTTTGATGGTAGCCGTGCATCATTCTTGTGCTTCAAGTTGGATTGTGAGCTGTTTGCTCTTAAGCCTAGGACCTATGCCACCGATTATATAAAAGTTCGCGCTACTATCAACCTGCTCACTGGACCAATCAAAACCTGGGCTCATCAGGTATTACAGAAAAGGAGTCCAGTCTTGGACAGCTGGGAAGAATTTATGGTAGCCCTGGACTCTCACTGTACAATTTCCACGAAAACCAGGTTTCCCAAGTCTGCTCCTAGGTCATGTGGCTTACGGGGACCCAGGGACAGGAATACCCTGTACAGATATAACTCCAAGCCATGCCAGTACATACAAGCTATGAAGCTTTAACACCACAAAGCCTAGACGCTCCTGAGCATATTTACACACCTACCCTGGAAGATGAGGAACCAATGGAGATCAGGGTCATCCGGACCAAGCGGTCTAAAGGTGAAAGAGAGCTGAGGAGAGGCTGTGGCCTTTGTTTCTATTCTGGAGAAAGAGGGCACCTTATCTCCCTCTGCCCAACTCGCCCACCTCGGCCAAAGGTTCAAGTGTGTACTACTGAGACTCCTCCTGCTGTCCCTGCCGTTCGGCCTGTGAACTGCCAAGGTTGCTGTAAGACCTGTCTATGTTCTATGACACAAGTGGGTTCCCAGACTACGGTGGTAAACGATACCAGTACCCCTCTTGAACCCACAACCAATACCCCTGTGAAACCCCTACCATCTGGCCTAGAGGCAACTGTGCATCTTCCCAACAACAGACCACTTCCAGTAGTCATCCCATGCTCCACAGTGGTAAATGCAGTAACGTCACCCTGTCCTGCCAAAGAATCACCTCCTGCTCCAGAGAAACCTTCACTACATCTTAAGAAAACACCTGTACCTGATAACGTCACCACTTCCATAAAGTCTGGCTCCATCACTAATTCCTGTCCTGCCAAAGAAGTTCTACCACCTGACTGTATGTATACCTCGAATGGCACCCTTATCTGTAAACAGGAGCTGCAGATGTTTGAAAAAGCCTTGCAACCGATGAGAATCTCCCGGCAGGAACTTCTACAGGAATAATAAGGTTCACTCCCTAGATTAGCAAGAGTATTCCACCAGAGGTTTCCTCAAAAGCCAAGACCTAGGACGTCCTGAGAGGAGGGGAGTACTGTCAGGACCTGGACTTGAACCTGGGACTTCGGCTGTGTTTGGCAGTGAACCTTCTCACTGAGCTATCTGGGTTGCTGGACAGCTCCCTGTCTGATCTGCTAGACAAACCCATCTGATCCGCTGGACATTCCTGCCTTGTGTCTTGATTACCTTGAACCCCTAGCTCCTCCCATTAACTTCCTATAAAAGCCTTGTCTCAGCACTTCCCAATTGCCAGGTTATTGTGCCTTCCCAGCCAGTGCCTTTGTGATTTGTCTGCTCCGCTGCCATTGTATCTGCAACCACTAGGGATGAGCTTCGCATCGAACATCGGCCGTTCGATCGTTCGTCGAAAACGAACAAATATGGTCCTTCGCGCCAAAATTTGCATGACGCACAACGGCCCATAATTCACTGCGGAGTTGCGCGCTGATGATTGGCCAAGCATGCACCATGACCCTGCATGCTTGGCCAATCACAGCGCCCAAAAAACTAAGAGACCTAATTGGCCAAAGCCAGGGTGCTTTGGCCAATTAGGGCTCAGGGCTGTAGCACACGCCCCACACTATAAAAGGCCCCCTCCCGGGCGGCCTCGTGTAGTGTGTTCCGGCTTGCCTTACAGACAAGTTAGACAGACAGTGAGTTAGAGAGAGAGAGATAGAGACACAGTTAGTATAGTTAAATGTACAGTTTGTAGAGAATATATTGACATCCCTAGGAGTTGTCAATATATTTATAAACTGTATAGCTTAGCTAGTTCTGCTATTAGTATCTGTCAGGCAGGAGATTGTGCTTGATGCGCTAACGTGTTAGTGTACACGTGTTAGTTAATTGCACATAGATGCATTAACTGTTACTGCATGTGTGCTATTTATTTGCACAGAAAGGCAGTTGCTGTTAATGCAAGTGGGCTATTGAATTGCACAGAAACTCAGTCGCTCACGTGTGCTGTGTTTAATACCACCTGAGCGCATTTGGGGTCACCGTACGTGTGCTGTGACATACCACCTGAGCGCATTTGGGGTCACCGTACGTGTGCTGTGACATACCACCTGAGCGCATTTGGGGTCACCGTACGTGTGCTGTGACATACCACCTGAGCGCATTTGGGGTCACCGTACGTGTGCTGTGACATACCACCTGAGCACAGTTAGTGCCACTGTACGTGTGCTGGTATATACCACCTGAGCACAGTTAGTGCCACTGTACGTGTGCTCCTATATACCACCAGAGCACAGTTAGTGCCACTGTACGTGTGCTCCTATATACCACCTAAGCACAGATAGTGCCACTGTACGTGTGCTCCTATATACCACCTGTGCACAGATAGTGCCACTGTACGTGTGCTCCTATATACCACCTGAGCACAGTTAGTGCCACTGTACTTGTGCAGGTATATACCACCTGAGCACAGTTAGTGCCACTGTACTTGTGCTGGTATATACCACCTGAGCACAGTTAGTGCCACTGTACGTGTGCTGGTATATACCACCTGAGCACAGTTAGTGCCACTGTACGTGTGCTCCTATATACCACCTGAGCACAGATAGTGCCACTGTACGTGTGCTCCTATATACCACCTGAGCACAGTTAGTGCCACTGTACGTGTGCTCCTATATACCACCTGAGCACAGTTAGTGCCACTGTACGTGTGCTGGTATATACCACCTGAGCACAGTTAGTGCCACTGTACGTGTGCTGGTATATACCACCTGAGCACAGTTAGTGCCACTGTACGTGTGCTCCTATATACCACCTGAGCACAGATAGTGCCACTGTATGTGTGCTCCTATATACCACCTGAGCACAGATAGTGCCACTGTATGTGTGCTCCTATATACCACCTGAGCACAGATAGTGCCACTGTACGTGTGCTCCTATATACCACCTGAGCACAGATAGTGCCACTGTATGTATGCTCCTATATACCACCTGAGAACAGTTAGTGCCACTGTACTTGTGCTCCTATATACCACCTGAGCACAGTTAGTGCCACTGTACGTGTGCTCCTATATACCACCTGAGCACAGTTAGTGCCACTGTACTTGTGCTCCTATATACCACCTGAGCACAGTTAGTGCCACTGTACGTGTGCTCCTATATACCACCTGAGCACAGTTAGTGCCATTGGAAGTGTGCTCCTATATACCACCTGAGCACAGTTAGTGCCACTGTACGTGTGCTCCTATATACCACCTGAGCACAGTTAGTGCCACTGTACGTGTGCTCCTATATACCACCTGAGCACAGTTAGTGCCACTGTACGTGTGCTGGTATATACCATCTGAGCACAGTTAGTGCCACTGTACGTGTGCTGGTATATACCACCTGAGCACAGTTAGTGCCACTGTACGTGTGCTGGTATATACCACCTGAGCACAGTTAGTGCCACTGTACGTGTGCTGGTATATACCACCTGAGCACAGTTAGTGCCACTGTACGTGTGCTCCTATATACCACCTGAGCACAGTTAGTGCCACTGTACGTGTGCTCCTATATACCACCTGAGCACAGTTAGTGCCACTGTACGTGTGCTCCTATATACCACCTGAGCACAGTTAGTGCCACTGTACGTGTGCTCCTATATACCACCTGAGCACAGTTAGTGCCACTGTACGTGTGCTCCTATATACCACCTGAGCACAGATAGTGCCACTGTACGTGTGCTCCTATATACCACCTGAGCACAGTTAGTGCCACTGTACGTGTGCTCCTATATACCACCTGAGCACAGTTAGTGCCACTGTACGTGTGCTCCTATATACCACCTGAGCACAGATAGTGCCACTGTACGTGTGCTGGTATATACCACCTGAGCACAGTTAGTGCCACTGTACGTGTGCTCCTATATACCACCTGAGCACAGTTAGTGCCACTGTACGTGTGCTCCTATATACCACCTGAGCACAGTTGGTGCCACTGTACTAGTGCTGGTATATACCACCTGAGAACAGATAGTGCCACTGTACGTGTGCTCCTATATACCACCTGAGCACAGTTAGTGCCACTGTACGTGTGCTCCTATATACCACCTGAGCACAGATAGTGCCACTGTACGTGTGCTCCTATATACCACCTGAGCACAGATAGTGCCACTGTACGTGTGCTCCTATATACCACCTGAGCACAGTTAGTGCCACTGTACGTGTGCTCCTATATACCACCTGAGCACAGTTGGTGCCACTGTACGTGTGCTCCTATATACCACCTGAGCACAGTTGGTGCCACTGTACTAGTGCTGGTATATACCACCTGAGAACAGATAGTGCCACTGTACGTGTGCTCCTATATACCACCAGAGCACAGTTAGTGCCACTGTACGTGTGCTCCTATATACCACCTGAGCACAGATAGTGCCACTGTACTTGTGCTCCTATATACCACCTGAGCACAGTTAGTGCCACTGTACTTGTGCTGGTATATACCACCTGAGCACAGTTAGTGCCACTGTACTTGTGCTGGTATATACCACCTGAGCACAGTTAGTGCCACTGTACGTGTGCTCCTATATACCACCTGAGCACAGATAGTGCCACTGTACGTGTGCTCCTATATACCACCTGAGCACAGTTAGTGCCACTGTTCGTGTGCTGGTATATACCACCTGAGCACAGTTAGTGCCACTGTACGTGTGCTCCTATATACCACCTGAGCACAGTACCACCTGAGCACAGGTGCCACTGTACGTGTGCTCCTATATACCACCTGAGCACAGATAGTGCCACTGTACGTGTGCTCCCTATATACCACCTGAGCACATTAGTGCCACTGTACGTGTGCTCCTATATACCACCTGAGCTCCTATATACCACAGATAGTGCCACTGTACGTGTGCTCCTATATACCACCTGAGCACAGATAGTGCCACTGTACGTGTGCTCCTATATATCACCTGAGCACAGTTAGTGCCACTGTACGTGTGCTCCTATATACCACCTGAGCACAGTTAGTGCCACTGTACGTGTGCTCCTATATACCACCTGAGCACAGTTAGTGCCACTGTACGTGTGCTCCTATATACCACCTGAGCACAGTTAGTGCCACTGTACGTGTGCTCCTATATACCACCTGAGCACAGTTAGTGCCACTGTACGTGTGCTCCTATATACCACCTGAGCACAGTTAGTGCCACTGTACGTGTGCTCCTATATACCACCTGAGCACAGATAGTGCCACTGTATGTGTGCTCCTATATACCACCTGAGCACATATAGTGCCACTGTACGTGTGCTCCTATATACCACCTGAGCACAGATAGTGCCACTGTACGTGTGCTCCTATATAAACCTGAGCACAGATAGTGCCACTGTACGTGTGCTGGTATATACCACCTGAGCACAGTTAGTGCCACTGTACGTGTGCTCCTATATACCACCTGAGCACAGTTAGTGCCACTGTACGTGTGCTCCTATATACCACCTGAGCACAGTTAGTGCCACTGTACCTGTGCTGGTATAAACCTGAGCGCAGTTAGTGTCACTGTACCTGTGCTGCTATATACCCCCTGAGCACAGTTAGTGTGACCGCACGTGTGCTGCTATATACCACCTGAGCTCAGTTAGTGTCACTGTACCTGTGCTGGTATATACCACCTGAGCGCAGTTAGTGTCAATCCGCTTGTGCTGTTACATACCACCTGAGCTCTTCAATATGTCTGGAAGGAGAACAAAGAGAGGCAGAGAGTCACAAGGGCAAGCAGGCTCTGCATGTAGAGGTAACGCTGGTAGTGGATGTGGTGCATCCTCTTCAGCACGTGGCCGTGGCCGTGCCGCTCTTCCTTCTTTTTGGGAGCTGGCCGTGTTGAACCTCAACACGCAGAGGAATTAGTAGAGTGGATGACCAAGCCGTCCTCATCCTCCTCATCCTCTCTCACACAGACTGATCAAAGTTTTTCTGGCAAAGCAGCTGCCAAGGCGTCCTCTTCCCTCTGCACGATGGCTTCACACAATACTTCCCTAGTACCACCATGTCCTCCTGAGGAGTCCCCCGAACTGTTTCAACACAGTGTTGGGTACATGCTACAGGAAGATGCGCAGCGTTTAGAAGACTCCGATGACGGAACACTGATAGAGGAAGGCATTGATGTGAGCCCAGGGAGAGGGGGTGGCCGAGAGGGACAGCAATTTGTCAGTGAGGATGTTCCCCCAGCTGGAGCATACTGCCAGGTTGTTGACAGTGATGAGGAGGGAGGGGATGATGAGGTCACTGACTGTACCTGGGTGCCTGATAGGAGAGAGGAGGAGGAGGAGGAGGCACAGGCACATCTCCAAAGAGGCAGGATGTCCTCCAAGGGTCAGCTTAAGGTCACACCCACTGCATTACAGCGCACATCTATGACGCTTGTGCATGGCGCTGCTGTGTCTGACCGGTACAGCAAAAGTTCTTTGGTGTGGGCCTTTTTTGAAATATGTCCACAAGATCGTACCTTTGCTATTTGCAACTTATGTCGCAAGCGTATCTCGCGTGGCCAAAACATCAACCGCCTGGGTACCACATGCTTGTCCAGACATATGTCGACCAGCCATGCAGCTCGTTGGCAAGCAAACCAGAAAGACCCACACCAAAGACAAAAGTGTACCCCCCCCCTTGCCCTTCTGGGACCTTCAACCCCAGTAGACCCCCAGTCCTCTCTGAAGCCTGCAGTGAAGGTGTAGAAATAGGTGTGTCACAAGCTAGTAGTAGCGGTCAATCTACTGATAGTACCAGGCAAATTTCCCTGCCCCAGCTGCTGCAGCGCCGAAAGAAGTACAATCCCAGCCATCCACATGCCCAGCAGTTGAATGCTAGCTTAGTGAAATTGCTAGCACTTCAACTGCTACCTTTTCAGTTGGTAGATTCTGCCCCCTTCCGTGAGTTTGTGCAATGTGCAGTACCTCAGTGGCAAGTACCAAAACGCCACTTTGTCTCACGGAAGGTCTATTCCGGCTCTCTACCGGCATGTGGAAGGCAATGTCCATGCCTCGCTGGACAGGGCGGTCAGTGGTAAGGTGCATATTACCGCTGACTCATGGTCCAGCAGGCATGGACAGGGACGTTGCTTGTCTTTTACGGCGCATTGGGTGATTCTGCTGGCAGCTGGGAAGGACACATCGCAAGGTCCAGTAGTTTTGGAGGTTGTTCCGCCACCACGCCTTCAAAACACTACTACTGCTTGTGACACACCTCTTTCCTCCACTCCCTCCTCTTCTTCTTCTTCCTCTGTGGACCTCTTCCTGTGGGGATGTTTTCTCCGAACCAGCTGTGCTCCGTAGGCGTAAGAGGGGATACGCAGGAATGCAGGCCAAGAGATGCCATGCGGTGCTAGAGCTGGTGTGCTTGGGAGACAGGAGCCACACTGGGGAAGAGGTTTTGTCAGCTCTGCAGGGTCATGCTGAGAGGTGGTTGACGCCACGACAGCTGAAGCCTGGAATGGTGGTCAGCGATAATGGCACCAACTTCCTCTCTGCCCTGCGACAGGGAAAACTCACCCACGTGCCCTGTTTTGCTCATGTCCTCAATTTGGTGGTGCAGCAGTTCTTGGGCAGGTACCTGGGCTTGCAGGATGTCCTGAAGCAGGCCAGGAAAGTATGTGTGCATTTTCGGAGATCATATAATGCCACTGCTCGGCTGACTGACCTCCAAAGGGAATACAACCTGCCCAAGAACCGCCTAATTTGTGACATGCCCACCAGATGGAACTCAACGTTGGCCACGCTGCAGCGGCTGCACACGCATCAGCGGGCCATCAATGAGTACCTGTGCCAATATGGCAGCAGAACTGGGTCAGGGGAGCTAGGTTTTTTTTCCCCACGCCAGTGGGCCTTGATCAGGGATGCATGCACTGTCCTGTCACCATTTGAGGAGGCCACGAGGATGGTGAGCAGTGACAGTGCATGCATCAGTGAGACTATCCCTCTTATTTACATGTTGGAGCACACGCTACGTGGAATAATGGACAGGGCCCTTGAGGCAGAACAGAGGGAGGAAGAGGAGGACTTCCTTACCTCTCAAGGCCCCCTTTACCCAGACAGTGGTCCTGCTTGCCCACCCAGCACACAGGAGGAGGAGGAGGAGGAGGATTGTATCAGCAGCATGGAGGTGGAGCCTAGCACTCAGCAGCAGCAGTCTTCAAGGGATCATTTACAGTCCCAAGGACCACGTGGAGTTTTACGTGGCTGGGATGAGATGCCTGTGGATCCTGTCGTCCTCAGTGACCCAGAGGACTATGCCCCGAATGCCTCTGCATGGCCTCCCTGATTCTGCAAAGCCTGCGTAAGGATCCTCGTGTACGTGCTATTAAGGAGAGGGATCATTACTGGCTGGCGACTCTCTTTGATCCACGTTACAAGAGTAAGGTTGCGGACCTTATGTTGCCATCGCAGAGGGAGCAGAAGATGAAACTTCTGTGGGAGGCCTTGCAGAAGGGTCTGTGCAATGCGTTTCCAGAACCGGGGGGATTACCAAAACCTGGCTCTGGACAACGTCTTGCTGAGGCTTCGGTGAGTCACAGAAGGGGCGGTGGAGAAGGTGTTCGTCTGACCGATGCGTTCAGGCAGTTTTTTTGTCCGCAGCCCCAAGGTCTGACCGGTTCCAGCAACCATCGCCAGCGTCTGGTTTACATGGTCTGGGAATATATCAGGCTTGGATCAACACCAGCTACCAAGCACCCGATGCTGATATTAATGAATAATATCTTTTTGTTGAAATGTCGGATCCCTTTTAGACTGCTGATGCTGAGTGACTGTCCTCTTATGCTGCTGATGGAATATCCTTCTCCTCCTCACTTTTCTTGCTGATAGCTAGTAAGAAATGTTGTGTTTCTGGGCTCCGCCACCAGTCCCTAAGGCACAATTTTTCAGCCCCTGTTTAACAGGGGCACCTAATAACAACAATTTTTGTTGCAATAATTTGCACGTGGCTCCTTGTTGCACTCCAATTGGAGTTATTGTGAGGGGTTGCAGTGTTGTGCCCAAGGCACAATTTTCCAGCCCCTGTTTAACAGGGGCGCCTAATAACAATTTTTGATGCAATACTTTGCACGTGGCTCCTTGTTGCGCTCCAATTACAGTATGTTTGAGGGGTGCCCTTTTTTCTAAAAATTCACACAACAATAATGGCCCCCCACCACCGCTAAAATATTCGACATAATGTTGCCACACAGAACTTGCGCAAGTAGCATTAATTACTTTTTTCTTTGTCCTTTCATGTTGTGCATGGACATCTCTAAACACGTGCCACTACTATAGACACCCAGCAGGTGTGATATTTAAAGGAGTTTTTTTTTTTTTTCACTTTAAGCATCATTAAAATGGCTGCTCCGCAAAAAACGTCCGTTTTAAAAAAAAAAATGTCCATTGATACATGTTCCCTGGGGCAAGACCCGGGTTCTGAATGACGTTTTCCAATATTAAATTGAATTTTGGTCTTTAAAATGACCGTTTTTGAATTCGAACGTTCAGGTCCCCTAGACTTCAATGGGGTTCGAAATATTTGTGTGAACCCGCGGTCTGTTTGAACGTTCTGGTGCGAACCGAACCCGGGGGTGTTCGGCTCATCCCTAGCAACCACCTGTGTTTGACCTTCGGCCTGTTCCTGGACTTCTCTACTGCCTGACCCCAATCTGCAACCACCTGTGTTTGACCCTCGGCCTGTTCTTTGACTACTCTTCTGCTTGATCCTTATCCCTTACTTTTCCCCCCTGGCTTGCTCACATGCTGGTGGGGAAAACTTGAGGACCGCGACCTGGTACTAGCTTGCAGCTAAATACATCTCCACCATTAGGAGCTCTGGGGAAAACCAGTTGGTACTTAGATTCCGCACCTCAGGGGAGACTGTATCATCTGCCAGAAGTGACTGCCTGTTCTGCCACTGCTATAGCAATTGGCCTCTGAGCCTGAAACCTGACCGTAACATGTGGTTTAGAGGTACTTTGATTAATTAAAGAAACTCAAACATTTTAGGATTACTGTTCAAAAAAAGCATCAGCTGATGTGAACCATGCCTCACAAAAAGGAGCTCGCTGAATGGGCACAACTTAACAACATCAAAACATAATGCCAACAGTGAAGTATGGGGGGACAACATGATTTGGGCTTGCTTCGCTGTTTCAGGGCCTGTTTCATTTACCATCATCGAAGGGGAAAATACATTTTTACGTTTACCTAAATATCCTACCGGATAATGTCAGGGTGTCTGTCCACTAACTGAAGCTTTGTAGAAACTGGGTGATGCAGCAGAACATTGAACCTATGCTGTAAATATCAAAGTAAATTCACCACACACTGGCTTCAGAAAAATAAAATGCCTATGTGCTTTTTGGTCCAGTCAGACTGCAGAGCTTAATCCTATAGAGATTCTTTGGAATAATGTCAAGAAAGACGTTCACACCAGGCATCCTACAAATATGTCTGAGCTGAAGCAGGTTTGTAAAGAGAAATGTTCAAACATTTCTTATGAAAGTTGTGCAAGTCTGAACCATAACTACTAAAAATGCAGGGAGAGTCAAATAACCAGTATGAATATTTATCATGCCCCATGCCAATCCCTGGAAGGAGCTGTCCAGAATGTGGCTGGGGAGGTGATACATATTTGGGAGGCCTTTCCAGAGTTATTTCCTCTCCAGGGAGGATTCCAGTTCTCCTGGGGCTGTTACTCTCGGGAGATAGCTAGTAAGACAAGAGATTGCAGTCTGGGCTTCAGCAGATGCTACGCTGAGGGCCTGGCAAAGATTGCTAAGGATTATTTACCGAAGGGCATCATCCTGGGGTCCTGGTCTGGAGAAGGATCTTTTTTCTACCTCAGTCAGGAACTATGGTTGAATGCTGGGTGGCAGAGAGCTCCTGGACCATTGTGATTTAAGATTTTGCTGTGGGAGGACACTCTTCCACACTGAGAACCCCTGACTAGCCCTCACACCTGGCTAGATTAAGGTGACAGCATGAAGGATTAATGTCATCTGATATTTTATCTTTCATCAATAGACTTTACACAATAGGATTCATTCCTTGTCTGAGGCCTCCCCAGCAATCCAATCTGAGTGGATACAATACACAGAGACAGGGACTAGTGGTTACCTCAGCATCGCTCCTCAAGACCCTCAGTCCATATTCCCCCCCCCCCCTGTCAGGCGGCGTACACACGGCCGAGGTTCTCGCTGAAAACCAGCGAGAACCTCGCTGGAATGCACATTCCAGCGAGGACCTCGGCCGTGTGTACGGTCTCGGCGAGCTTCCCGTCGGGAAGCCCGTCGAGCATAGAGAGCACGCTCTCTCCTCGACGGCCCGCCCGGAAGAATGGCTGGTTGCCATTCCCGACGGGCGGGTCGCCGATTTCGACGGCCCAGGGAACCTCGACGGGCGGAACGATGTGTTCTGCCCGTCGAGATTCCCTGCCGTGTGTACGCCGCCTCAGAGTACATTACAGCCTCTCAGATTAAGTCTACCACCTTAAGAAATATACACCAGATAATTTTAAGGCTGCAACCTTAAGAGGAAAACTTTCATTCAACAATATCTTACTTAATCTGCAATAATCGCAAGTCATTTACTATAATTCATTTCAGGGATACTTTTAAGGTGGCGACTTAGGGAAGACCCACCACTCACCGTCGGGTGTCTGATGAAAAAATGTTTTGAAGATCTTAGATCCCCCCCCATCTACAGTAATGACACCCACTTATTATATTAAACAGGGACTCCACCTATAACAGATTTTGTCAGTTTTGATAGTTTGACTACAAGCCCTGGTACCCAGGTATGAACTGAGCACTAAAATATCATGCTCCTCCCAATGGTTGATTCAGAATACTTAATAAATCTGCCGGCCCTAATATTCACTTAGCTTTGACTCATGTGGGTGCAAATATTCTGCTACACATTCAATACATGAAGGGAAAGCGAAACAAGAAGAACAAGAATACTATTAAAACTTTAGCCGTCAAGGAATCTCTTAAAAACATGGACTCCAAACTCCAGACACATACGCTGGAAATTACCGAAAATTCTATGTCTGTCAAACAAATCCCATCTCACCTGTTAGCCATCTCACCACCCCCTTCATCAGACTCTATATCACATACAGCGCTATACTCGTCTGTTGTTAAAGAAGGAATAATCTCCACAATGTCGGGTCAATTAACCCCTTCTGAGGCCCCTTCTCAAAACCCTATCTACAACCATTCTAATACTGAACGCTCCCCTGAAGCCCCCTTCAATGTTACTGACTTATTCAACAGGATATCGGAAATGCTAGATAGGGGCCTCACCCAGAACGCTGAAAAAATCACTAAGGACATCAGAGCCGACTTCCAAAGTCTTGGAAACAGGATCGAATCCATAGAACGGAAACTGGATATTAATGTCTCTAGAATCGAACAAAATACTGACCACATACAACACCTGCAAGAACAACTGGAGGTGGCCCAGGCCAGAATAGATGATTTGGAGAACAGATCAAGGAGGGATAACTTCAGGCTCAGGGGGCTACCTGAGTCTATCACAGATGTACACTCAGCTATACAGGACATCATAAAAATCCTGATCCCATCCATGCCTATTCACAAAATGGAATTAGACAGAGCACATAGATCCCTAGGCCCACCAAGAAAAGACGGCCTACCGAGAGATGTGATAGTAAAGCCCCACTATTACTCCACCAAAGACGAGGTGATGAAAAAATCTCGACAACAAGAAAACCTTCAATATCAAGGTGCAACGATTCAAAAATTTTCAGACATATCTCCCTACACCATTCAGAAGAGGAGAGCGATGAAACCACTACTTTCTGCCCTCATGAAAAAAGACATTAAATACAAATGGGCCTTCCCATTCGCCTTAAAATTCAACTATAACGGCAGACTCCACATAGTACACAACTTTCAAGAAGGTGAAAGACTATTACTACACCTGAAAATTATTTCACATGAACCAGCCATGGACACTTTACCACCGCAACAAACCTCAGCTAAAAGAAATACACCCAATAGTCCAACCTCAAATCCCTGGAATAGAGTCAAACACAGGAAAGTCTGAAATAACTCTACTAAACATCAACTGAAATGATTTAATCTTAGCTCCGGTGGTGTCCATCCCCCATTCATATAAGTTGTTGTGTTCTTTTTTTTTTCTCCCCAATAGGCCTTCTTTTAATATGAATTGTTTCTCAATTCTTAAAACAATAGTTTTTATTGAAACATTTTTCAAATGTAAACAAGGAGAAATACAAGCAGTCCCAGAAATAAGGGAGAAAAATAAAATAAAAAGTCATACAACATGTGCGCTCATATCAATACGAGTGATCAAAAGAAAAGGAGAAATAGAATAAACAATAATAATAAAAAAATAAAAAATAAATAAAACATTGACAAGTCTATGCACATTTCGATGAGATGCCATGTATAGAACGTACTGAGTCTGCCATCAGCACTTGACAGAGCTACACAGGAACAATAAACAAGTATACTGGGAGGGTGAAGCAGGGAGGGGGGGAGGGGAGAAGGGTAAAGGATTGGAGGAGAAGGGGAGGTAAAGGGGGATAAGGAGAAAGGATGGATAACCGCATTACCATCTTAAACACAAACCTATAAGGGAGTTTTGCTCAGAACACAACACGAAACAGATACAAATGAGGACAAGTCGCCTTTACTGTAGAGGGAACCATTCCAGCCAGGGCTTCCACTGCTTATCAAATTTGTCTCTCCTGCCCTCCCTACTTGCCAGCAGGGCCTCAAAGGTGCAGTTGGCTCTAGTTATCTCCAGGACCTCTGTAACATTGGGAACCTTATTAGATTTCCAATTCCTGGCCAGGAGCAACCTAGCAGCTAGTAGAAGATGAGTAACAACTACCCGAAACTCCGGGGGAAATCCCTCCATTCCCAAATTCAGTAGCGCAAGTTCAGGAGTAGGGGGTGTAAGTATACCTGTAATACGCGAGATGCTTTTAAACACACTTCTCCAGAAGCTGGTAAGGTTCTTGCAGAACCAAAAAACATGGATGATGTTACCAACGGCCCCACAGTCTCTCCAGCAGAGCGGAGAGGCTGAGGGGCAGAACCTAGAGATACGATAAGGGGTAAGGTACCATCTCTGGGCTATTTTCTGAGAGAGCTCCCAGTGATTAACGCATCTGGAAGCCTTGTACACAATTTTGAATGAGTATTGCCACTGACATGGTGTAAATGTTTTACCCAAATCTACTTCCCATCTGCGGAAAGGGGACGATAATGTGAAATGTAGTTTGTCCTGGAAGAGGTTGTAGAATAGGGAGATTCCTTTAGGTGGCAGGGTCACTGTGGTATAGAATTGCCATGCGTCAGCCTGAATCATTACATGTCGGGATCTCAAGCCTCGGAGGAAGTGGGAGGCCTGGGCATGTTTAAAGTAATCTGTATGCGGGAGGTCATATTCAGCTGCCAGCGTATCAAATGGTTTGAGCACATTATAGCAGTATAAATCTTCAATCCAAGTGATACCCCTGGCCGCCCAGTCAGAGAAAGAGGTGTGTGAAATGGCGCCTGCCAGGGCCTCAATAGGAACCGGGATAGGGACAGTGTTGGGAGATGTGGAAGTCAAAGTGCGCAATTCCCGCCACGCTAACAAGGATGCTTGAAGCGGCAGCGCGAGTTGACGCAGAGGAATAGGTTGCCAGGTGTCAAGGAGCAGGAGCAGGAGACTGCGAGCAGGAGACGCGGTCGGACTAAGAGCCTGTTCTATGCCACACCACAACACATCGGGTGTAGGGGATATCCAGTGCCTAAGTTGAGCCAGTATAGCTGCTCGGTGGTAGTCTCTGATAACAACTAAGCCCATTCCCCCTACGGATCTATTCTTAACCAGCAGGGGCCTAGCACATCTAGGACGTTTGGAACCCCAAATGTAGCGATGTAAAATAGAGTTTAGAGCCTGGAGGTGACCCCGCTTCAGCGGGATGGGTAGGGCACGGAAAACAAATAGAATTTGGGGGAGAAGTAGCATTTTAAAAGAAGCCAAACGCCCCGACCAGGTCAATTCGACCCTGGCTAAGCGAACAGCTTCCTGAGAAATTTTATCTATCAAAGGTAGAAAATTAGCATCAACCAGCTTAGATAAGTCCGCTGTAATTTGGAGACCTAGATACGGTATACTAGAAGTGGCCCAGGTGTAGGGGAAGGAGACCTGCAGGTGGGACTGGAGTCTAGGGGGGAGATTGAGGCCTAGTATAAGGGATTTTGTGTAGTTGATTTTGTAGTAAGAAATGCGGCTAAACTCTAGGAGAATATCGTGAGCTCGGGGCAGGGACGAGTGTGGGGAAGTCAGAAAGAGAATGACATCATCTGCAAACAAGCTTATGTTGTGAGACCTTCCCGACAACAAAAAGCCAGGGGTTCCACTATGGGACCTAATTTTTTCTGCCAGGGGCTCAATGAGAAGGTTGAAGATGGAAGGGGACAGAGGACACCCCTGTCTGGTACCATTTGTTATACTAAAAGGGGAGGAAAGCATATTAGAGGTGTAAACCTGCGCACACGGCGAGGAGTACAGCGCCAAAATCGCAGATAGGATGGGGCCAGTGAACCCAAATTTCTCAAGGACCCGGACCATGTAACCCCAGTGTATCCTGTCGAACGCCTTCTCCGCATCCAAAGAGAGGAGCAGAGAAGGCATCCGACAGGCCCCAGCGTGATGTACCAGCCCGATGACCCTTCTAGTCGCGTCAGAAGACTGTCTTCCGGAGGTAAACCCTGTCTGGTCTGGATCAATTAGGTATGGTAGGATTGGAAGCAATCTGTGTGCAAGAATTTTGGCATATAATTTTACATCCGTGTTCAACAGGGAGATTGGTCGGAAATTGGGAGGTGTAGTGGGAGTCTTCCCTGGCTTTGGAATAGTCACAATAAAGGCTTTAAGCATTTCATCCGGGAAGGAGGCAGAGAGCATTGCTTCTGAAAACACTTTATCTAACACAGGAGTCAAGAGAGAGTCAAAGGTTCTATAATAACTATTGGGAAGTCCGTCCGGTCCCGGTGATTTTCCACTAGGGAGAGTTTTAATAACCCTCAGGATCTCGGACTCGGTAACAGACTGATTCAGGGATTCCAGCTGGGAGGAGGTCAATGTAGGTAGTGCTAGATCAGCCAGGAAGGATCGTATAACGTCCTCTGTAGGTTGAGGGGTGGAGGGGTCCTCCCTGAGATTATACAGGGAGGAGTAGAACTCAGCAAAAGAGTTGGCTATGTCCTGGGGGTTGTAAATTTTACCACCATCCGAGTTTCTCACAAGGAAGGGGATAGTGGTTTTCACTTTGCGATTTTTCAATCGCTGAGCCAGAAATTTACCTGCGCGGTTGCCGGATGCGTAGTGAGTCATTCTAAGTGACTGTACGTGTTTGTCATAGCGCTCAAACAGCAGTCTCCTGAGGTCCGAGCGCAGTCCAAATAGAAGTTTAGAAGCTATCGAGGCGTCGGGGGTCTGCTTATTCCGCTCTTCCAGAGAACGAATGTCAGACAGGATAGAATCCAGTTTTTGTGCTCTCTGCCTCCTTACCCGTGCACCCAGTTGAATCAGAATACCTCTGACATATGCCTTATGGGCACACCACACTGAGAACGGATTGGCAACAGACCCAGCATTTACTGAAAAAAATTCCTTCAAGTGTTTAGAAATGTAAGCTACCTGGGAAGGTTGCTGGAACAAGTAAGAGTCAGCTCTCCAAACATAGGAGGAGGAGACCGGGGCTCCCCCGTCCACCACCACAGACACCAGTGCATGCTCAGACCACGTGATGTCGTGAATGGTGGACGAGGAGACCTTTTGCAACAGGGTCCTATCTACTAGAATCAAGTCTATGCGCGAGTAAGAGTTATGCCTGGAGGAATGGAAAGAATAGTCTCTCTCACTGGAATGTAGGCATCTCCAAACATCAAATACATTTTCAGCATGCAACAGGGGTTGGAGAACAGGCTGAGGCCGTTTGGACCTGGATCTGGACGTAGTGTCAATCTGGAAATCAACGGTCAAGTTGTAGTCCCCACACATTATCAAGGCTCCTCTCCTAATCTTATTGATTCTGCAAAAGAGTTTCCTCAAAAAGCGAAGCTGGTGGGAGTTGGGTGCGTAGAGATTGACCAACGTGCATAGCTTGTTGTTGAAGAGTCCAACTAGGACCAGGAACCTGCCCTCGGGGTCCACCAGCAACTCCTGGAGGGAGAAGCTAATTGAGTCCTTGATGGCGATAAGGACTCCTTTTTGTTTCTTAGGAGCGGAGGCCTGAAAGATATGGGGGAAGTTATTATGGCGGAAGGAAGGCGCACCCAGCGCCTGCAGGTGGGTTTCTTGCAGGCAAAGGATATCCGAGCGCAGTTTCAGAGCTTCTTTCCACACAGAGGCCCGCTTAACTGGGTGGTTTAATCCTCTGACATTAAATGTAGTTATTGTGAGAGCCATGGGTGGTAGCAGAAAAAAAAAAAGATAACAGTACCTCGTAACACTGCAAACGGTCCTCTAGAGTCAGTGGAGCCCAGGCGGTGAATATAGGCGGCAGGCAGGATGTCCTCAGTAGAAACGGTACGGTATCCATCACAAACAGAGTGAAAAAAGAAAAAAAACATTATAAGAATTGAAAATAATAGAGTCAAAACACGAACAGAAAACGGTGGGGATAAAAAGGTGGATTCCTCTCGGAAACCGGATGCAGAGCAACTGCGCATCTTTCCAGGGGGGTAGAACGTGGGGAGAGAGCTCCAGAGAAGTCGGGGGACTTATGTAGTAAAATATTTTGATCTTGAGGCACAGGGGCATTATACCTTCTTTTTGTTGGTACGTTTGTGCGACACCAAGGTCCAGTCATCCTGAGTCTGAACCTTGGAGGAGGAAGAGGAAAAAGGGGGAGTTGCCCCCACAGGGGATTGGTCAGGCAGAATATCCCATTTGCGCAAAAGGGCAAGTCCTTCCTCCAAGTTTGTGACAATACAGGTAGCACCATCTTTGGTTATAGTGAGTTTAGCTGGTTGGCCCCATTTGTAGACAATGTTGTGGTTGCGGAGCGCTTTCGTGACAGGCAAGAGGGACCTGCGTTTCTGCATAGTGTATTGCGAAAGGTCAGCGAACACCTTTAGGTTAGAGAAGCGATCAGATGGCTGAGAGTTCTTGCGAAAGGCTAGCATGAACTGATCTTTCACGTGGTAAAAATGTACCCGCATCAGGACGTCCCTGGGCACGTTGTCTGGAAGGTGTGCAGGTTTGGGCAAACGATGGATCCTGTCAACCACTAACTCTGACTCTGGCGTGGAGGGCAGAAATGATCCCATGAGATCTCGGGCATATTGATGGAGCTGGGCCGGCAGGACAGTTTCAGGGACGCCACGCAATTTGACGTTGTTCCTGCGAGACCTGTCTTCGAGGTCAGCGACCTTAGCCCTGAGCCATGCGACCTCGTCTGACTGATCATTGTGGGAGTCTACCAGGGAGTTATAGGAGGAAGCATATTCGCCCCTTTTTTTTTCCACATGATCCACCCTGCCACCCAGCTCCCCCATCTCCATCCTAAAGCTCCTCATACACTCCATCAGATCAGAATGTAGGGAGCTGCGCAGGGAGACCAACATGTCCTTAAGTGTAGTGTCAGACACAGGCAGATTGGAAGTGGGGCATGTGTTAATGGGAGCAGCAAGCTCACGTGTGTCCTCCAGAGACCCCTGCATTGCACTAACCTTGGAGCCGTTTGAGTCAGCAGACAGGCGGGGCCTTGATTTCACCGGGCTGCAGGAGAGGGGAGTAGAAGCCACAGTAGAGTGGCGATGTGATCCCCCTTGCGATCCAGGGCTCTGTGTGCAGGGAGACGATCCACCCGTTGAGGCCGGAGATCCGCCGCCGGCGTCATCTTGGGATACGCCACTAGGTCTGGGGGAGAAAAAGTCCTCTAGTTTCGCTGGGTGAGCGGCGGATTTGCGCTTCTTTGTCATCCCCAGGTGTCGAGCGGGGTGTCAGCTGTGCGCTGGTGCCGTTAGGAGCAGCCCTCGATGCCTCAATCCGGAGATTTCCCCGACGCTGGAGCGGAGCTCTGATCTCAGGCTGCCATTCAGTCGCGCGGTAGCCACGCCCCCCGTTTCTCAATTCTTGATCAAATTACTTATAAGGATTTCTGGTAGAGTAAGAGTTAATATTTACTGGCTCACTTATATAATTTATTTATTTATTCTTGTGGTTTTTCAATACCTACTTACCCATATGGTTCTACAATTTTTATTTTTTCCTATGGTATTAAAAAATATATATATATATTTTTTTTTTGGGGGGAAGGTACCATCTCTTCAATTGTTATTTTTGGGGGATCAACCCTTTGTTTTTCAAAATTTAATTCATGAACTTTTTGATTGTCGCTGACAGTCGGCGGTGAGGCCCTGAGCCTCAACCTACTTCTTGGATCGACACTTTGTCGCCCTGACAAGTAGGAAGTTAGTCCTCTAAATGGACTACTCTAATACATTCTGTTTGATTGAAGGAAGGAGCAAACTTCCCTTCCTTCAATCTGGGTCATGGTTTGACCTTTTGCAATACTACATCTTGCTTTGTTGTTACCATTTTTGCCTTTATTTCCATGTATCTATTCTCCCCTTCTTTTCCCCCTTTACCTTCCCACCCTCCCTCCCGGCCTACCTGCCATCACAGGTGTCTTCTGAGCTATGGACTCAGTCTTCAAGACACGATCTGTCCATAACACTCTTTACGAGCCATGGCTGGCTCAAATAACACTACTAAACCCCTGGGTGTTGTGACACACAACACCCAGGGGTTGAACTCTCCTATTGAAAGACGAAAAGCCCTCCAGGCATACAAGGCGCTTCATGTAGATATAGTGCTCCTGCAGGATACACACTTCCCAAGGCGGTACTCCCCCTCATTCCTACACTCCCACTTCCCAGTATTCTACTTATCCAACGCGGAAAAAAAGACGAAAGGAGTGGCTATCTTGTTATCCAAATTTTGTAATTTTAATTTACTAAAGGAATATGGAGACCCGGAAGGCAGATTTATTTTGGTAAAAGGAACTCTAGACGAGAAGCTATACACGTTTGTCTCCTATTACGCCTCCAATAGGGGACAGAAGAAGTTTTTCTCTCAGATGCTTGAAGTCCTCCATCCTCTTATGGAGGGCATCATTATTATGGGAGGAGACTCCAACCTGGCTTTCGATTCGGGTTTAGATAAATCCAAACCAAATAATAATAAACTCATAACGCCAACCAAAATTAGCACACAAGTAGCTCGCATGCTTCATCAATCCCGATTGACCGATATTTGGAGAGAATTAAATCCGAAAACTAAAGATTACACCCACTATTCTAATCCTCACAAATCGTACTCCCGCATAGACCATATATTAATATCCAACCATCATGTCCCAGCAGCCTCTAAATCCACTATAAAGGATGTCCCTTGGTCAGACCACTCCATGGTTCTATTAACCTTGAGAAAAGAGGACACAACTCATAAAATGTCTCACTGGACACTTAACCAGTCGATCTTAAAAAAATCCCACTCTCATGGCAGAAATCGAACAATCCATAAAGGAATATTTTGAAATGAACGATACTAAAGATATATCCCCCAAAACCTTATGGGCTGCCCATAAGGCTACAGTTAGGGGAAAAATAATACAAATTGCAGCCAAACTTAGAAGACAAAAGAAATTGACCATAGAGAAATTGGAAGAGACCTATTTAGAGTTACGTAGAAAACATAAATTAGACCCTCTCAGTGATCCCACCCACGATCTTGACGCTGCTAGATCGGCCTTAAACCTAGCTCTGACAGCAAAATCAGAAAATGAGCTAAAATGGACAGGTGCCAGGTTCTACCATTTAAAGGATAAAATAGGTCCAATGCTAGCACGCAAACTATCTCCCAGATTTAAATCGAGAACCATCCCTAAGATAAAAATGGCAGATGGTACCCTTACCCTAAATCCTCGGCGGGCGATGGGGGCCTTCCACGACTTCTATTCCAAGCTCTACGCTAAGGATAGTAACTTTTCTTCGGACAAAATAGGTGAATATTTGAACAGCCTGAATTTTCCCAGGTTGACAAAGGTTCACAAGGAGTTGATGGAGGCACCCATTTCAGCTGAGGAAGTTATGTCAGTGATCAAAAACTTAAAATTAAACACAGCTCCTGGCCCTGATGGATTCTCAGGGTCTTATTACAAAACATTTCCTATCATTCTATCACCCTACCTAGCACGATTTTACAATCATTTGACTGAGGGCTCCCCTATAGATAAACAACTTAATTTGGCCTATATTTCATTGATACCGAAACCCGATAAAGATCATAGCCTAGTGGAGAACTATAGACCGATATCCCTCATTAATAACGACCTAAAAATACTTACTAAAATAATAGCTAATAGGATGTCTGCCTTCTTAGGTCAATACATATCCAAAGATCAAGTAGGTTTTATCACAGGGAGACAAGGCCCGGACCAGATCAGGAGAGCTATTGATCTTATCTCTTTAATGTACTCGGGGTGGTCTGGAAGCACTAGACAAAGAGGTATGCTTCTCTCACTTGATCTCCAGAAAGCCTTTGATTCAGTATCTTGGCCATTTTTGTTTTCTGTTTTGAATCGTTGGGGGTTTGGTTCTAAATTTTTAGGAATCATCTCCGCTCTCTATTCCTCCCCTGAAGCTAAAATCCGGTTACAAGGCATATTCTCGGAATCTATAAATATCCAAAGAGGCACAAGACAGGGCTGCCCTTTATCTCCTCTGATATTCGCTATTGTTATTGAATCTCTGGCCATAGCCATCCGAGATAACTCGAATATCAGGGGAGTTCATTGTAATAAAAAAGAACACAAATGCGCATTATTCGCAGATGATTTGCTACTCTTCGTGACCTCTCCTATCTCCTCCCTTCCGGAAATTTTCTCCCTGCTAGACGAGTTCTCTAAAGTCTCGGGTCTCACGGTAAACATGTCTAAATCTAGGGCCCTTAATATTTCTCTTTCAGAACCCACAGTGTCCCTCTTGAGAAACAAATATACTTTCAAATGGGACTCTACGTCTACTAACTATTTAGGTATCAACCTGACCCCAAATTTCCAGAATTTATACTTAGCCAATTACCCTCCTATGTATAGGAAACTCGAGAAGGACCTTACCGAATGGGGAGCGCAGAAAATAGGCTGGATCGGCAGAATTAATTCTACCAAGATGACTCTCCTCCCGAAACTCCTATATCTTTTTCGATCCCTTCCGATCCTGATAATAAAAAGCCATCTAAAATCCTTTCAAGGTAAAATCACCAAGTTTATCTGGAACAAAAAGGGACCCCGTCTTCCCTCTCGTAGTCTGTTTAACTTACCTGAACAGGGAGGTCTAGGAGTGCCAAACTTGTTATGGTATTATCAATCCGCGAGGTTAGCGCAATTATCGGAGGTTTACCTTAAAAATGATCGCCCAGATTGGATAGAAATAGAAGAACAGGCTTCCCCATTGTCCACAATTGAAGAACTCATGTGGCGCACTCCTAAAAGTAGACCCCCTATACTATCCCCCACCCTATCACAAGCATTGGTATTATGGGATTCACTTAAAAGCAATCCACTCTTAATTTCTAGAGGCAAACCTTTGTCAAGTATCTTTCTCGACCCATCTTTCTGCCCCAAAACGGAAGTGGACTCCTTCAAATGGTGGCTTGATAGGGGGTTGTACCGCATTGGTCGTTTCTTTCAACACACAGGTCCTCTTCCTGAGCAATTCCTTATAGACAACCTTTGCCCCCCCCCCCCCTGAAAGATCCAGATTACACCAAATACATACCTTTGCTCAGAAACTTTGGAATGATAAAACAATTTCTGGCCTTTTGACCCCATATGAACACAAATGCGAACAAGCTCAGAATAGGAAAGGTAATATCTCTATCATCTACAAATCTCTTGCATCAAATAACATAAAATTACCTCATATGCTAGCTTGGGAAAGAGAGCTTCAAGAGGACTGGGACTTGGTGGACTGGCAAAAAAACTACTCTAGATCTCTTAAGGGTTTTAAGAGTCCATCCCTCATTGAAGCTAATATAAAAATTTTCACTAGATGGTACTTGGTCCCATTTAAATTGGCCACCATGTATCCGTCATCCTCACCACTATGCTTTAGAGGTTGTCAAGGAATAGGCACCATGATCCATACTTGGTGGGAGTGCCCTAGGATACGGGGATTCTGGAACAGGGTATTCCAGATTATCAGGAGAGTTACCGGTTGTAACCTCCATCAATCTCCTGCAATAGCCTTATTGAATGGACTAATACCACAGAGCTCCAAGGCCATTAGACAGCTGATTCTATTTATACTGACTGGCGCCAGAATCACTTTAGCGGCTGCATGGAAGAAACCGTTGGTTTCCATTTTACACATGAAGAGAAAGGTTACATGGATTATGGAACAAGAAAAAATAATTAACTCTATGTTAGATACCTCTACCCAGTTCACTGACATTTGGGAACCTTGGTTGATTTACATGGGAATCTCCCACAACATGTAAGTTTAGTTTTGGCTCTGGACTCAGACTGATGTAATCCTATGGCAGGTAGGCCCACCCTCCCTTTCCCTTTCCTCTCCTTCCTCTTTCCTCCTTCACCCCCTCTCTTTTCTTTATTTTTATTCTTTCTCTTGAACAGGAGATATTCATTACATATCATATTCTCCACTGGTCTCAGGTAGTGCTGATTTAGTTTAACTGGATGTATGTATTAAATTCCTTGTCTCCTTTTAGGTTTATAAGTTGAGAGTTGATTGAGAGATGTTTCTCTGGACAACATTTGGATCCAATTTTTTTGTCATCAGGGGGGCTGCCCCCCCTCCTCGACACAGATTGCTCCCGGTGGGGATGTCGGGGGGAGGGGATGCCCTCGGAAACCTATCCTCTCCATGGTTCGGTATGATTTATTCCGTACATATATTTTAGTTTTATGATCTCAGCTTATAATAAAAGTTTTATAGATTGCTTAGTAAACAGGGAATTTTAGCCCTAAAATGTTGTCGCTACCTCTACTGATTCCCATCCCTCCTGATTATACACGTTTACACTCCCATGTTAAACTTACCAGGTATATAGTTGGGACATTGGGGGGGGGGGGGGAGGAGAAATCTAGTTAAGAAATGTAATCTATTGTTTACTACTATAATTGTCAACACGATGTTTCCTGATGCATTTATTGTATTACGTTTATTACTCTGTATGCTCTTTATTTTATTATAATAAACTTAAATTTTAAATGAAAAAAAAAGATTTTGCTGTGGACTCTTGGGTGTGCAAGTGCTAGGAGGAGAATAAATGCCAGAAAATTCTATATAGACTGGAACTGCTCTTATAGAGTCCTAGATATACTGGCAATCCCCTGTTACCTCCAGGAAAAGATTCTAAAGCCTTGTACACATGACCGGTTTTCCTGGCAGGAAAATTGCCAGGAGAGCTTTTGGCCGGTAAAACTGGAAGTGTGTATGCTTTCCTGTCAGGGAAACAGCTGGGAATCCCGGCGGAAAAATAGAGAACGTTCTCTCTTTTTTCCGGTCAGGATTCCCAGTGATTTTTTTTTTTTTCTTCCTGCCAGATCTACGACTTACCTATGGGAAACACTGCGAGGCAGTGCCGATGGAGCCTACACACGGACTGGATTCCCAGCCAAAGCACCATGGCAGTTTTCCATCCGTGTTCTCGGCTTTCCCCCGTTTTTTTTTTGGCGGACTTTTTATTGTCGAGAAAACCAAGCGTGTGTACAGGCCTATAGAGTAGATTAGTGAGAAGCTGCCCTCCTGTTACGTTTGCTATCATTTGGAGTATTCTGATTTCCGAACTCCTCTCGTGTTAAAATTAGTCAGCAACTCAATTTTGAAAAGACATCCCCTAGACTGAGCCTGTATTGTCGGTGTGCATGGAACTCTGCCTGTGGCAGGCAGCCTTTGTACTAGCAAGGGATACCTAGGCAAAAAAGAAACAACATTTCCTACTTAAATATACATTGTACAACAATAATATAAATGAAACAAAATAAAATGGAAATAAGATGGATAAAAAAAAAACGCGATCTTGTTTATCAAAATTTCATGACAAAAATACATCAAAACAAACCTAAATACAAAAACAAGCACTTAAGGGAAAAAAAAATCAGTTTTACTACGTTAAGTGGTAGATATAAAGTAGATTAACGTTAGACAGATCTAGGTTTGTTTCTTATTCAGTAATTAGGGACAACAAGAAGAAACAGATTCAAAAGAAAAATTCATCATTAAAGTGTACAAAATTGTCAGTAATAATGAATGTGCATAATGCAGAAAAAAACTATGCAGGCAGTTATTTTTCTATAATTGCTGCAGGTCAGTGACTCAGCAGATAGTGCTGCTAGGATTCAAAAGATATTTCCAAAGATGGCATTTCTTAGTCAGCATTTAAAGCCCTAATTTTTTCACCACAAATTCACCGTAAACGATGGTTGGTTGCCGTTTCTTAGACCCTGTCAGTAAAAAAAACTTTTTCTTTAGTATGTTGCCTAATGCAAGGTCTTTATGCAGCCTTTAGAGATTCTAGTCACTGCATTAAATAAAGCTAAGCGTTCTCTCATTGTATTCACTGCAATACATGTCCTGCCATGAGTGCTTTATAAATGCAGTTTTAAACCCAAAGCCAAAATTTTAATAAAACGCATCTTACCAATTTATTAAGCCTCGTACACACGATCGGTCCATCCGATGAGAATGGTCTGATCAGTGGCGTAACTAAAGACTTCAGGGCCCCGGTGCAAGAAATCATGAAGGGCCCCCCCTCCACAGTGACATGGCAGTCAGGTGGACCCCTCACACTGGCGGGTGGCAGTCGGACTTGGGGGAATTACAGGGCCCAGTCACAACGGCGACTGCTGCGACCCTGATAAATCCGCCATTAGTTAAAGGTGTGCTACGTACAGAGTCCGGGGTGTGCTACGTACAGAGTGCAGGGTGTGCTACGTACTGAGTGCAGATGTCAGAATTGACACATTTCTGCGGAAAAAAAGCCTGGAGTAAAAGTATACAGTGCAAACACTGTCTACAGCCATGAAAGATACAGCCACAGCACCTGTGATCATCATTATCATGCTGATAATTACACTGTACTTCATGTGACTGTACTGTATATAGGCTGTACAGTGTGATCATCAGCATGATAATGATGATCACAGGTGCTGTGGCTGTATCTTTCATGACTGTAGACAGTGTTTGCTCTGTATACTTTTACTAATATTGTCAAAAGTAGTAACAGTATACTATAGCAACCACTGCAGTCTGAGTCTCAATACATGCACACTCACATACATACATGCACACACACATTCATACATACATGGCATGCACACTCACATACATGCACATGAATACACACACAGTAGATAAAAAAACATCAGTCTTTTACCTTAGCAGCTCTTCCTGTCGGGTACTGCACTGTAGGGGGAGACAAATAGCACACACTGTGCTTTCACTTTGTAATGACCGTGACGAGCTCCCCGCACAGTGCCGATTACAGTTCGGCTTGGGATCGGAAAACTTGTCTGCGCTCCTTCTATCGAAGCACTGTATACAGGGGGCCCTCGGGGCCCCCTGAAGCAAGGGGCCCGGTCACCATGACGACTTCAGCAACCCCTATAATTCTGCCACTGGGTCTGATGGACCGTTGTCATCGGTTAACCGATGAAGCTGACTGATGGTCTGATGTTCCTACACACCATCAGTTAAAAAAAACGATCGTATCAGAACGCGGTGCTGAAAAAAATTAAGTTCAATGCTTCCAAGCATGCGTCGACTTGATTCTGAGCATGCGTGGATTTTTAACTGATGGTTGTGCCTACTAACGATCGGTTTTGACCTATCGGTTAGGAATCCATAGGTTCATTTTAAAGCAAGTTGGCTTTTTTTTTAACCTAAGGTTAAATAACCTATGGGGCCCACACACGGTCGGTTTTGACCGATGAAAACAGTCCATCAGACCGTTGTCCTCTGGCTATCCTATCGTGTGTACACGATCAGACATGTCTGATGAGACTTGTCTGACGGACCGTTTTCATCAGACAACTCTGAATGTGATTTGATGTGGTCTGATGTGCGTACACACCATCGGACCAAAATCCAATCAGACCAGAACGCGGTGACGTAGAACACAACGATGTGATGAAAAAGCGAAGTTCAATGCTTCCAAGCATGCGTCGACTTAATTCTGAGCATGCGCGGGTTTTTGGTCCGATGCTTTTGTGTACTAACCATCGAACCTGTCCGATGGACAGGTTTCCATCGGGCAGGTTTTAAAGCATGTTTTAAAACTTTGGTCCGATGGAAAACGGTCCGATAGGCCGTACACACGATTGAACATGTCCGATGAAACCGGTCTGCGGACCGGTTTCAGCGGACATGTTTGCTCGGGTGTACACGGCTTTAGATGTAGTAGCTGCATTTGTTTTCTTTTTTAGTCTCTCCCCCTCTGTTTTCATCTGGTGATCTGGCCAGCAATACTCCTCTTGTATTACAGTGCCTCCACTCTTTTTTTTGTAATCAACAGGTGACTCCAAAATAACAATTCAGAGTTGTTGTTTTTTTGGAGCTAATAAACAGTTCCCAACTATACCTATAAATGGTGCTTACAGCATTTTGCCCCCTTTCCTTGCACTGTAGTAGATAGCTGATTTCCATTTAAGTAAGGAATTAAAGGAAATAGCCTGCCAGTTAGGAGAAGTGCCTCTGAGCTCTGCAAGTGAAGGATAAGTGAGCTCTGCAAAAGCAGTCAGAGAATGAACCCACCTTCTCTCAAATTGTGAGACAACTGTGCCCACCATGGGGGTTCTTCATGAAGTTCCCCTTGAGTTCCCATGGGAAAATTAAATAAGATAGAAAAACCAATGACATACTTTATTTATGGGAGATGCTAAATAGCACTATTTGCGTTGACTAGAAACTTTTAAAAGTCGAGTCTGAATAAGAATACTTTTGACACTTCATGTTACTTTGGTATACTATGCTCAAGTTTGTGCCCGATCCTTGTCAATTTCTTATATGCTTTTTTAAGTCACTGTACCCAGGGCCGGTGCTACCACTAGGCATACTAGGAAGCCGCCTAGGGTGCACTGCTGCCTAGGGGCGCCTGGCCACTGTTCCTACTCTCTTTTCTCTGGAGCAAGCAACTAAGTTTCAGTATCAGCAGGCAGCTGCTGCTCTGTTTGCACATAGTGTCAAAGGCGCAGTGGCGGTCGAGGACTCTGTAGCAACTCCTGAATGAATGGAAGCAAGCAAACATTCATTGATGGCCACTGGTGGGGTTGCATTGATGGCCACTGGTGGGGTTGCATTGCTGGGCACTGGTGAGGCTGCATTTGATGGGCCCTGGTGAGGCTGCATTTGATGGGCACGGGTGAGGCTGCATTTGATGGGCGCTGGTGAGGCTGCATTTGATGGGCGCTGGTGAGGCTACAGTGATGGGCACTGGTGAGGCTGCATTGATGGGCGTTGGAGAGGCTGCATTTGATGGGCCCTTCATTAAACAGGTGGGATATACATGGGTAGGACAAAGGGGGTGGAATCAAGGGTGGAGCCAAGGGGGGTGCTGAAAAATTTGGTTTTGCCTAGGGTGTCAAAAATCACTGCACCAGCCCTGACCGTAACGTCTTTAAGCACAGACCTGGGGGATAGTTCCCAATGCTATATAAACACATATGAGCCACCCCCTCCCCCAGTTGAATGGCCACAGCCCTTCACCCTCTTCTCCCCTCAGTAATGCATGGATTCAAAGTGCAAATAATGAACTTAGCTGTTCTCTGCATGAATTGCCCATGGTTGTAGGTTGAAGCATTGTTGCCCTGAGTCAACAGAGATAGCTTAGATAGCTTGAATGGCAGCATTAATCAACCCATTGCTGTACCTGTGACCAGGTAATTGTGTGTGTTGTGGGGGTGGGGGGGGGGTGGTACTGAGGTAGGGTGAATCTATGTATTTATTATTTTAACACAAGCTTCCAGGTTTCATTGCCAAAGATTTATTGAACAAGCTGATTCGCTACCATGCACTGTACAAGATTCTGAGTGCTCCAGTTTTGGTAAATCTCCCCCTGTCCATTTCAGTGTTTTTGAGTCTGATTCAGTGATTGCAGGAGAGAATTTGAAAGAATTGGTTCCTGTATATGCTACCACACTTGCCCCTCCTGTCCAAGTGTAAAACAAAATATGACTAGGAGGCCTCAGGTGTCCCCTGGAGTATGTGGCGGGGTCACCATTGCGACTCAACAATGGGTTTTACCCCCCAAACAATAAATTTAAATTAGCTCTTGCTGTCTGGAACCCTCTAAATGGCTGATTCCACACTGCTGCAGTGTACCTACACCACAGATGCAGCACACTTGCGGCTTTCCTGAAGGCAAACTGCACTTTGCCAAAGACTTTCTATTAAATGTTGTAGGTGTGGTGGATATTCTGAAAGCACACCACAACACCTGTATTCAGGGGCTTTAGTGTGCTCACAGAAAGCACATCAAACCCTCAGGATATAATAGAAGTTTATTGCTCAGTGCAGTTAACTCACACTGTGCTATACCCGCAGATCTGTGTTAAAGAAGCCTAATAGTTGTTAACCATTTTAAAGGTGCTAATATGCCCATTGCAGTGTATGTGTTGTTTAATGCACTGATCTACTTTTCCTCTTCCAACTTCTGCTGACATCGCTCTCAAGGCAGCTAGAAAGGTCCAAGGCGAAGTGGTCCTGGTATCACTCCACCCAGGACAGGAGCCAGTTCTACAGAGGAAGCATTGAATTAAACTGCTTCTGTTCCCTTCACGGCCACCTACTTCCTTTGCTGTCAGCTCTGGCTCGATGCACTCTGATACTCTGGGATGGCGGGTCAGCAATCAACTGATCACAATCTCGGCTTGCCGACCCACCATCCCATAGCATGGGCATGTGCTTCCCTGGTTTAAGGTCATGGCCCACATCAGAGGGCTCTGCGGTCCATGGGTTGAGCACCCCTAACATAGACCATCTACTATTGTATATTCATTGTCCCTATAGCTGAATTGTCAGTCCATGCAAGCTTGTCATGTCCTATGTATACTGCTAAAGGCAGATCTAAGTTTAAACATTTTTATCCATCTAAGCAAATACCCACATGCAGGTGCTTAAAAAAGGAAATTAATGGATATTTGCCACAATTCTGATTTTTTTTATCAAGTACGCAGTTCTAATTTACAGAGTGATGTATAGCTATTATCAATATACAATGGTAGCTAAACATACTCTTGGAGGGTCTGCTGACTCTGCACTGTCAAGAAATCAAGTATCATTGACTTTCTACTGCTAGCTGGTGCCTTTGGCAGTTCCTAATAACTAGGGAAGGATAAAATTATTGACACCGTCAGTGCTCTAGATACAATTAATGAGAATAAAGGAGTCTGAAATGTTGAGGACAACCAACATCTATGCTGCATTATGATTTAAAAAACAGAGACTTAGAAAATGTCAATGTTTTGACTCAAATATGCATCAATGAAAAATGTATGCTGCTGTGTAAACTCTAGTTCATATATGTGTAGCACCCTTACCCCCCCCCCCCCCCCCACCCAGGAGCAGATAGGGACCCCTAGTGGTTGAGTGGGCTGATATTTGACCTCAAGGTAGAATTCTGAACATATAGTGGAATTGTGAATTGATGGGCGCCAGTCACTTCAAGATGCATAAAGTGTTTATTAACTGCCCTAAAATCATGGGAGGGAAGATTAGAGCACAGGACACTCAAAGCACAAGCAGACTCAAATCATACATTTTTTGAGACATTAATCCTCTGATTTTGGAGAGCAGATATTGCACAAACAATCTGAGTGAGACATGACTCTTCCAATAAGGTTCATACTGTACCAATCTCCAGCTTTTAATGCACCTCCCATTAAAGTACTTTCTTGAAGTTCATTGCCAGGATTGATTCCACTCCTACTGGTAAAAGTTACCTCCAGCAGGGTAATGTGAGCTTAGACCCCCAGACTTACTAGGTCTTTTTTGTTTATCTACAAAATGTTTATTGGAAACAAATAAAGATCCAATACAAAGCCATCATGACAATGCATATACAAAAAAATATAAAATTATAATGTATACATAAACCAAAAAGAACAACCAAGAATCACAATGAGAGTGCCAAAAATGCAATATAATAAGTGGTGGTATCAGAGAGTCAAAAAAAAAAAAATGCCACAGAGACTCACAACTAGCAATTCAAAATATAAGGAAATAAACCTAAAATCAAGTTATAAGCGATTGTCGATGAGTAATCCAGACATCGAATTTAAAAGAAAACAAGTGCAGTTTATCTTGAAAGGTTTAAAGGATCCTTTTCAACACCATGACAGTATCAATCTGCTAAATTACCCTAAACTCAGGTCTTGTCTCAAAAGCACAAGGGTGCCCTCTCAAGGAGGATGAAACATTCACAAATGCTGTCCTCAAGGCAGAAGTGTGGGGTAAATAGAGCTTCCCAGTGTTACATTATCCTACTTCGATTTGCCCCATTGGTAATAAATCTCTTATTTACTGTTAGAGAGAGTTAAGCCTCGTACACACGACCGAGGAATTTGTCGGGCGAAACACATTGTTTTCCTTGTTGAGTTCCTTGTTAGGCTTGTCGAGGAATTTAACAAGCTTGCTTTGCGTACACACGTTAAAGACCAAATCTCCTCATTCTCAAACGCGGTGACTTCAACACATACAACGGCAGGGGCTCCTTTTGCTAATCTCATGTTACTGCGTTTACCGAAGGTGTGCGGGTTTCTTAGCATACACACGCTCAAGTTTCTCGTCGAAAAGCAGCCCGACGAGGAACACGACGAGCCAATTTTGACTCCCGTCGAGGAAAAAGAGAACTTGCTCTCTTCTTTGCTCGTCGAGTTCCTCGACAGTTTCCTCGATGAAAAACGTACACACGACCGGTTTCCTCGGCAAAAACCTCTCCCACCGAGTTTCTTGATGGATTCTGGCGAGGAAATCAGTTGTGTGTACGTGGCCTGACTCTCATTTCCTGTCTTGCTGGCAACAGTTTTATCATAACATTTAGATAAGCACAAGAGAAAACGTTATTCTGTGATTTGTTAGTAAAATTATTACTATTTTCTTATAGTTATATTTTTAGTTAGGATTTTTTTTTATTCATTTTTTACAACTATTCAAGTCAATAATCTGGGCCTGCAGGCTCAAAAACAACAAGCAGTATGAGAAATGAGCATGTTAGTCATACAAAAGTGAACACACATTCCTTTCTCTGCAGCCTCAGTTGTACTTGACAGCAAATGCATGGGAAGTGCTCTGTGCTGTGCCGGTTCCTGTTCATTGACACACTGAGGCATAGTAAACACAGTTTACTATGCTTCAGCTAGAAATTAACCAATTGATGGAGTGTGTTGACTGTGTTCATTTAGAAAAGGAAGGGGCTGGTAAATGACATAGTTACTAGCTCCATCCTGAAACATTTTTCACAGCTACTGGGGGAGATCATGTCCCCACTTGAGAAGGTTCTCTGTAGGTGATAAACAATGTGAATAAGACAATATACAATATGACTGCGAAAGTCCATGTGGGATCACCTCCTCCAATAGACAATGATTTTAAAACTCTGTATTGTCCAATAGACAATCATTTTTAAAATCTGTAGGAGTCGGAAGAGAGAGGACTCATCCCCAGTGATGAGTTGGAAAGTGTCGAAGGTGCAGCGCCTTTCACAGAGGAGTGGCTAACATTGCTTGTATTTTAGTTAAGGACTGATAGTGTCACTCCCTGAATTATTTCTATTTATGGGTGAGGAGAAACAAAGCATCTAGTAAGCCCGGGGTGAAACGGGGGTGAACTGGTCAGTGGTCAAGCTAGAGGGAACACTATCGAAAGGAACATAAGGGTGGTCACGATGGTAGGGTAAGACTGTTCAAAATGTACCCACTGTTTCCCCAAATCCGGAAAACACCAACCCAGGATTAGGGATGAGGGATGAGCTGCTGGTTCGGTATATCCAGAACATGCGAACAGACTAAAACACTGTTAAAGTCTATGGGACTCGAACGTGAGAAATCAAAAGTGCAAATTTTAAAGGCTAATATGCAAGTTATTGTCCTAAAAAGTGTTTGGGAACCCGGGAACCCGGGTACTGCCCCAATGGACATGTATCAATGCAAAAACAGATTTAACCACTTCAAAACCATCATTGAACGTCCAAAAAGGGGATCGCTTATCCCAGATGGACGTCATATGACGTCCTGTACTTTGTGCGGGGATATCTGAATAATGCCTGCACCTAGAGGCATCATTCAGACATAATTTTCTTCCGGCAGCGATCTTGCGCACCGTAAGAACGATCGTAGTGGTGGTTCCGCCGCTTGATTGTTCTTATAGGCGGCGGAAGGGGACATCCCCCCTCCCGCCAACAACCGCTGCTTCTCCGGGCTCTCCCATGCCATCGGGAGCCCGGAAAGATGGATGTGAAGCATAGAGATGACTGGTGACCAGATGGTCACCAGTCATCTCTATGACCGTCGGAGACCTTGGCGCGACGTAATGACGTCACGCCCAGGTACCCGTAAGTAAACAAACCGTAATTGCGGCTAGTAAGAATGGGATCTGTGAATTTTTTTCACAATCTCATTCTTTCCAGCCTGTCTTATTGACCCTGCATCTCTCCTTAAAGAGGACCTGTGACACGCTATTCCTATTACAAGGGATGTTTACATTCCGTGTAATAGGAATAAAAGCAATCAAAATTTTTTTTTTAAAAAAAGTGTAAAAAATAAAAAAATATGTAAAACAAAAAAAAATTAAACCGACCCTGTCCCTGGTAGCTCAGAAGCGAACGCCCACGTAAGTCCCGCCCACGTATGTAAACGTTGTTCAAACCACACATGTGAGGTGTCGCCGCGTGCGGTAAAGTATGTGCAACAATTCTAGCACTAGACCTCCTCTGTAACTCTAAACTGGTAACCTGTAAACATTTTAAAGCATCGCCTATGGAGATTTTTAAGTAACAAAGTTTGGCGCCATTCCATGAGTGTGCGCAATTTTAAAGCATGATATGTTAGGTATCTATTTACTCGGCATAACATTATCTTTCATATTTTACAAAAAAATTGGGCTAACTTTACTGTTTTGTTATTTTTATAATTAATGAAACCATAAAAAAAAAAAAAAAAAAGGCGTTTTAAAAATTATTGCGCAAAAGATAAAAGTTTGCAATAACCGCCTGATTTGTACATGTAGGAGAGAAGTATGGAGGTGGGTTTGAAAGCCCTGTATTGAAGTGGTTAAAAACTGACATTTTTTCGGGAGCAGTGACCCCGCCCCACAGGGTTGGCGCATCACAGGGTTTCCCGTGACGCACCAGGGGGGAGGGTCACCTGTGACACCACAGGGAAGCTGCCAGAAACCCTCATTATGTCAGAACAGGGCGGGGTCACTCGTCCACGTCATGGATGTGGAGGAGGCTGTATCGTTTGTAGCGGCGAGTAGTGGCGGGTAGCGCAGGTCCGGGTCGTGGAAGGATGTACATCGCTGGATTTATTTTTTTATTAAAGGACTTTTCCCAAGTTGTCTGTGTGTTTTTTAACCTTTTTTGACACTTTTTTGTGAAATGGTAGCGGTACAATGTACCCTGTTACCAATTCACATAGGGGGGGGCGGAATCTGGGGGTCCCCTTTGTTAAAGGGGGCTTCTAGATTATGATAAGCCCCCCGCCCGCAGACGCCCACAACCAACGGGCAAGAGTTGTGGGTATGAGGCTCTTGTCCCCATCAAAATGGGGACAAGGTGCTTTGGGGGGTCACAGACCCCCAAAGTATCCTTCTCATGTTGAGGGCATGTGGCCTGGTACGGTTCAGGAGGGGGGGGGCGCTTTTTATTTTATTTTGGCATGGAGATCCCCTTAAAATCCATACCAGACCTGAAGGGTCTGATATGAAATTTGGGGGGACCCCCACACATTTTTTGAGACAGGAGCACTGCTAAAACTAGCGTTTGTAATGGAGAGAGCACATTTGTCACACTGTAACAGACTGAAAAGTACGAAGACTGAAAAGCACGAATCGTCTCTCACCCAACTTTTACTTACACAAATTCAGCAAAAGCAGCCCAAAGGGTAGCGCAATCTGAATGGAACTTCCCCTTTATAGTGTCGTCATACGTGTTGGACGTCACCAGGCTTTGCTTGAGCAATTTAGCTGACAACTCAACTCAAAAATGTCGTTGTGTGTAAACTTTTAAACCGGGATGTAGAAAAATATGAAATAATGGCAATAGTATGAACATTTTTAAAACCTGAAGAGCTGAAAACAGTATCTCCCCTCCCCAATCCATATTAGCCATTCAGAAATGATTAATAAAACAATTGAGGTCTACCTTAATATTTAACCATCTGGGCGATAAGCATTTCAACAAAACAAGCGGGTTTCCCTCTGGGATAGGTCCCTTACCCTTTTGGACCTCTCCAAGAAGGGTAAATGATATCTATTCCACAGAACTGTAAAAACGATGGGTCTTGGTTGTGTTTTTCTTTATGATGAAGCGATACACTATGATAAAGGAAACCTTTCCTAATATTAGCCAGGTGTTTGGCAATACGCACTTTTAGCAGTTTTTTTGTTCTATCCACATATAAGAACCCCCAAGGGCACCACATGAGATAGACAACATGGGAGGAATTACAAGTGAGGAACTCCTTAATGTCGAATGATTCACCATCCCTGTTGCAGATTGTAGTTTTGCCCCTATTACTAGTTCCAATGCCACGTACACACGATCATTTTTCGACATGAAAAATAACATAGTTTTTAAATGATCTTGTGTGGGCTTCACAACATTTTTCAGGTTCTGAAAAACGACAATTTTTTTTTCGAACATGCTGCATTTTTTAACGTCGTTTTAGGCCACGTACACACGAGGAGACATGTCCGATGAAAACGGTCCGACGGACCGTTTTCATCGGACATGTCTCCTGGGATGTTTTGTTCTGATCTCCTCATACGGCCACTTTGCTCGCGCGAAGGCTCCTGATAAGCCACGGGGAAATCCGGGTTGCCTCTAACTGGGGTGATGGAGCATAGTTTGTCTGAGACCGACTGGGTAGCACAAATGCGTGGAGAGTGGCAGTAATGAGGGGATGGGTCAAAGTGTGTGGAGACACATGGTCTCTGGCCACCCAGGGGGCATGTCGTAAGCAGGAATTCAAGATTAAGTTCTCACCCACCCTTTACATTGGGCATGGACGTTCCAGTCAACTATCCGAGCAAGAAGAACTGCCCAATATTAATGCTGAATATCAGGGAGACCAATACCACCACTGACTTTTAGCAGAACCAGCTTTGTCCAGCGTATCCGAGCAGGTTTTGTGCCCCAAAGGAATGTGCAACTGATGGACTTATACAGCATAAAGAATGCAGGTGGTAATCGGATCAGTAATATTTGGATTTTATACAAGAATCATGAAAGAATTGTCATCTTAATGATTGCTGCGTGTCCAAACCAGGAAACAGTGGATTTATCCCATGTCTGGAGATCTTGATGTATAGATTAGCAATTCAGCCCAAAAAAAATTCTACTATATAGCTCCGATAGTTTGGCAGGGAGTTCGATCTAGATACTATATAGCTCCTGAAAGGGAAAATGTTGTTGGCAGTTTACCAGGCAGGTAAAGAGATATTTATATTTTCAAAAGACTTATGCCGCGTCCCTATTTTTTGTGATGAAAAAAAACGACGTTTTCTGTGAAGTAAAAAAACGTTTTTGAAACGCACTTTTCAGCAATTTTGCATCCACTGTTTTTTCACAAAAAGCGAGGTTAGGTTCACCACTCTTTTCCATTGAGCTCGCTTCAAATGCTTTGTGCGCGGGTTGAAAAACGCGTTTTGAAAGACGTTTTTGCTACACACGGTGACTTTTTGTGAAACAAAAAACACGTTTTGAAAAACGACACAAAAAATTCCATGGGTTTTTTTGAAGACAAAAAAACGTTTTGCCCACACAGATATTAAATACGTTTTAAAAAACGTCGTTTTTTTTATCAAAAAAACCGTGTGACGCGGCTTATGCCCCATACACACGACCATTTTTCTTGGCAGGAAAAAAAACAAAGTTTTTCCCAATGTGATTCCTCCAGCCTGACTTGCATACACAGGTTCATGCACATCCCACCAAAGTGCGGTGACATACAACATGTAAGACGAGACTATAAAGGGGAAGTTTATTTCAAATGGCGCCACTCTTTGGGCTGCTTTTGGGCTGCATACTTGATTCTGAGCATGCATGTTTTTTCCCCTTGGAAAAGCATACACACAACAGTTCTTCGCGAAGGGGGAAAAAAACTGATGGGAAACACGGCGAGGAAAAAGAGAGCTGGTTTAATTTTTTTGCGGGCAGTTTTTTCGTCAATATAAAAAATGCCACTTTTCTCGTTGTGAAAACCGGTCGTGTGTACAAGGCATTAGAGTAATTAATTTTCAGATTGGATAAAATGTTGAAACATTCTAGGACTTGCAGGAGGTTGGGTAAAGTCGTCAGTGGCGAGGAAAGAAAAAGAAGGATATTATCCGTAAATTCCGGCGATCTTTTATTCCTGACCTCGCATCTGATTGCCTCTTATATCGGTATTTGCTCATATATATCGGAGGAGGGGTTAAAGTGTAAGAATATACAGCAGTGGGAAAAGGGAGCCCTGTCTGGTACCGTTATGGATGGAGAAGGCATCCGACAGGCAACCATTGACTTTGACTTTCGCGTTAGGGTTAGCATACAGGGACATTATTAGGGATGAGCTGAACAACCCCTGGTTTAGCACACAGCTCCATTCTCTATCTGCAATGTAGAGAGCACCCTGACTCTCCTGTAGTCCAAGGGAGGGGGCGAGCACAACACTCGACGCCCAGGAGAAAGCCTTGCATTACTGTGTGGAGTTACAGACAGAAAAACAGGAAGTGAGGATTTCCCAGAAGAAACAAGGACATTTAAAAGAAGAATAGAAGGATAAAGTAAGTGAAGGAGGACTGTACTAAGGTAAAGGAAGCTATTTAGGAAAAAAAATTGTACCTTTACAACCCCTTTAAGATCCGCAAGGTCTGGTGGAGATTGAGTTAAATGCCTTAAGAAATCCCGGCTCTTGTAATACTGGGCTGTGAAGCCATCAGGGCTTGGGCTCTTGCTTGGTTTTGTGGCTTTCAGCACCTCCATGAATTCCTCTCATGATAACGGGGCCTGTAACACCTGAGAGTCAGTGACTGACAGTGCTGAGGGGCTATATAAGCTCAGGAATTCTTGTATCAGCGAGGCTCATGTGGAAGGCGAGATGGGGTTAGAGTTCCCAGATTGAAGAATATACAATTGGTCATAAAAGCCCAGCAACATCTTCATTCTTAGAATGGATCTGCCTGGAGGGGTCTATAATGTAATGGATCGTGGCATTCAGCTTGCGTTGCTGTGTAGTCCTGGTGAGAAGTATACCCGGTTTGTTCCCCTGTTCATAGAACAGCTTTTGGGAAAGATCTTACGATGGCAAGCTTTTTTAAATAGTTCATCTGTCAGCTGAGAGTGTAGTTCTTGTAAGTCCTGCGCTGTCTTAACCACTAGCGAATGTTTATGTAGTGCTTCTAGAGCACGAATCTTAGTGAAAAGAGAAAGGATTGTGGGCCTCCCATTGTGTCATGGGGGAGACCTTAGGGGTATCGTTGGGGAGGAAAAAGTCCCTAAGCTCCTGTCTCAAGATAGCAAGATCCCCAGGATCCATGAGAAGAGGCACATTCAAACTCCAAAGCTTGGTGTAGGTGACATGATTGAGTGGTGATCCGAAAGAACCATGCTCTCGATGGAAGCATTATGGAGATAGGTCAAGTCCGCTTGTGAGATAAAGAGGTAATTTATCCTTGCGTATCGATCATGTGGAATAAAATATGTAATCCCTATCTTGGGGGTAGAGAGTTCTCTATGTGCCATGTAAAGTAAGGGAGGCTAGCTGAAGTTTAATTTGGCGTAGAGCTGAAAAGAGTAAGAGAAGAGGTCTTCGTAAAGGTGTCTAAGAGAGGATCCAAAGGGAGATTGAAGTCTCCTCCTAATATTAACAGTCCCGCTTGAAACAGAGTGAGCTTAGTTACTACCTCTCGTAGAAAGGAGACCTGTTTTGTATTGGGACAGTACACATTAACTAATGTGAACGGTTTATCATTCCATTTGCTCTTTAGAAACAGAAACCTCCCCACTGGGTCCAGCATCTATCTGATCAGTGACGTTGAGGTGAAAAGTTTTGTAAAGTAGGACTAATGCCTCGTACACACGATCACTTTTTGTGATGAAAAAAAACTACATTTTTCTTCATGAAAAAAAACTACATTTTTCAAACTTGATTTTCAAAAATGACGTTGCGTACACACCATCATTTTTGGAAAATGATGAACAAAGCGACGGCACTCTAAAGGGGAAGTTCTATTTGCCTTGAGGCTGCTTTTAGCTGGTTACTTGTTAGTAAAAGACGATTCCTGCTTTTTTGTCTGTTACAGCGTGATGAATGTGCTTACTCCATTATGAATGGTAGTTTTACCTCCCGTCTCCTAACTTGCTTCTGGGCATGTGCAGGTTTAAAACGTCATTTTTTACGTCGTTTTGCCCACACACCATCATTTTTTATGACACAAAAAATGACATTTTGAAAAATGACATAAAAAATTCGAACATGTTCGAATTTTTTTTTCGTCATTTTTCAGAAGACATAACATGACATTTTGCCCACACACCATCATTTTAAATGACATTTTGAAAAATGTAATTTTTTTTCATCACAAAAAGTGATCGTGTGTACGGGGCATAAGACTACTTTAGATTTGGAGTCAGGATCTGGGACTGACCCAGATTTAAAGTGTTCTTAAAAAAGAAAAAGACCTGTGCCCTTTGCCGATGTGCTTCTGCTAGGATACTGCTGCGTGTTTCTGGGACATTTAGCCCTTTTGCATTATTCGAATAAACTTTGAAAGAAAGAGGAGCTGAGCATGATGAATTGTGTGCCATGGTCAATTCTATAGCGCCTGAAATCAGGGGCTGCCTGTGCGCTACAGAATATTTTATGACTGGAGAGAGCAGTTGGGGAGGGGTGGGAAGGGGGCTAAACCTAGCTTCTGCCTCTACTATGAGGAGAGAGGAAGAGTAGCTATGGGAGGTTCACTTGAATCAACTACTGGAGGTGTGCGCAGACCTGCTGACTCACCTAAATTGGAATGAGGAGGGCCCTGAGGGGAAGGGATCAGGGGTGCCGGGTATGTTCAAAGGTGAACCAGCCACTCTGAGGTAGGAGAGAGTTCTAACAATTAAACATCTAATAACCTAGACAAACCAAGGCTGCAAACATGACAGCGACGTCCAGACGAAGCTACGCAAACTCTCATTGCGAAACGCGTTGACGTCATACGTTGACGGACACAACGGCAACGGACCCTGTGTGACGGGAGGCTGTTCTACATCGATCTACACTCACGGGGATCACTAGAAGGCTGCTCAGACATAGCCTGGAGGAACCTTCCCATCTCTCACAAAGAAGCTTGTACTTATCCCTAAACAAGGAACGCGGCAATAAATGCCATAAACTTGACGGGCACGAATCGCTTCCTAAATCAAGGGACTGCTCGAATTGTTTGAGAAACAGATGGGTTAGATGCCAACACGGATTTGAAAAGCTGCAGGTTCTCAGCACAACATATCCAGCTATAAGACAGCCAGCTACCCACATGTGAGACCCACGGCACTTTTACACCTATGACCGGGTAAGATCTTTCCATATCCCCTTGTCATTCACACGTGCAATCACTGGGCTCACACTAATTACTGGTGCAGCTGCAATCGGTGCCTCTAGACCTTCTATAACGGTGATAACACTTTGTATTCCATGATCCTCACTAGGGGTGTATTATATGAGTGCCAAAGAATAAATAGCTACTCTATCTACTTTGGACACTGAACACATTTGAACTGCTGGGGAACCAGGCCACGATTTGGCCCATATATAGGATTATCTACGACCAATAATACCTCCAGCATAATCTTGGACTTTGTTCACTTGAACTAGAATTATCTCGCACTTCGTCCTGATTAGACAGGGTAATTCTTTACATCCCTGTTCCACTAGTTACAGAATTAACTGACCAATAGTCCTTGATTTTTTCATAGTTAGCAGCCTCAACCTACCCCCTTTCCCACACAGGCCCTCCAGCTGTTGTTCCTTGGGATTTACCTTGTTGCCTTACTGTGGCAACTTTATCCCTGGGAACACCAGCGGGATTGCCTTATATGTGTCCGGACATACATTTACTTGTACTTTGTCTTTGTTTGTCCTTGTCTTTGTCTTGTATGTTCATCTGTTAACACCTGTTAGTGAAATATTTCTTTCACTGGTGCAATAGCGGCCGCTCATTTACTGATGCAAATTAGTTCACTTGTTCTTAGTATCTAACAGTGTTACATAATAGAGACTGTATATAATTAACTATTATATCTCTTTTTTTACTATTTATTAATAAATCTTATTATATATTCAACTATTGTCCGTCACCACCTTTATAGCCTCTTGGCCCTTACAGGCACCGTATCTTGTTGTTCCTGTCAGGACCAAAAACTTTTCTTTTCAAACATGACAGCGAGCTTTTTGAGGGAAAGGCTTCAGCACTTCAGAAAAACAGAAAAGAAGAGAGGAGCCACCTCTCGAAACAGGAGACTCCAATCACGAACCTCCACTCGTTTCCTGAAAAACAAAGCTCACTACACGTATTGCCTGAGAGCCTGCTTTGCAGAGCATGTTAGGTACTCAGGGCTCAAAGGTCAATGGGCCTGTGTCAGCATAGAGGCCCATCCCCTGCAACTCAAAGTTGTGCATACAGATTAGGGATGAGTCGAACACCCCCTGTTCGGTTTGCACCAGAACATGCGAACAGGCAAAAAATTAGTTTGAACACGCGAACACCGTTAAAGTCTATGGGACACGAACATGAAAAATCAAGAGAAACAATAAAAGTGAAATATTCCATTAAATTTCGTACCTGTGGTGTCTAAATTCTGCATGTAAAGTAGCACATGTTTCCCATGCTTAAAATTGTCCCTGCACAAAGTGTCATTTCTGAAGGAAAAAAAGTCATTTAACCACTTCCTTACTGGGCACTTATAACCCTTCCTGACCAGGTGAAATTTCAGCTTCTGGCACTGCGTCGCTTTAACTGACAATTGCGCGGTCGTGCGACGTGGCTCCCAAACAAAATTGGCGTCCTTTTTTCCCCACAAATAGAGCTTTCTTTTGGTGGTATTTGATCATCTCTGCGGTTTTTATTTTTTGCGCTATAAACAAAAAAAAGCGACAATTTTGAAAAAAAGTCAATATTTTTTACTTGTTACTATAATAAATAGCCCATTTAAAAATATGTATTATTCTACATATTTTTGGTAAAAAAAAAAAAAATAGCAATAAGCGACTGGTTTGCGCAAAAGTTATAGCGCATACAGAATTATTATTATTTTTTTTTTATTAGTAATGGCGGCGATCTGCGATTTTTATTGGGACTGCGACGTTATGGTGGACACATCGGACACTTTTGACACATTTTTGGCGCCATTCACATTTATACTGCGATCAGTGCTATAAAAATGCACCGATTACTGTATAAATGTGACTGGCAGTGAATGGGTTAACACTAGGGGGGCATGGAAGGGGTTAAATGTATTCTGGGTGTGTTCTAACTGTGTGGGGGGAGGGGGGGTGACTGGGGGAGTTGACCGATGCTGTGTCCCTATGTACAAGAGACACAGATCGGTCACTTCACTCCCTGACAGGACGTGGATCTCTGTGTCTTGTCCCTGTAACCGCCGATTGTGAGTGCCTGGCGGACATCGCGGCCGCCAGGCACGCGCATCAGCATCTCAGGAATGCAGCGGGCACGCGCGCACCGCCGGCGGCGCTCGCTCGCCCTCTAGTGGCCATTAAAAGCACAGGGCACATATATGCGCCCTGTCAGAGATTCAGGACAGCCCGACGGCCGCATATATTCGTACGGCCGTCGGGAAGTGGTTAAAACTGCTAGCGGCTATTACTGAATTATCGGTCCCGGCAATACAGAGAAAAGTGATTGAAAAAAATGACAGCCCCCCCCCCTAGTCCATTACCAGGCCCTTTGGGTCTGGTATAAATATTAAGGCCATTTTTATCAGACCATACCAGACCTGAAGGGCCTGATATGGAATTGGGGGGGACCCCTCGCACATTTTTTTTTTTTAATTCTGGTTCCCTGCACAAAATGTCATTTTTGAAGGAAAAATAAATATTTTTAAAACTACTCCAGCTGATGATGAATTGTCAGGTCTTGGCAATACAGATACAAGTCATTGGAAAAAAATCCAATACATGTAAAGTAGCACATGTTTCCCGTGCTTAAAATGGTCCCTGCACAAAATGTTATTTTTGAAGGAAAAAAAGTATTTTAAAACTACTTCAGCTATTAATAAATTGTTGGGTCTCGGCAATACAGATAAAAGTAATTGAAAAAAATGTCAGGGGTTCCCCTTAATATTCATACCAGACCCAAAGGGCCTGGTAATGGACAAAATACTGTAACCTCAACTTCTGAGAATGCTAGTTGCCTGGCTTTTTAACCAATGGCTTTAGTAGCCCCTAAGTTACCAGTTGGAAGCAAGTAAGCAGATCAAACTCTGACTATTTTGAGCTGCATGATTGGTTGGACTTAGAAAATATTGAAACCAATGGGTCAATATGAAAGCCATATACACTGTGCTCAGCATTGAACAAAATCAGCAACAGCTGCCCCAGTAAGGGTTCCATTTTAAAGGTGTTACCCTTACACAAAGACAATTGAAATGTGTTTCTAAAACTGCTTTTGCTCATGAACAGATTATGATTTACTCCTTGAGTGTTAATTTCACCACTGCATCTGTTGGCTGCTAGTTGTTTCTATAAATTACAGTTCTGTTACATAACTCTTACACTAATCAGTTGTTTGTATTAGTATGTGATTAATAATGTGAGAAACCCCAGTATACAGACAATCTGCCCAATCCACACATGTGATATGATACATCAAGTTCTTGATCTATTACTGGGGCATGAATGTTGCTATTCCCTCCCCTGTGAAAAAGTACTTTACATTTAACACCCAGTTGTCAGTATTTATGTTAAAAATAAAAACACAGACGTTGGTCTAAAAAAAAAAAAAACACCCCTTAGAGCCATGGATTTATCTTATTCACATTACATCAGAGTCTATACAGATTAGGAAAGCTCTTGTAAATCAACTCTCATTCCCTGGAGAGTCTATACTCCCCCACCAAATACAGAATGGAAAAATATGGTAAATTGCATTGTGCAAATTGAGGAAGCTGGTGTGACAATAGTGGTGAACTTATCCTTTACGGAGGAAAAAATTCCAGTGTTTACATCCGCCAGAGCCGGAAACAAAGTCATGACGTTGCTTTCTCCCTCCAGATGGCCAGGAACCATCTGCCCAGCTCTGTGGTAATCTGGTGCTGGATTGGATCCCTGGCTTCCCAATCAAATGGGGGAGCCTGGAGAGGCGCCAATGGGCAGTGGGAGGGGGGAATTCCTCTTCCACTGCCTCTAAAAGCATTCCAGTGCCTAATCAGCTGCTAGGATGGCTTTTATGGTGTAGGTAATCAATAGCTGAAAAAATATATCTGGATGATGTCTGTAGCTGCAAGCATCATCCAAATATAGACACACAAACAAACAATGTCATATGATGTCATGCAGGCGGGTAGCTAAAGTGCTTCTACAGCTTAGTTTGATACTCAACCTTCGATTTTTTTTATCATAAAAATAACAAGCATCCCTATACTTATTTTTGAACACTTATTTATTTATAGTGGTTTAAAGCGGAGTAACACCCAAAAATGTAAATTCCGCTTAATCCACTCCTTGCCCCCTTACATGCCACATTTGGAATGTAATTTTTGTTGGGGGGGGGGGGTGGGGGCTTCAGGAGGAGTGGGACTACCTGTCCCACTTCCTCCTTCCCCCGAGGGGCTGGTAAGGCGACTATCTTAATCGCCTTATTGCAGCCCCTCCCTGTAGGCGTTCGTCTGTCCAATCGGATGGCGCCGCGCCGCTTGCGCATGCGCAGTGTGTGCCCGGCCGTGAGGCCGAAAACTGTCACTGCAGGGTGCCCACACTAGGAATGAAGACGCCGGCCAGCGAGGGGGGGCGAGGAGCGGACCCCCGGCCGGCGCGTCGCTGGAACCGTAGAGCAGGTAAGTGTCTTTTTATTAAAAGCCAGCAGCTACACTTTTTGTAGCTGCTGACTTTTAATAAACTTAAAAACAGACTGGAACACCCCTTTAAGAATGCTATTTCACATTGTTAATTTTAAAGTGGCAGCTTCATCTACAGCTTAGTATTATTTCCAATGGGGATAACAAGAAAGATCTCTTATATGCTCCCCTCCCACTGCTTTTCTCCTTCCTCCACACGGGCGATATTACTCGGTATTCCTGACAGGATATGGCTCCACATTAATGCAACAATAAATAGAGGATACATAGTGCTCTCTGTTTGCAACATTTATTTAAATGCCCCAATTAAAAAAAAAAAACACTTAGGCCTCGTACACACGATCGGACATATCCGATGAAAACGGTCCGCGGACCATTTCCATCGGATATGTCCGATCTGGAGTTTGGTCCGATGGCGTGTACACACCATCGGATCAAATTCCCCGCCGGCGGACGGCGCGGTGACGTGGCGGTGACGTTGACGCCGCCACGTCACCGCACCAGGAAGTAAAACACTTCCGCGCATGCGCCGAATCCATTTGGCGGCGGCGCGGCGGCGACATGTCTGCTGGTAAGTGTACTAACCAGCAGACATGTCAGGCGGACACATTCCCACCCGATAGATTTCAAAGCATGCTTTGAAATCTGTCGGGTGGACAAATCTGTCCGCTAGCCCATACACACGATCGGAGACGTCTGCTGAAACGGTCCATCGGACCGTTTTCAGCGGACATATCCCCTCGTGTGTACGAGGCCTTACAAGATATTCAGTTAAAACCAGCACTGTATAATCCTGCTCACCACTATGGTTGCATGACCTCACAGGCTTGGCTCTTCCCCTCTATTGCACAGTGGTGGATGATATATGAATTGAAAAGTCACAATAATTGAGAAGTCACAATAATTCAACGCAGAAAAGTTTCAGCATTTGCACTTTCATTGAACACATTATTATATAGATTTATTTATTTATTTAAATATCATTTGATATCACTGGATATTTCACGATAGAATAATAGCACTGCACTTATATTTTTAATTTTATTTTATACTTAAAATATCATTAATTTCTGTTTCAATATTTTTTATTGAGAAAGTTTTTTTTCCAAACAGACATGTATCATAATCCATAAATGAGCAAGACATTTAAGAACAGGAAGGCCACCTAGTTCGTGAACTGTTACACCATAATCCTCCCCTGCGATCCCTCACAATGAACGCTTCAGGGAGTCCAGCTTCCTGATTAAAAGGTTAGATATATTCCTGCTCATAGCGACTTCTCTTTCATATCATCGTTACCTTAAAGTGGATGTAAAACCAAAAAAGATGTCACAATGTAGAGTATAAGATTCCCTATCATCTGTGTCCAGTCTTGCCACACAGTTAATACAGATCTGAGTAATCCTATTTTAATGTTCAGTGAAAATGACAGCCTTCCAGATAAAAACCTGCCTAAATAAAAAGTCAGTTTTCTCTCTTCTTGCTTTGAGTGACAGGTTATTTACATATCTAGCTTGGACATATTTATCATATGTTATGTTATGTTTATCACAACATGAGGTATAAAAAGTGAGAAATCCACCCCTCCCCCACATAACACATCCTGGTAATATACAATGAACTTTGGATCACCTCATGTTATGATAAACATGTCCAAGCTAGATTTGTAAATAACCTGTCACTGAAAGCAAAAACAGAGAAACGGACTTTATAATTTTGCAAGTTTTTATCTGGAATTCTGTTAATTTGCACTGAACATTAAAAGAGGATTGCTCAGCGCTGAATTGACTCTGTGTGGCAAGACTGGGCACATATGATAGGAAATCGTATACTCTACATTGTGACATCCACTGTAATAGGTAAACTGGATAAAGATTTTCACATGCATATAAATCAAAAGACGAATAAAATAAATGAATATCTAACTTAAGAAATAAAATAAACACTTCTCCCTCGCGTCAGATTTGGAGGTTTTAAATATTGAATACTGATAATGATACCAAAATTGAGAATTAATTTGAGTCCCAGATGTTCCCTATCCGCATCATTTACAATAGTCCCCCTCCCTCATACCGTTTCATCCATGTATCCCAATCTTTAGAGGTTTCTGCATATTTCCCAACTGCTGAGGAGTGGAGCATTTCATATGTGCCATGCGTATGTATAGTATGTATGACCTCTGTGATCGTGGGTATGTCTGCGGACTTCCAGTGTCTTAGAATAGTAAGACGGGCAGCCAAGATGATATGTGAGACAATGATCCTATATGATGGTGGTATACCATGTAGGTCTAATGAAAGTATCGTCATGCCCGGTGATAGCCCCTGGTGAACACGCATCCCCACAGCTATCAGCCTTTCAAACTGAGACCACAAAAGGAGCAGTTTGGGGCATGACCATAGAATGTGGCCCAGTGTACCTTTTTCACCGCATAGTCTCCAACAAAGCGGAGAAGTCCCCGTAAAAATCCTCGATAACCTATATGGGGTGTCATTTTTTGCTGCATCTCCCATAAATTGGTGCTCTTTGTAGAGGCATAGGTGAGGCGAAATGTTCTCTCCCACTCCCGGGCTGTGTATTCAACCCCCTAATTCTCTTTCCCATGCTTGCATAGATTGAGACTTCTCACATATGTGTTTGTTTTGTAAAGTTGTGTATACCAAAGATATTCCTCTAACCGAGCTTGCGGGTTCCTGATAGAATTTGAAGATCTTTCCTGGTATACACGTAAACAGTTGCGGAGTGTTCCTCCACAGGTGGTCTATTTGCATAAATGTATACTGTTCAGCAATCGTCAAATCATAGTCGTGTTGTAGTTGTACAAAAGGCCTAAGATGGGACCCCTCTATCATGTCCTCCAAAAAGTTAATCCCCTTAACCCTCCAATCATTGACATTAATATTTGGTATTAAGAGCCTCAGCACTGCTATAGGGAGTTTTACAGGTGAGAGGTCGACAGCCCCTTTCAGGTTCCTTATTAAGTAAATCCAAGCTCTAACCGAGACCTAAGTTTGGGGGTGCCAATTTAGTAAAGAGTGAGCCAACAAGGGGAGCTGTTAATAAAAAGTTAAATAGGTTGCCTTGCAGGACCTGAGCCTCTTCTAATTCCGTCCACAATGCCTTAGATTGTGGCACAAACCATTGTTTAAGTTGGGTCAAAATAGTTGCGAAGTAATAGTCCTGAATGTGGACATGGCCTATTCCACCCGCCCTCCTCTAATTAATAAGTTTACCAAATGCGCACTGCGACCTCCCACCCTGCCACAAATAGGAATTTATCATAGATTGCATGGTTTTAAAATAGGAATTTGGTAAAACATTGGGGATTGACCAAAACAGGTATAACACCTGTGGGAGTATCTGCATCTTAAAGGCTGCCAGCCTTCGAAGCCATGATGGTTCTGTCTTAGCTAGAACCGATAGTTTGGACCGCAATGTATCCAAAAAGGGCGTAAAGTTGAACCGTAAGAGGTCTCCTGTGTTGGGAGTCAGGGTGATGTCTAGGTAAGTGATACCTTCTTGTTTCCACGTATAAGGGACCTTGGGCTAGATTCAGGTAGGAGCGGCTTAATTATAAACCTGCCTAGCGTATGGTATTTACACTACGCCGCCGCAACTTTTTCAGGCAAGTGCTTTATTCTCAAAGCACTTGCCTGTAAAGTTGAGGCAGCGTAGCTTAAATGGCCCGTCTTAAGTCAAATTGGGCGGGTAGGGGGAGTGTATTATTTAAATAATGCATGATCCTGCGCCAAACATACTGCACATGCGCCAGCCGTGAATTGATCCCAGTGCGCATGCTCCAAATCATGATGTCAATACGCAATGTAAACGACATGAACGTCACTTACGCAAAGCCCTATTCGCGAACGTTTTACGTAAACAACGTGAAAAAAAAACGCCGGCACGCCGTCCATACTTAACATTGGCTGCGCCTCATCCAGCAAGGTTAACATTACGACAGACCTACACTAACGCAAACTACGTAAAAAAATAGCGCCGGCCGGGCGTATGTTCGGGAATCGGCGTATAGGCTCATTTGCATGTTTTAGACGGGAACGCCACCTAGTGTCCAGCCTAACTATGAATATAAGATTCGACGGCGTAAGAGACGGATACCTGTAATATCAGGGTGATTGCGCAAATAGGGGGCCAGTGGCTCCATTAGCAAATTAAAAATCAATCGTGAGAGAGGACACCCCTGTCTCGTTCCATTCATTATGGCGAATAGTGTGGACAATGCCCCTGAGATATAGACCTGTGCAGAAGGAAGGTTATACAACGCCATAATCGCTGAATAAATAAATCTAGTGAACCCAAACCTGCACATTGCCCTTGAGAGAAACTGTCAGTGAATCCTGTCAAACGCCTTCTCTGCGTCCAATGCTAGGAGCAGAGAAGGCGTTCCCCCACTGCTCACCACAGGTATCACCAAACAGCGGGTGGCATCTGACATCTGGCACCCTTTAGTGAATCCAGATTGGTCCCTGTCTATTAACCCTGGCATTATGTCCACTAATCTGTTAGCAATCAGCTTAGCATATATCTTTATGTCATTATTAAGGAGTGAAATCGGCCTAAAGTTTTGAGGGGTGTCTGGGTCCTTACCAGGCTTCAGCATGTGCCACTATCATGGCTCTCAACATCTCTGGTGGGAAGAAGGATTTGTCCGCAGCTGAGTTGAAGAGTTTTACTATATGTGGGATAAGAGTGCTTTGAAAGGTTTTAAAGTACTCCCCTGTAAAGCCATCCGGCCCAGGAGATTTATTATTGGGGAGATTCTTGATTACTTGACCCACTTCCATCTCCGAAATCGAAGAATTTAAATCCTCTATATGCTCGGGTAAGAGCGAAGGAAGGTCTATGTGTTGGAGGAATGAATCTATCAGGGAGGTGGTCGGCTGGGGGATCTTGGCATCGTCTTTGAGGTTGTAGAGTGTGCTATAGTACCGGCTAAAAGCGTCCGCTATTGCCTGTGGATGGTAGTGTTTGGCTTTCGTGACAGGATGAATAATGAATGGAATCTGCGTTTTTTGTCTCTGGCCTCTGAGCTTATTCGCCAGCATTTTGCCCGCTCTATTGCCACATGTGTAATATTTTAATTTCATATCTCCTCAAGGTCTTTTCAAAGTCCTCCTGGAACAACAGTCGTAGGTCAGTACGGAGTTGTGTCAGTCTAGCTGTAATGAGTGGGGATAATTTACCCTTATTTCGTCTATCTAAAGTCTCTATCTCATAAATCAAGTCAGTCAAGTGCCTCTGCCTCATATTTTTACTCCTCGCCCCTTGCTGTATTAGAATCCCTCTCGCAAATGCCTTAGGTCGCGTACAGACGAGGAGACATGTCCGCTGAAACATGTCCGACAGACCGTTTCCAGCGGACATGTCTCCTCGGATATTTGGTCTGATGGCGTGTACACACCATCGGACCAAAATCCCCTCGGACGGATAACGCGGTGACGTTGACGCCGCCATGTCACCAATCCAGGAAGTAAAATACTTCCACGCATTCGTCAAATCCATTTGACGCATGCAGGATATTTATGTCCGCTGGTTAGGCGTACTAACCAGCGGACATGTCCGACGGACATGTTTCCAGCAGACAAATTTCAAAGCATGCTTTGAAATTTGTCCGCTGGAAAAACCTGTCTGCTAGGTCGTACACACGATCGGATATGTCCGCTGAAACTGGTCGGCGGACTTATGGGCATCCCATATCACACAGGAGTCCGACATTGATGAGCAGTTAAATTCAAAAAATTCTTTCAATAGTTCATCAATCTTAGACCTGGTCGGAACCATCCTGGAACAACCTAGGATTTGCTCTCCAAATATGTTTACCCCGCCACTGGCAGATTTCTCTATAGAGAGCGTGATCGAGGCATGGTCCAACCAGGTAATGTTGTTAACAGTAGCGCCTTTACAATTAAACAACAAGCACTTATCTACTAGAAACATATCAATCCTGCTATACGTTCTATGGATGTTTGAAAAAAAGGAGTAGTCCTTCTCATTTGCATTGAGGCACCTCCAGGAGTCAAACATGTTGTGTGCTTTCATGTGGACTTCACCCCGGCCCAATATCTTCTGCATCACACTTCCCTGTCCAGATCCCAATATCACAAATCGCTTGCCTTGCACATCATCAATGCAGCCACGTAATGTATCCCGCTGCGCTGGAAAACCACACTGCCCCCTACACTTGAAGACTGGCATGCCCGTGTCAGGAAGATTGAAGACATGGAACAGCTCATCCATCAGGCCCATGACACCCACGATAAATTCAGACACACCTGGGCCTGCTGGACCCACTACAGGGAATCCGTGAGTCGGGGGACTCAACCTGTCCCCACTCCCTCCCCCACTGCCCCCTAAGAAGAGGGACCTGACCACGGTCTGGTCCCTATCAGGTCAGTTCTGCTCCCCCCGTCTCCCCACCTGTCGTGGGGTAGACTCCCAGCGGTGGGTGGCGGGATTGGGATTCACCTATACCTGAACCATCCTCGAAGCCCCACTCCATGAAGCCTCCCGCCCCCCCCCCCTACCCACAGAATGCTCCCGATAGGGGTGGGTGGGTGTGGGGTTGGGCCTTGCTGGTTCCTACCTGAGTCAATGCCTTCACCTCCCCTGGCTGTTCCGGGAGGGGGGGGGGGGTCTTTACCCTTTTTATCCATGTTGGCTGGCTGGAAATTTTCCGTTGTATCTTCTGAAGATGTTTACATGCAGTGTCGTGTATAGATGTGCATTCTACATTTGTAGTCTAACCTGATATTGTTCTTCCATATCTGTACCTGGTCATAAGCCTCCTACTGATCAATGTATCTTGTTCTGATCTCTGTATGATGTTTATACATTTTTGTATGCCTCTTGCCGAAATATACAATAAAAAATGTTTTGGAAAAAAAAAATGTTGTGTGCCCTCATGGAGTCCCCCAAGGATGGTGGAGATCTTTAAGGTACAGCCGTGGAGCCCACAGAACGGTCTGAGGTGATGTTGAAGTCTCCACACAATAATACTCTGCCTCTCTCCACAGACCGTATTTTTTTCATAACCTTGTTGAAGAACGAATCTGACCCTTTATTCGGTGCATAAATGTTTGCTACCGTGTATGTGGTAGAGTCAATGTCACAAATCAAAATCAAGAAGCGACCCTGAGGGTCTGCCACCACCGAGTGAATTTTGAAAGCTACTGAGTCTTTAATGGCTATCATTACCCCTTTCTTTTTCATATCAGCGTTGGCGTAAAAATGGTGCGGGAAGTTGGGGTGACAGCATTTAGGGGGAGATTGAAGCATAAAGTGGGTCTCCTGAACACACAATACATCACATCGGTGATGTAGCGCTTCCTTCCATAGTGATCGCCTTTTCGCCGGACGGTTGAGACCTTTGGCATTTATTGATAGAAATTTTAAAGCCATTAGAGTGTGTGAGGCGGGTAGTTAGCATTTGGTGGATAGTTCCTACTCACTGTTAGAGGAGTACACAACCAAAACTTTGTAGATGGTAAGTTCAGGTGAAGCCTCCGGGGAGCCAATTTTCCTGCTGGGGGGGGGCTTGTATCACGTTAAGTGGTAATAATCTGATCCGACTAGGGAGAAAAATAACACAGTAAAAAAAAAAAAATTCCAACATAGGCAAATAGCCTAACCCATAAAAACCGAACAAGAGTGTGGCTCATAGCCACTCAGAGTGGGGTAAGAAAGTCCGAGCTATAGGAGTAACACGGACCGTACGGACATCCACTTCAGCAGGTGCGTATGTGGCATTTCCTGCATTTCCTGCCCATCCATATTATTTGTGAGTGCAGGCATTTTTTTAATTCAAGTGTGCCAATCCTGAGATGACGTGGGATGGTTGGAATTCATTGGATTCTGGACCTGAGGGTCCGGCGTGATCCCCCACGATTGGAGGAAGGCTAGGCCTTTTGCCATGGAGTCCATCACATAATCTAATGTAAAATCCTTTGCGTTAAATAATCAATAGTGAAACGAATAAATATTGATAAGATTGCATATTTCAATATTTATCACATATATGTTTTTTATATTGATTGATGTGTGTTTTTTTGCGCAAATTCACTTTTTTATTCCATCACATAATCTACTCCCTCTTTAGTGACAATTAGTTTTGTTGGGAAGCCCCATTGGTAGCTAAGATTATGATTCCTGAGGGCCTTCGTTATAGTGTTCAAATTCCTGCGCTTCTGCAGCGTGAACTGCGATAGGTCTGCGTAAAATTGTAGATTAGCGTACTGCGCTGGAACTTTGTCTTCCATTGTAGATGCTGCCATTAACCTTTCCTTGGTATGGTAGAAGTGAAGTAAGGCCGCGTACACACGAGGGGATATGTCCGCTGAAAACGGTCCGATGGACCGTTTCAGCAGACATCTCCGCTCGTGTGTATGGGCTAGCGGACAGATTTCTCCACCCGACAGATTTCAAAGCATGCTTTGAAATCTATCCGGTGGGAATCTGTCCGCCCGACATGTCTGCTGGTTAGTACACCTACCAGCAGACATGTCGGCCCCCACCGCCGCCGCGCCGCTGCCGAATGGATTCGGCGCATGCGCGGAAGTGTTTTACTTCCTGGTGCGGTGACGTGGCGGTGACGCGGCGGCGTCAACGTCACCGCTGCGTCACCACTACGTCACCGCGCCGTCCGGCGGCGGGGAATTTGATCCGATGGTGTGTACACGCCATCGGATCAAACTCCCGATCGGACATATCCGATGGAAATGGTCCGCGGACCGTTTTCATCGGATATGTCCGATCGTCTGTACGCCGCCTTAGTATAACATCTCTAGGTAAATGATCTGATAGGTACGACGGCTTAGAAAGCCGGTGGATTCTGTCGACATCAAGGTCCAGCTCCGTCATGTCAGAAAGAATTGCAGTTAGAAGTTGAGAGACATACATTCGCAACTCATATTGTGTAACCGATTCAGGGATCCCCCTTATCTTAACGTTGTTTCTCCTGCTTCTATCTTCTAAATCTGCCATTTTCATTTTAAGCGCCTCCAGCTCATCTTCCCTTCCGTCATTTGCATCCACTAGGTCATTTACCGTGTCAGCAAACTCTCCCATTTTGTGTTCAACATGGGACACTCTTTCTGCAATTGATCCCAGTTCTTTGCTAAACGTATGGAGACATGATACCATGTCGGAGTGCAGAGAACTTCGTAAGGAGACTAGCATCTCCTTCAGGACAGTGTCCATGACTGGTTGGCAGTGGGGAACATATCAATGGAGTCAGGCAGCTCCCTCGTGTCCTCCCTAGAATCCTCCCCTGATACATGCAGTGCGCTCACCTCATCATCCGTCGCAGCCATCCTAAACCTGGACTTTTCAGGGCTTCCCGAGGAGGGTGTAGAAGGTGGGGAATTAGGTGACTTGGTAGGGCTGCTCCGTTTGTTCTGTCTTCCAGAGGCACTGGGCTGGGACCGCAGCCCCGCCAATGGTGTGGAAGTGGCTCCGGCGCCATGATGCTTGGCCTTGAGGGTATAAAACTCCGTCAGCTTCTGGGGACGGTTTCCGGTTTCCTGGTCCTGGTCATGCTCGCTGTACAGGCTATCTGCTCCGCAGCAATAATGCTGTGCAGGATGGATTGTCTGCCATTCGGATGGGCTGCTATTGGCCGTTGTCTGCCTGCTGTCGTTGGAGCTCAGCTCTCAGGTGTCCATCGCGGTCCGCGGCTAGCTCCCCCCCAAAATATCATTAATTTCTAATCTCAGGTCTTCATATATTGCAAATATCTAAGATTGTGTTTTATTGGTAACTCTCTGTTTGTTTTATCTGGTCTGTTAATACAATTTTAAAATATTTTATTTGAGTATCTGTAATTTCTTGATGATGCACTTTGTTGTTGTATACTGTAGGTATTGGATAAATTACTATCTGTAATGATACTGCATGCTTGGTTAATAATTCCAATAATTCCACAGTATGGGATGGTAAGGATATGTTCATGCACCAGGATTTTTCAGTATTCACAGTAAGCTTCTTAAAATCAAGTTAATACGCTATGTAAATTAGGCAAAATAGATGGTACAAAAAAAGAATATAATCTGCAAAGAATGACAATTTCTGATATGTGTTGGCTATTTCTACTTCAGTTATATTTGAATTATACTGCACAGTTCTAATCCCAACATGAACAAGCGTGGTGAGCGAAAGCAGCCTTGTCTCATGAATCAGGTTATAGGAAAACATAGGAAAAAACGAAATATTTTACTTCATAAAAGGATTACTGCGCAGTGAATATAGCCAGGTTAAAATGTCATTACCTTAGTGTAAAAATGAGTTGAGAGAACCCAATGCTTTCTGGATATCTAGAGAAAGAGGTTACATTTCATTATCCTTTGCTTACAAATAAGATATACTGCTTACAGACTTGATCCCTAGTTTTCCTTCTAAGGATAAACTCTACTATGTGTTTCCATATAAAAAGCTTAAATTCAAATTAAATCCTCTAATAAAATGGCTGGTTTCATAGTGCATGTTTCAAATATTAAGATTGCTGACTCTTTTATTTAAACACTTATGCACATAGGTTTTGAGTGCAGCTTCACATAAAATGGTCCAATAAATCGTAATATAGTACCATCATCAGAATTGATATAGGGAAGTGAAAACTGGATGGGAATGTGAGGGCAATTGCTGAATCTGACCAAACACCCACCCCAGAGAATTGTAATGGACTATCTAGGTACGGATACAACACAATATTAATTCATATCAAAATTATTTTAATACACATAAAAAAGTAACATACAGAAAACAAACAAATGATCAATAAAATAATCAAAAGCAATCCAAAAGGAAACACTGCGCTTGATAAAAGTTGAAAGAGTGAACTAAAACATATTGTGAATACTAATAAAGCTGCCAGTATCAAAATTTGTGATACAAAAAATTAAACGAATATGGAAAAGAGAAGATACGGCGCTAACAAATGAAAAGCGAGATCAATGATCAGATCAGGCTCAGACACAAATTAGTGTAGACATAAAAATTAATGTATGTAAACATCAAAAAAAGTGAAAAAAAAAAAACACCAGTGATGATCGTGAACAATAAGAATATGTCATAAAGGCATATAAACACAAGTGAAAAAAAGTCCTTTAGAAATATCCAAAAATTAGAAGTCCCAGAAAGTGAATCCAATTAGTCTTCCATGGATAGAACAAGGAGTGATAGAATGAGCTTGGTCCACCAGAAAGAACACCCAGAAATGGTGATGTAGTCTCCTTACCATGTGTGCTGACCACTGTGCTGGTCACTCTGAGCGTGGGGATTTTAGGTCTCCCTCCTGACCCTCTGTGCTGTCTCTGTGATGTTCTATGATGTGGCTCTTTTTTTTTATTTGAAGTCCGACTGTATGTATGAGGCTTTACACTGTACTCAGCACAAAAGAGAGAAGCTGATTCATTAACTACACTCACTGCCCATTCTAAAGAATGATACACGTACACAAATTTACGAACAGACAAAAAAAAAAGGATTTACAAAACACACAAATGAAAATATGAACATACGAATATAGATCATTCGTTATAGATGTCATTTTCGTTCTTTTGCCGTTTCCGTTTTGTCGTATTTTCGTAAGTTTGTCGAATCGTTCGTTCGTATTTTCGCTTGTTCGTTATTTGGCTTATTCGTAAACCTGTCGTTTTTAGTATTTTGGTTCTTTCAGTTTTTCGTATGTTCACATTGTTCCGCGGGTATGAATACTAACAAATTCGTACGAAAATACATTCATTACGAACAGAAACGCACATATCTAGTTTCTACAGGCAACCCTTAGGGATCTTAAGCAACAGCATTAGTATGATAGTTCACCCAACCTTAACAAGGGTCAAGTTCAAGCCCTTAAATCTTTACAAAACTGCTCAGAGATTGTGATTACACAATCAGATAAAGGTGGCAATATTGTCTTGATGACGCATAGCCAGTACCAATCAATATGCTTAACTATTCTTAACAATCGTAACTGGTATTGACCTATTGCTCCCGAACTTGTATCCTCCTTTGCCTCTGAACTCAGGGTGCTTTGCACTGAGGCTTTTTTGCTAGTCCTTATTGACAAGGATACTCAGGAATTCTTGGTTCCCAGATTTCCCCATACCCCCACTTTATATTCCCTTCCTAAAACCCACAAAAATGCCTAGGCCCAAGGGCGCATGCGCGGCGCTGGACGTGATGGACGCTTGATTGCATAGCTCCGTGCACAGTGAGACTATTTTGGCTATTTAGGGGCTATTTTCTGCCAGATTTGCTGTCTGCCTATCACTCCCTGACTCAGAAGAACACGGTGCATGACTTCATCCAAGAAAAAGTCGAAGGGGACTTCCCAAACTTTGCTGACCCACTATCTCCTTCGCACAAGGGAAAGGTACGGCATGGCTCAAAATGGCGCCTCGGCCTCTCTGCCTCCTGAACCTGGCTCTTCGACACAACCTCCCGACTGTGAGTACCCGGCGGCTCTCTCCAAGGCGGACCTAGACTCTAGCCTGGAATCAATGTACAACCGCTTAGCCTCTAAATTCCAGTCTGAGCTGAATAAGACTGCTAATACATTGTCCCAGGAGATTGCCTCCCTCGGCTCCCGTACCGATCTGCTGAAAAGGAAGCACGATGAACTCGCGCTAGCGTACAATGAACTCAGCAGGGAACATGAGAATATGTCGGCAGCCTTCGCCCAACTCCAGTCTCAAGTCGAGGACCTAGACAATCGAAACAGACGTCATAACTTACGTCTGCGTGGATTTCCAGAGACGGTCGTGGAACTTATCCCGGCGGCCATCCGACTGTTTAAATCCCTGTTACCTGACCGTGATGCCGCAGCCTTTACTTGTGACAGGATCCATAGAGCCCTCAGACCTAAGCCGCCAGCAGATAAGCCTCCTCGGGACATTGTGCTATGTCTCAAAGACTTCCTGATCAAGGAGGAAATCCTGAGAGCTGCTCGCAATACCCCGAGAATCACCCTTGATGAGTTCACGGTACAAATCTCCATTTAAGCTGATGATTCCTCATAATGGTTCCACGTATACCACGATGAATGTCACAGAGGGCAAGGAGATCCTAGTTAAATTGGGACTGCTTGAGGCTGAAGCAATTCGTCGCCCTCCTTCTACACCCAGACCTTCTCAGATTTGGCAAACCCCACCGACCAGAAGAGATCGACGGAGGATTAGATATGAAGAGGCGTCTCCCAGGATCTGAATTGCAGTCCTCCCTACTAGGATACTGGAGACTTGAATCTTTCTCCCCTTTCACTTATTTCACCTGCACCCCAGTTTTGGTTTCCTAATCGAATTGTTGTCTGTCCTGAAGTGCTGCTGCATGTTTGTCCCCCCCGGCCACCAATAAGGTGACCTGAATCTGGTATTCTTGTTTGTGCTACATTTGCTACCACAGTCGTTTAATTGCTGGTTTGTGAGACTTATTAGTCTCTGTTCTCTTTGACTCGTTTATCGGGACATATATTGTTCCTGATCCACCCTGATGTGTTTCATCCTTTTAAATTTTTCTTTTTTTTTTGCTTAGTTTGTTTTATTTTTTTTAACTGTTTCAGCATCACAGGACTTACTTGAGATTTACTCCACCGCTTGTTTCTCTGACTCTCAAGATCCTTATGTATGGATACTACTGATGTATATGGCACGGCTCAATGGTCTATTGTTTTGAGCTGGGTCATATGTTTATTTATATGTATGCTATTCTTGGAGGGGGCACCTGCGGAAATATCGGTATTCCCTCAACCAATAGAGTTAGTTCTGTTTATCGTACTGGTGAGCTCCTTATTATAAGCAGGTATAGCTATTAATTGTTTATCTCATAATGTGAAGGGATTCAATTCCCCAGCCAAACGCAAAAAAAGCCTTTACACAATATAAACAGCTGGGAGCGAAAATCTTGCTCCTCCAGGAGACCCATTTCTCACAGGTGTCCCACCCAAAGTATTTCCATAGAAATTTCCCTCAGGCTTTTTATACGCTCCATCCCTCGAAGAGTAGGGGAGCGGCTATTTTTCTGCACTCCTCTCTTTCTATGGAGATTAATCATGTCCATAGAGACAAGGAAAGCAGGTTTGTAATTATAAAAGGTATCCTTCATAATAGAGAGTGCACTATAGCGAGTGTCTACGCCCCCAATGATGCTACTGCATCATTTTTTGTTTCTTTCCTAGAGATCCCAGAGAAGTTTCGGTCCCCTCATATTATAATTGGGGGAGACTTTAACATGGTTGCTAACCCTTCCCTCGATAGGAGTCAAGTCTCCCCTTTTTCAAAAGCTTTTCCCAAATCCCTTTCCCGTAGACTAAAAGACCTACAGCACATAACGTGGGTGCCAAGGAATATACCCTTTTCTCACATCCCCATCGCAGTTACGCTAGATTGGACTACATTCTGTCAACTCCAGTGATCTTGGCTAATTCAAGTTCGGCAAATATTCACAATTGTGTGTGGTCGGACCACCACATTACAGCTTTTTCTACGGAATTCATTAAATTGAACCCTTACCCCTTTACCTGGCGACTGAACGAGGCACTCCTCTCGGACCCTTTGATTGAATCTAATGTAGCCAACTCCATAGAATCTTATTTTGCTGCAAACGACCTACCAGAGACCCCTATCTCTACTCTTTGGGTGGCCCATAAGGCTGTATTGATTAAACTTGCTTCAGCCCGTAATACCTCTGCTAAACTTAAGATGGTGCAACTCTCAGCAGAGCTAGACAGTCTTTACAAAGACCCTGTGAAATTGGTTTTAGAACCCACTCGGCGGCTTATCGACCAAAAAAGGTTGGAACTTGACTCCCTACTCTCAGTTAAGACAGAGAAATCCCTACACTGGTCCAGGGCCAAATTTTTGCTCCAAAGTAATGCTGCTTCCACTATGTTCGCGAGGAAACTTAATCAATCTTTTCATCCTCCTCATATTTATAAGCTCTCCACCCCCCTAGGCGGCTTTGTCTCCCACCCTAAAGAGGTTCTTGGAATTTTTCAGGATTATTACTCTAAGCTGCTAGGACAACAACGTTCAGCTCCCTCTGAGGAAGCTAAGTCTTGGTTGAATGATTTACCTCTGCCCTCTCTTTCCTCTTCACAGGTTGACTCCCTGAACCACCCTATATCCCCTGCAGAGGTTTTGAATGTGATAAAGTCTCTTAAAAATACTTCATCCCCCAGACCCGACGGTTTCTCAGCTGTTTACTATAAAAAAATTCTCCTCCCAACTTAGACCTAAATTAACTAGACTTTTTAATTCAGTACTAAAAGGTGGTGTCTTCCCCGAAGAAATGCTCTTGGCAAATATGTCCCTGATTCCCAAGCCAAATAGGGATCATGCATTGCCTCAAAATTACAGGCCCATCTCTGTCATTAATAATGACTTGAAAATATTTAGCAGAATCCTGGCAGACAGATTGGGTGGGGTGATCTCATCCTTAATCTCTCCTTACCAATCAGGATTTATTCCACACCGCCTGATCACAGACAATATTCGTTTGGTTTCGAATGTAATTCAGGATGCTAATCTCTTCTCTAAGAAATAGTTTTTACTAAGTTTAGATATAAACAAAGCATTTGATACTGTCTTCTGGCAGTATATATCTTATATTTTGAATCGATTTGGCTTCAGGGGAGAATTTCTAAGAGCATTTCAAGCCCTCTACTTAAACCCTTGCACTAGGATAAAACTTCCAGGCTGCTGCTCTGACTTTTTCAAGCTCGGTAGGGGCACCAGACAGGGCTGCCCCCTTTCCCCTTTAATTTTTGCCCTTGCAATCAAACCCCTAGCCATCGCCATACTACAACACCCAGACATTACGGGGTATGTGAAAATTGACTCGGAATATAAACTATGTATGTACGCTGATGATGTACTGCTGTTTTTGACCAATCCCATAATTTCGCTGCCAAACCTATTTAACACCCTTTCCATTTTTGCTGAGAGCTCAGGTTTGTCGGTGAATGTTTTCAAATCCATGGCCCTCCCGATTGGCTTCCCCCCTGCTGAGCTCGTGAACTTGAGGAGCTAATTTTCCTTTACCTGGACCCGCTCTTCTCTTCCCTATCTGGGTGTGAAGATCCCCGGAGATTTCTGTGACATGTTTGACTTAAACTTCCCCCATTAGTGGCTAATCTGAAAAAGCTTCTTAAAACTTGGTCTACTTGTAATATTTATTTTTTAGTTAGAATCACTGCAATAAAAATGTCAATCTTGCCTAAGATCTTATATTTGTTTCGCTCCCTCCCCCTCCTGATTCCTTAAAGCATATATTTTAAAACTTCAATCCTTTATTAACCTATTTATTTGGGGGAAAAAACCTGCTAGGTTTGCTAGGACGGTTCTATATAGAACCTATAGATCTGGGGGTTTAGGTGTCCCACAAGTTTGGCTCTATTACTTAGCCAGTAGATTTACACAACAAGCTCAATGGTCCATCAAGAAGCCTAAGGTCCCCTGGGTTAGATTTGAATGAGATTCCATTTTGCCCTTTCACCTGCCTGGCCTGCTGTGGTTTTCCTGCCCTCGTCCCCCTGAGTTAGCAAGTAGGAACCTTATAGTTGCCCAGGGATTTAGATTGTGGAGACGTTATGGCCCTTCACTGGGTCTGTTATCGGTGGCTCCCCCTGGTGCTTCCTTTCTGGGGGACCTCAGATTCCCATTAGCCTTCACGAATCCTATCTCATTTAGTTGGTGGTCTGGGCTAAGTTTGACTACTTTGGATAATTTTCAACATGAAGGTAAATTTATATCCTTCTCCATACTTCAATCCCATAAGGGCGCTCCCCTGGGTGAATTTTATAAATATATGCAGATACGGCATTTTTTTTTTTTGACCCATTACGCTCTTACCCCCTCTATTCCACTCTCACCCTTTGAATCCATTTGTAAGTCTGGTCCCAGACAGAAAGGCCTTATTTCTATTTTATACAATACAATGATACTTAAAGGACCTAGTAGTAAGCTAAAACATATGCTACAGTGGGAGTCGGAGTTGTCCTTGGACTACAGTCTGGCGGACTGGGAGGCGAACTGGCGGAATCTTCGGAGGTGTACAGTCTCTCTTTCTTTCAGAGAAACAGCGATTAAGCTCTTTACTCGCTGGTATTACACACCACAGCGTTTGAATCGGATTTCCCCCCAGGCCTCCTCCTGCTGTTTTCCTCAATTTGGCAAGAGGCCTTTACTCTTATTGACAAATTCGCTGGAAATCATGTGATCGTGACACACAACCATTGCCTTTTATTTGAGAGGATCCCTGACACTCCTAAACCCTTGAGAGATTTGATTTACATGCTGTGTATAGCAGTTTTATGGGCCATTGCCTTTAACTGGAAATCCTCTACGGTCTCCTTCGCTCAGGTTTCAGCCAGAATGGATCGGATCATGTTATCTGAAAAAATCTTTCACACACTTCATGATACGATTCAGATCCACGATGCTAAATGGACACCATGGTGGCTATTGCGATTCCAAGAATGATCTGTGAGGCCTTTTCTTTTTTTTTCTTTTTGTGTTTTTGTTCTTGATTTTTTACTTTCAATGCTTTTTCTCACGTGAATCTGATAATAGATATTTCTGTTAGCTGTATTTCTCTATTGTAATGGTTTGACTTCTATGAGTCTGCAAAGTTTTATATTTCTGTTAATGGAACGGTTTCTTCCTATAAGGCACAAAGTGTCATTATCTGACTGTACTAATGATGTGTACTGTTCTGTAACACCTGTTACCATGCTGTTTTTATGATTTTTCTCAATAAAAGCCATTCAGTTAAAAAAAAAAAAATGCCCAGGCCCCTCCAGGTCGACCAGCAAGAACAGGAGGACATCATATGGTGTCCACAAGAAAAGAGGAGATGTTGCTTCCAGCGTCATATTACTATGTAACGGTATGGAAATTGTTAAGGCCTTATATTGTAGCTAATACTTAAATAGGAACTTCAGTTCCCTTTAGGTTTGGTTCTTTATCCTGATTGGACACAGCCGGTCATGTGGTAAAGATACATTTTTATTGGCTCTTTACCCTGACCAGGGATGGGCTGGTCCCGATCACCATCGACACCACCAAAATCATCATCAGAAGCCTCCGAGACAGCACATCACCAAATGACATGATTTCAACAAAACTCCTGGAAGAATGTACCAACATCTTGGCACCCACCATAACACATCTCGTAAATGAATCGTTAAAAGAAGGTATTTTTCCGATTTACTTCAAACAAGGCATAAACAAACCCCTCCTAAAGAAACCCAACCTCGACACCAAAGACCCAGACTACCACAGACTGGTAACAAGTCTTAACACCATCTCCAAGATCATGGAGAAAGCAGTAGTACAACAGCTACAACTCCATTTGCACACTCACAAACTCTTGGACCCACTACAGTCAGGCTTCCGCCCAGGCCATGACACAGAAACCGCACTTCTCAAAATATGGGATGACGCCCTTGAAGCAACAGATGATGGAGAATCATGTCTCCTGGTGCTGCTGGATCTCAGTGCAGCGTTCGACACAGTAGACCACAAAACTCTACTCATTTGCCTTAAAGAAGTATTCTTCCTAGAAAATCGTTCCCAGACAGTGAAGCTAGGAGCCTTCACCTCTGAAACTCATGCAATTTCTTGCAGAGTCCCTCAAAGATCACCCCTGTCACCCGTACTCTTCAACATATACCTCCGCCCACTCCTCAAAATCATCAGCAAACAGGACCTGTGCTACCACTCATACGCTGACGACACTCAACTCTACTTTAGCATCACTGGAAAAAAAGACCAGATCACAGACTAGAAAAATGCCTCACATTGATCGATGATTGGATGACTGAGAGCTCCCTCAAACTCATTGGATCCAAAACAGAACATCTCCTCACACAAAACTGAAAAACAAAAGCTAAGACTTCATGGACACCACCCACCATCCTTAGACAGACCATTTCCCCGAGCACGGTGGGAAATCTCTAGCTAAATTTTTTTTTGACATGCTGGATAGTATTAGGATAAACTAATGGGTTAATTGCTGTTTGTGTCTCCACTGGGCAGATTCGCCCTCTATATTTGTCACAGTTACCATCAAAAAGTCATAGAAAAGCCTACAAAGTGATTTTTTACTCAGTTTAGAGGAACTTTCTTTCATTCCATAGCTGTTATCTCAGGAACAGTAAGTGACATAAAATATTTCCTACAGAATACTAAAATAAAAAATAAAAAAAGAACTCTAGCCCTGTCTGAACTTTTAGCCATGCTCACCAGTGGCAGAAAGTGTTCTCAGTCCAGGAGGATATTGTAAGGAAAAAGGGATAATACGGACAGGAATGAAGCCAGAATGGCAAAAAATAAAAATATGTAAGTATGTAAAAATATATACATTTTTATTGGTAGAAAATATGGTAGTGTATTAAAAAAATTTATAACAAGAGGCATGATCACATAAAAATACACAAATACAGCTGCTTGGTTGTTGCACTATACAATATGTTGTATAGGTGTCAAATTACAAACTGCAAATGGCAACATAAACCCTACGGGCCAGATTCAGGTACAGTGGCGTATCTATGCTGCACCTGCCAGCCTTAAATATCTGAGAAGGAGGGTGGAGATATCAAGGGCATTGGCCAGATTAGGAATAGCCAGAAGAGTCTCCCCTAATTATGGTAATGTCTTACACCTGCCGGCTAGACAGTTGGCTAGGTGTCTGACATCTCCTCCATACATCCCTGCAAACAGTCTGCTTCCATCATGGGGCTTCCCGGTCCAATGCGACGTCCGGCGTCAACATGCGCGACGGCATCAGACGTCGACAGGACCACCGACACAGCAAGGGGGGCGGCGGCTAACTGTGGTTGATTGTAGGAACCAGAGCGCATGCGCCGGGCAAAACATTTGCCCGACGCAAAGGCCCTTGCTCTTTCGGCGGTCAGGTCCTGCTGTGCCAGGCCCTTGCTGTGTCTGCGGTCCTCGCGGTCTGCAGTCCTTGCCATCGAGCATGTTGATGCGACGACGCTGGATTGGACCGAGGAGCACCATGATGGAGGCGGGACTGTTTGCAGGGATGTATGCAAGAGATGTCAGACACCTAGCCAACTGTCTAGTCTGTGGCAGTGTCACTGATCGTCTGTTCCCTGATATAGGGAACGACGATCAGTGATGTCACACATCCAGCCACGCCCCCTACAAAAAGAATCACTCCCTTAGGGCACATTGAACCCCTTAGCGCCCCCTAGTGGTTAACCCCTTCACTGTCATTTTCACAGTAATCAGTGCATTTTTATAACACTCTTCGCTGTGAAAATGACAATGGTCCCAATAATGTGTCAAAAGTGTCTGATGTACCCGTCATAATGTTGCAGTCACGAAAAAAAAAAATTGCCGCCATTACTAGTAAAAAAAAGTTATTAATTAAAATGCCATAAAACTATCCCCTATTTTGTAGACACTATGGGCCAGATCCACAGCCATGAGCGGATCTTTGTGCGGGAGAGGGAGAGTGAGGGAGGGGGAGGGAGGGAGTGAGTGAATAGGGGGATCCTGCAATGGGGGGCAGTCGGTGCCAGCTGCCCCCCGCACAGAGGGCAACTCCAGTAGAGCCTTGCAATTCCAGCACAATAGAGCTACATCCACCCAAGTCGCTACTCAGGAACTATCGGCCTGGAAGCGCTGAGTTGTTTTAAAGTGGGTCCAACAGGCCCAGGTAGTCGTAAATTTTGTGATAAGTTCTTGCAAGATATGAACCAGCTCTTCCATTTCCTCAATCTTAGAGATCCTATGAAACCATTCCCTAATCGTCGGAGTGTGCATAGAGCGCCAATGTACCAGGATGCAGAGCCTCGCCGCGTTCACCATGTGCATGGCCAAAGACTTGTAGTACTCAGGTCTGGTCAGATGTGTGTGGTGCAGGAGGTATTGTGCCGGGGAATAGTCCAGTGTGTAGGTAGTCACGTGCGTGATAAGATCATGCACTGCTCTCCAGAAAGGCTGGAGGGATTCGCAGTCCCACCATATGTGGAGCATGGTCCCCCTACCCTTCCCACATCTCCAGCATGTCTCCGGGACCGCCGGAGAGAATTTATGGAGAAGGGTTGGAGTCCTGTACCAGCGCATTTGTATTTTATAACTGGTTTCCTGGGTTGCAACATTGAGAGAGCCCTTGTGAGCATATTCATAGATACGAGTCCAATCGTCTTCGTCTAGGGGGACCTGAAGTTCAGATTCCCATGCCGAGCGAGCAGAATCGGGTGAGTCGGAGTTACAGTCCAAGAGAATCTGGTAAATACCCGATATCAGGTGTCTCTGCGGAGATGTCTGCGAACATAGATTCTCGAACGGCGTCAATCGCCTTGTCCAGGTTACCGAGGTCGGCTGTGAGGATAAGAAATGTCTCACCTGTCTGTAGGTCCAGAATGGGAAGGACCCAGACGGGGGTTCAGATACTAATACCGCCCTTGGCCTTCGGACGAGTAAGTCGCGTGTATTTGATATGGGGATGAGAATTCTTCCATATAAACACTGAGGCAGTCGATTTGAACATTGCAAAAAAGGACGGGGGCAACCCGATCAGGATGCATTGCATCAGGTACAAAAAACGCGGTAGGATCGTCATTTTCAGGAGGGCAGACCAGCCAAACTAGGAGATATTCAGAGCTCCCCAGTGTTTCAAGTCCTGTTGGGTCTTCTTAAGGGCAGTCAGGAAGTTGTCATAATAGAGGAGAGTCAGATCCGACGTCATCTGGATACCCAAATATGTAATGGCCCTTTCACGCCATAGGAATGGAAAGGAACTACGACACGCCTCTATTTCACCTCGGGAGCGATATATTCAGGGCATGGGATTTCAAATAATTTATCTTGAGGTGGGACAATTCCCCGAAGCTCTCTATGTCTTTCAGCAGATTTGGCAAAGATATCCTCGGCAGTGACAGGGACAAGAGCACGTCTTCCGCAAAGGCTGCGACCTTATATTCCCTACCACCTACAGTTAGACCTTTAATGTCGGGATTGCAGCGCAGCCTATTCAGGAAGGGTTCCAAGGTTAAAACAAAAATTTGAGGAGATAGGGGGCAGCCCTGACGAGTACCGTCGCTTATGGAGAAGGCGCTCGATAGGTGGCCATTGACTTGAACATTCGCACTGGGATGAGAATATAAAGCAGACATATGTGCCAACATGCGGGGGTGAAGGCCAATTGTTTTCAGAACCTCCCGCATGTAATCCCAGGCCACTCTAACGAACGCCTTCTCCGCGTCAAGGGACAGGAAAAAGCCTGGCGTCTTTGAAGTAGAAAGCCAATGGTGTAAATTCAAAGCCCTGATAGTGTTGTCCCTGGCCTCCCTGCCAGGGACAAACCCCACCTGGTCCTGAGAGACCAAGTCGGGAAGGAGTGGGGACAGCCGATTCGCTAGGACAACTTAATGTCCACATTGAGAAGCAAAATCGGTCTGTAGTTTTGGACTAGCGAAGCATCTTTACCATCTTTCGGGATGACCGTTATGTGAGCCTCCAGAAGACGACCCATTGGGGCAGAAGGGGATGCTAGAGCGTTGAAGGTGTCAATCATTCTAGAGGACAGGACAGGTAGGAAGGACTTATAATATTGCAACATGAACCCGTCGGGTCCTGGGCTCTTTCCTGGTTTTATTTGCTTCATCGCGGTTTGGAGTTCCCCTGGTGAGAGAGGCAAATCCAGCTCCACCGCGTGCGACTCTGAAACCTGCCCCGGAGTGTATTGGGAGAGAAAATATCTGATTGCCTCCATCCTCCGGGCCTCTAGGGCTGGGGTCTGACTCGAGGGCTTCAAGTTGTAGAGTTAGTTCACAAAGCACTTGCGTCCTAAGTTACGACGGCGTAGCGTAAATGGGCTGGCGTAAGCCCGCGTATTTCGAAGTAGGCAGGTCGTGGGCGTGTAGTATTATAATGAGACATGACCCCATGGGGACGTAACCCAGTGCGCATGCTCCGACTCACTTCCGATCGAATTCCTAAGATACATTGAAAAATGCCTCCGACGTGAACGTAACTTACGCACAACCCTATTCGCATACGACTTACGCAAACAACGTAAAATACGACGCTGTTCCGACGGCCATACGTTTACATGACTTACCCCTGCTTTATGAGGGGTAAAGTTACGCCGGTCGTACGCCTTACGTAAACTGCGTATATTGATACGCTGGGTGCAACTACATTCGTGGATCAGCGTATCTAGGTCATTTGCATATTCGAAGCGGAAAATCGACGGAAGTTCCCCGTAGAGGCCAGCGTATAATTGTACACAATTATACGCTGGCATAGGCAAGATACGTCGGAGGAGGAAGGCTATTTTTTAGACGTATCTGCCTTTGAGAATCGGCGTAAAGTTACTCCAGCACAGATTTGAAATTACGGCGGCGTATCTGGAGATACGCCGCTGTAAAAGTTTTATGGATCCTGGCCTAAAACTTTTGCGCAAACCAATCAATAAGCGCTTATTGCGATTTTTTACCAAAAATAACAAGTAGAAGAATAAGTATCGGCTTAAACTGAGGAAATTTTTTTTTTTTTTTTTATATATTTTTTGGGGATATTTATTATAGCAAAAATTGTCGCTTTATTTTTGTTTATAGTGCAAAAAATTAAAACCGCAGAGGTGATCAAATACCACCAAAATAAAGCTCTATTTGTGGGAAAAAAAGGACGCCAATTTTGTTTGGGAGCCACGTCACACGACCGCGCAATTGTCAGTTAAAGCGACGCAGTGCCGGATCGCAAAAAAGGGCCCTTAACCTGAATATTTGTCCGGGTCTTAAGTGGATAAAGGACACAGGAAAAAGGGAAAACGGAAAGGGTAAAGGGGTCAAGGTAACCACATTCAATAAATCTCCAGTGTTCCACTATTCTCTTTCTAAGGAGTCTTTTCATTCGAACTATGTACTGTATAATAAACCACGTGGGCAGGTAAGGCAATATATTACATGATTGTTGAAGCAGGTAATACATTTATTGACAATTTATTTAATTTATTGACTAATGTCACTTGCTCTTCACTGTCAGTTTGAATGCGCTGTATAAATTGATAAATGTGGCATTTTTTGAACCTGAAAATACCCTTTTTATGATCAAAAGGAAAATGATCTTTCCTTCATAGGGGGTGTCTCATTAACTTGTTTTATAGTATCATATTCCTGGTATTTTATGCTATTTTGAAGATGATGTTAGGTTGTTTCAGTATTGCAGGTCCAAGTGTTGGATCTTGTAGTAAAAAAAAAAACAATTTATTTGAATGAACCCTTTTAATATCTTTATAATTATGGTTATATTGCATAATGAGTCAAACGTTATTGTAATCTCTGTCCCTGTCTTTGTCTGTGTCTCTTCTGTCAGACAGAGTTGCTTTTAGATAGTTTTTATTTAAAAAGCTTTATTGATCAGCTCACTGGGGTATTGTTTATCGCTGAATCATTTGTATTATGGTTTGGGTTGAATAATGAAATCTGGTTTATTACTACAGTAAAAACCTGCAATACTGTTATTTTGGAGCTTTTATGTTCCATATAGGATGATGGCAACTCCTGTAGTGAAAAAAAGAGTTACCTCCAGTTGGTTTTAAATGGCTTTTGGTAATAATCCCATTCCTTTCATGGGTGAGTTCTAGATTAAAAAATATGTAGTGCCTAGCCTTTACATGAGCAAAGGCTATTCCAAAAACAATTGTGTGGCTTTTTAGGGCTAAGACAAATGATCAGTATATCATATATATAGCAACCATAAAATGTTAAATGTGCTGTATAAGGATTATTGTTACAAATACACATACAGTGCAGAAAATAAGTATTTGAACACCCTGTTATTTTGCAAGTTCTCCCACTTGGAAATCATGGAGGGGTCTGAAATTGTCATCGTAGGTGCATGTCCACTGTGAGAGACATAATCCAAAAAAAAAATCCAGAAATCACAATTTATGATTTTTTAACTATTTATTTGTATGATACAGCTGCAAATAAGTATTTGAACACCTGTCTATCAGCTAGAATTCTGACCCTCAAAGACCTGTTAGTCTGCCTTTAAAATGTCCACCTCCACTCCATTTATTATCCTAAATTAGATGCACCTGTTTGAGGTCATTAGCTGCATAAAGACACCTATCCACCCCATACAATCAGTAAGAATCCAACTACTAACATGGCCAAGACCAAAGAGCTGTCCAAAGACACTAGAGACAAAATTGTACACCTCCACAAGGCTGGAAAGGGCCGGGGAAATTGCCAAGCAGCTTGGTGAAAAAAGGTCCACTGTTGGAGCAATCATTAGAAAATGGAAGAAGCTTGACTGTCAATCTCCCTCGGACTGGGGCTCCATGCAAAATCTCACCTCGTGGGGTCTCAATGATCCTAAGAAAGGTGAGAAATCAGCAGGACTACACGGGAGGAGCTGGTCAATGACCTGAAAAGAGCTGAGACCACCGTTTCCAAGGTTACTGTTGGTAATACACTAAGACGTCATGGTTTGAAATCATGCATGGCACGGAAGGTTCCCCTGCTTAAACCAGCACATGTCAAGGCCCGTCTTAAGTTTGCCAATGACCATTTGGATGATCCAGAGGAGTCATGGGAGAAAGTCATGTGGTCAGATGAGACCAAAATAGAACTTTTTGGTCATAATTCCACTAACCGTGTTTGGAGGAAGAAGAATGATGAGTACCATCCCAAGAACACCATCCCTACTGTGAAGCATGGGGGTGGTAGCATCATGCTTTGGGGGTGTTTTTCTGCACATGGGACAGGGCGACTGCACTGTATTAAGGAGAGGATGACCTGGGCCATGTATTGCGAGATTTTGGGCAACAACCTATTTCCCTCAGTTAGAGCTTTGAAGATGGGTCGAGGCTGGGTCTTCAAACATGACAATGATCTGAAGCACACAGCCAGGATAACCAAGGAGTGGCTCTGGAAGAAGCATATCAAAGTTCTGGCGTGGCCTAGCCAGTCTCCAGACCTAAACCCAATAGAGAATCTTTGGAGGGAGCTCAAACTCCGTGTTTCTCAGCGACAGCCCAGAAACCTGACTGATCTAGAGAAGATCTGTGTGGAGGAGAGGGCCAAAATCCCTCCTCCAGTGTGTGCAAACCTGGTGAAAAACTACAAAAAACGTTTGACCTCTGTAATTGCAAACAAAGGCTACTGTACCAAATATTAACATTGATTCTCTCAGGTGTTCAAATACTTATTTGCAGCTGTATCATACAAATAAATAGTTAAAAAAATCATACATTGTGATTTCTGGAATTTTTTTTTTTTGATTATGTCTCTCACAGTGGACATGCACCTACGATAACAATTTCAGACCCCTCCATGATTTCCAAGTGGGAGAACTTGCAAAATAGCAGGGTGTTCAAATACTTATTTTCTGCACTGTATCTTCCCAAAGACCTGTGGTGGAGTTGACATAATCATAGTAATACTGTGTTGGCTGCTTGCTTTCTAAGTGAACATGTACAGTTGCTATCACTATTATTTAAACTTGTTAGATATAAATCAATTTGTAAAACTGGTGATTCCACCAATTGGGATTTTTATTTTTATATGTCTGAACACGATGGGGTTGATTCACTAAAACTTCACAAAATGTTGTGCAGCTCTGCAATCAGCTTCAATTTTTTTGTCAAAACTTAGTTGAGCAAGCTGAAATTAGTAGCCTATTGGCTACCACAGCTGCACCAGATTTTGCACTCTCCAGTTTTAGTAAATAAACCTCAATGTATATTTCCTGGCTCAGCCCCATACCAGCATGACCTCGGGTCTACTCTGCCCCTTGACTCCATTCAAGACATACCTGGATAGTAGAAAAAAAGGCCATCTAGTACCTGGTGCAACCGTCCTTATTCTGTTTTTGCTTCGGACATTCCTGTTTTTTCAAGCAGTCCTACCATTGGTCCCATGTTAGCGGGTCCCTTGTTAGGGGTAAATCCCCCTGATAGCGAATGCTCCTGGTGCCAGAATGGGGTGTAGGCATAAATGCTGTAAGCTGTGATGTCAGTAGCAGTAGCAGTCATTCTGGGTCTTCCAATATGCATTGAGTGTCAGGGTATGACATCATGCTCTGTTACATGCTCTGGCCTTATGCTCTCCCCGAAAGCCCATGCTCCCCCTGCATTTCAGTGGCGGCAGTGCAGGGTGAGGACATCATTACACCCATTCGGAATGGCCGTAAGCTACGGCAAGGGAATGGTGTGGGGTCCGCCGGTTCTTATTGGGTGAAAGGGGAGGTGCGACCTTTTTAAAAATTCAAGGCTGCTCAGGGATGCTGCCACTAGAATTCAAATGCAGGCTTCCTGGCCAGTAAGCTGCTGGGGGGCAAAATTGTTCTCTGTGCTGATCTTTGTTTTTCTGGCAGGATTTTTTTCTTGTTTTTTATGCTGTCTATTCCCCTGCAGCTGTCTAATCCCCAATCTCTTCTGGCCGCTAGTATTGCTTAACTGGTGAGTGGATGTTTATATCTGCCTCCTATCAAGGGGTTTCAGGATTGTTACTTATCTGTCTTTCTTCTTTTTTTTTTTTAACATTTAATTTTTATTGGGTTTTTGCATGACAGTTACAAGCAAACAGATGTTATACAACAACAAATGTAGGGACGTTACATGAGAGCAGCATTACATGGGAATAGGGCGGAGTCATAGGATAACGTTAATGACAACAAGGAGCATGTCAGTGTGCAGAATGAAACATTTTAAACAAGACAACACACTCCAAACCAGTCATAGAACCAGCCTTGAGGGCCCCATTGTGTACACTACTCATTGGTAAGAGTAATTAACCATTGTCGACTAACAGCAAGCGGGTAGGGTCTAAAATGGTACAAAGAAAAAGAGGGGGGGGTTAAAGTAAAAGGGGGGGGATGAGATGGGTCACAAACACAGAACCGTATAAAAGGGAGTAGGGTTGGAAAAGTAGTAATACCAGGACGGGGCGGGAGCCCCTATTTAAATCTGAGTAATCAATACAAAACCATTAAGACGTCAATCTACTGAGGTAGGCTCACTTTTTACTCTTTACTGCACTCCATCCAAATCTGCCACCTTTTGTCGAAGCTCTTCCTCTGTCCAACTCTGGAAGCTATCAAGGACTCATAAACATAGTTATCTCGGGTGAGGGAGATTACATTTGAAAGATTAGGGACTACATTGGACTTCCAGTTGCGAGTAATCAAGGACCTGGCCGCTAATAGTAGGTGTGTCACTACGATTCTGAACTGTGGGGGGAATAGGTCAATATTCAAATTCAACAGGGCCAGTTCAGGACCTGGTCGAGTAAGGACACCAGTGATTGAGGAGATACATCTAAACACACTGTTCCAAAAGCTTGTTAGGTGTTTACACTTCCAGAGGACATGCATAAGGTTACCCACTTCTCCACAGCCCCTACAGCACAGAGGAGAATTATCTTGAGAAAATTTGGACATCCTATATGGTGTGAGGTACCACCTCAGTGAAATCTTCTGGGCCAATTCCCAGTGGTTGGTGCATTTAGAGGCCTTATAGACTGAGTTAAGGGCGACCTGCCACTGTGGGACTGTAAAAGTGCTGCCTAGGTCGTCTTACCATTTAAGAAACGGGGGGGACTTGACAAAGGTGCATCTGCGCTGGAGAAAACTGTAGAAAAGGGGAAACCCTTTTATAGAATGGGTGGGGGTTGTGAAGAACTTCCAAACTTGGACCGGTAGAGATACTTTGTGGCTAATGACAGAGTTCAGGAAGTGAGAGACTTGTCGGAATTTATATGCGTCTTTCGCGGGCAGGTCGTATTTAAATTTGAGAAACTGAAAGGAAGCGAGACGACCCTCGCAATAAAGGTCTGAGATATGGGCAATACCCCTGTCTCTCCAGCCTCCGAGGTTAATGTTGGGAATGGCACCCGTCAGGGTCTCAATGGGGATTGGCACCTCCACTGTCGCCTCCCCAGAAGTGGAGATACTCCCAAGATCCCTCCAGGTCCCCAAGGAGGCCCGGATGGACAAGGGAAGTTGGTGCAAAGGAAGAGGCTTTATCCTGTCAAGGAGCAAAAGGGAGTGTAAGTCCCTGTTGGGGCTAAATGACCGTTCAATGCTACACCAAGGGACCCCCGGGGGGTCAGCGAACCAAGCCTTTAGCTGGTTTAGGAGGGATGCACGGTAGTAATCTTTTATATCAGTAAAACCCATACCTCCTGTGGATCTATGTCTAGTTAGCAGGGTCTTAGAGCATCTGGGTCTGCGGGCACTCCACACATAAGTCCTTAGGATAGAGTTCAAGGATCTCAGATGGGAGGGTTTAATAGGGACAGGGAGTGTGCGAAATATATAGAGGATCTGTGGGAGTAGCAACATCTTGAAGGAGGCAAGACGACCAGACCAGGAGAGTTCTATTTTAGCAGAAGCAGAGCAGGGTAGTTGGCGTCCGCCAATCCAGATGGATCCGCCGTAATCTGTAGGCCTAAGTATGAAATGCTTCTATGAGTCCATGCATATGGGAAGGCTCCTTCCAAATAGACCTGGACAGAGGGAGGGAGGTGTATAGGTAAAATGGTAGACTTGGAGCAATTAACTTTATAGTAGGAGATGTTGCTGAAGGACTGCAGGACTTTTTGGACGTGGGGGAGTGATTCCTTCGGGGAGGTTATGAACAAGATGATATCATCCGCAAAAAGATTAATCTTGTGGGACGTACCATGGGTAGAGAAGCCAGTGATGTGGGGATGGGCTCTAATTTTTTCCGCCAGTGGTTCAATCTAAAGGTTGAAGATCGAGGGGGACAGGGGGCACCCCTGACGTGTCCCATTAGAGATGCGGAAAGGTCGGGAGAGGCAACTGGAGGTGTAGACCTGGGCCAGGGGATGGGAGTAGAGGGCCAGAATGGCGGACATAATAGTGCCCTGGAATCCAAACTTAGTTAGAGTCTGGGACATGTAACCCCAATGGACCCTGTCGAACGCCTTCTCCGCGTCCAAGGAGAGAAGCAGAGAAGGCGTCCGAGAGGTCCATGCATGCTGCACCACGCCAATGATTCTGCGAGTTGCGTCGGATGCTTGTCTGCCTACAGTAAAACCGGATTGATCTGGATTGATCAATGATGGTAAAACAGTCAAGAGCCTATGGGCGAGGATTTTAGCATATAGCTTAACATCTGTGTTTAAAAGTGAAATGGGGCGAAAATTGGAGGGGACATCAGGGGGTTTACCAGGTTTGGGGATAGTCACTACATAGGCGGTCAACATCTCAGGGGGGAAACTAGCAGAAGCCATGGCCTGTAAAAACACCGAACGCAATGTGGGGGTAAGGAGCTTGCCAAACGTTCTGTAGTAGTCGTTCGGCAATCCGTCAGGACCGGGAGACTTACCCAAGGGCATCTTAGAGATTATCGTCTGGATTTCCTCGTCTGTGAAGGGGGCGCTTAGAGCTTGTAGTTGGGTAGGAGACAGGGAGGGGAGAGATAAGTCAGCTAGGAACGTTTGTATGTCCTGATCTGAGGGCTGCGGGGTAGTAGTATTGTCTTTTAAATTATATAGGGATGAATAGTAGTCTGCAAATGAGTTGGCAATGTCCTTCGGGTCATATAGTTTGCCGTCGTTATAAGGACTACGGAAAAAGGGAATTTTTGTACGCGTCCTCCGATCTTTCAGTTGACGTGCCAAAAATTTACCAGCTTTATTTCCCGAGGAGTAGTAAGTTAACTTCAGGGCATTAACAAATTTACCGTGGGACTCCAAGAGCAGGTGTCTGAGGTCACAACGCAATTTAACCAGATTGTTTGACAGGTCTAGGTTAGGTGAGTCCTTGTTCTGCGTCTCCAGAGATCTAATCTCCCGAAGAAGAAGGTCTACTTTCAACGTCCGATGACGTTTCAATTTTGAACATATTTGTAGTAGGATGCCCCTAATGAAGGCCTTGTGGGCACACCACAGGACCGTTGGATCTGATACTGATCCTTCATTTAACTCAAAAAAATCTTTCAGGTGACTAGTAATGTCATTTACCTGAGACTGCATCTGGAACACTCCTGCATTGGCTCTCCATATACGAGCTGGGCTGGGGGTCAGCTCCTCCACCAACGAGATGGAGACAGGTGCGTGATCTGACCAGGTTATGTCATGGATGGTGGAGGAGGAGACCGCCCCGAGCAGAGATCTGTCAACCAGTATCATGTCAATACGAGAGTAAGAATTGTGCCTGGAGGAATGGAACGTGTAGTCTCGTTCATTGGAGTGCTGACACCTCCAGACATCATAGTAGCCCTCTCTGAGGAGGGCAGGGTGTAAGGAGGGGAGAGGGCGTTTAGATTTAGAGGTGGTGTCAACATTGCAATCAACCAACATGTTATAGTCTCCACAGATAATGACCTCACCTTTTTTAACAGACAACAATTTCTTTAACACCTTGTTAACAAACCTGACCTGGTTGACATTTGAGGCGTAAAGATTAACAATCGTGTAGGTGCGACCATTAAATTCTCCTACAAGGATTACAAATCTGCCAGCAGGATCAGATATTGCCTCACCCAACTTAAATGTCACAGAGTCTTTGACAATGGTAATGACCCCTCTATGCTTCTTATTAGGGGCTGAGGCAAAAAACATATGAGGATAGCTTCTATGTTTGAAACAGGGGGGCTTGGAGGAAAGAAAATGGGATTCCTGTACACACAGGATGTCCGCCCACAGTTTCTGGGCCTCCTTCCACAATGCCGATCTCTTAGCAGGGTGGTTCAGTCCGTGCACATTAAAAGATACTACGTTAATCACCATTGTTTATGGGGGGGTGTAGGAACAGTACCTCAGGATGAAGAGACATTCGAAGCTCATCTGATTCCAAGGTGTCGTTTCCGGGGGCAGGGGACCCGCCACGTCCTGGTCCAGTGGGTGGAGACCATCTCTTGAGAGAGGGAGAAAAACAAAAACAAAGGGAGAAGAGAACAAAAAGGATAGGGAAACAGTGACAGTCAAATAGCAAAACAGCTCGATTAGAGCAAACCTGAGAGGTAAAAAGGGAGATTCAGTGTTGAATCTGGGAGCAACAGCGTTGCTCATTTAAACACGAGGGGGAGAACAGTGTAGTCAGTAGGTATTCGGTGATGTGGCGATGTGTTGGTGGCCAAGGCATTTAGGGAGACTTTTTTTTGCCCTTCTTCTTATTGGACACGAGGTGCCAGGAGTCCTGAGTAGCAATTTTGGAGGCTGAAGATGGGTCCTCAGCGGCTTTCTCTGGGACAATGTTCCAGGAACGCAGGAGATCAAGGCCTTCCGAGAGGTTGTTGATCATGGAGGTGCGATCATCCCTCGTGATGGTAAGCTTGGCTGGGTAGCCCCATCTGTATATAATTTCATGGTTGCGTAAGGCTTTGGTAACCGGCAAAAGGGACCTGCGTTTCTGCTTGGTATGTTGGGAAAGATCCGCAAATAATTGAATGGAGGAGTATTGAGCCTGCAGATTTTTGTTTTTCCTGAAGGCCATCATAAAACGCTCCTTAATCTGGAAAAAATGCACCCGCATCAGGACATCCCTGGGGATATTGTCAGGTAGGTGTGCTGGCTTAGGCAGGCGGTGAATCCTATCAATGGCCAAGTCAGCAGCTGACAGTTCAGGGACATAGAGCTTCATGAGGTCTTGTGCATACTGTTGCAGCTGTTGAGGGAGGACAGATTTAGGGACACCACGGATTTTAATGTTGTTTCTTCTGGATCTGTCCTTGAGGTCTGAAACTTTTGTTTTGAGCCATGTTATTTCATCGGCCTGGTCATTGTGGGCATCAACTAAGGAGTTGTAAGAGGAGGCAAACTCCCCCATCTTTTGCTCGACATGATCCACCCTTCCACCGAGTTCCTGGACATCAGCTTTGAACCCCCTCATGCAGTCCATCATATCTGCATTGAGGGAGCTGCGGAGGGACACCAGCATATCCTTGAGCATGGTGTCTAAGAGAGGCTTGTCAGCGGTGGGGAAGGAGTAAATGGCCTCCGCAAGCTCCCTAGTGTCATTCAGGGAGTCCTGTAACGTGCCTGCCTTCCCGCCCGAGCACTCCGGGGATAGCCGTGGCTTGGATTTGGCCGGGCTACGTGCTAGAGGCGTGGAGGCCTCCGGGGACCTGTGTGCTGCTGTGGATTGCGGGTCCGGGCTGCTCGGGGAAGAGCTAGAGCTGCTGGATGAAGATGGCGAGGCGCCGGCGTCGGCGCCATCTTGGACAAGGCCACGAGGAGTTGGGGAGAAGAAGTGAGACAGCTTCTGTACCTGCGGGACTGTCTTTCGTTTGCGAGCCATGGTGGGAGTCCAGGCGGCTCCGTGGATCGATTCAGGTAGGATCGGGTCGCTGGTGGTGCCTCAGCCTGTCGTTACACCTACGATTGGCACGGAGCTCTCTGCTTAGGCGTCCATGCAGGAGCTCAGTAGCCACGCCCCCCTTATCTGTCTTTCTGTTTGCTGAACTTTCTTTCAGCCCAGGATGAGCTTTCTGGTTCCTGTACAGGAGGTACTGAAGACTGCTGAAAGGTAGGGGACTCCTGGTGGGTCTGTTGTTTCCTAAACTGCCTAATTACTTATGATTTCTCCTTATTGCAGGTGGAGAGGTTCTTCACACAGAGGCCGCAAGAAGGAAATATCCTCTTCTAGCGATCATCGTTCTCTGTCTCCTCGAACTCCACACTCAAAGGCAAGATCTAAGCAGCACCATTTTCTGCCTCGGCAGACCCGTCTTCTAGACATCACCATCATTCACCCACTATCCAAGGTCCAACTATTCTTATGGAAATGGTCTTCAATGCATGCCGAGCTTGCGGTGCCATTACCATCTAAGCGCCTTTGTGAATTATGCTTTGGAGAGGCTTCCTAGAGCAGTCAAGCTAGTAATGAAGATATCAAGTATATTAAGAAGGCTGTAGAAGAAGGAGTAAAAGCCCTAATACCAGGCCCCTCTAATAGAAGAGGATCTACTTGCCTAAAGAGAAGGAAGGATGATTTGCCAGAGCTGGAGGCTGTCAGTTTAGATTTGGAGGTGGGGTTTGAAAATGGCCACGATGAGATAGAACCTTATTTTTTTTATTTTTCCTTAGTGTTCTCCTTCACATTGGCAGTCTAACAGGCTAATAATTGGGAGGAAGATTCTTCAAGTACTCAAGAACCGAGGAAGTATAGCGCAACACATGCAAATTTAATCGCCTCTGGGGATGAATTGGCCAAGCCGGACGCAAGCTATATTAATTTTGCCAATCCAATGTGGAGTCTTGGGATGGCACTACAAAGGTAGATGCTTCCTTGCAGAGCCTTGCAGCACACATCATTTTACCGTTGAAAGAGATGGTATCCTTTGAAGATTCTATGGAGAGAATGACTAACTCAGAACTGAAGAAATTCTTTACCACTGCAGGGGAAGCATGCAGGGGCAGCATGCAGGGGCAGCATGCAGGCCAGCGATGGCCCTGACCTCTATTGCCAGAGTTATTAAAGACTGGTCTTCAAGTTTGGACTTGGCCCTGAGTTATTGTCTTCAGGGACTAAAATTGTCAGCTGAATTTATTGCAGATGCAGCAGTGGACCTGGTAAGGTTTACTTTTCGCATCATGGCTCACTTAGTCATGGCTAATTCGGCCTTTGAAGCGGGCTCTATGTTCCATTCTGTTTTCTGGAGGCACTCTCTTTGGCAAGACTTTATATGAAGCAATTTGATGGGTGACTGTAGGGAAATCCGGCCCTCTTGCCCAGGATTAGAAGCGCCGTCTTTATTCCTTTTGGTCTAACAGAAAAATCTGTGATCAGTCCAAGAATGTACAATCCTATCACCCTGGTAGAGAGTTCTCCTGCTTCTTGTGGTGATCTCATTGCTCCTTTGTAGACCAATAAAAAAGTCCAAAGACCCTCCGTCATCCAAATCTGCAGCTAAATCCTTCTGAAGGTCGGCTCGCCCAGGAATCGCCGGTAGGGGTAAGATTAGTAAGATTGCCGAATTTTCAGCAATGTCTGGGCAGAGAAGATAATGGATTGATGGGGCTTGCAGGTGGTTCACTACGGCCTTCATCTCCAGTTTCAAGATTATCCACCAAAGAACTTCTTTATCCCAACCGAAATTCCCCCTTCAGCAGAGAAGCAAACATCGCTTAGTTCATACATTGGAGAATTGCTTACGCTTCAAGTTTTTGTGCCAGTGCCAGAGTTTGAGCAGGGCCAAGGAGTATACTCTCCTTTTTTTTCTTGTCCAAAAGGTGTCGGGTAAATGGTTTTCGGTTCTCTATAACTGAAATATCTTTACATGTCGGGTAAATGGCAGCCTGTCTTGGATCTAAAGAACTTAAACTCCTTTTCAAAGGTTCTGGTTACGGTGTTCGCGCCCTTCGACAAAAGGACAGATATTTAATTACTTGGATGATGTCTTGGTTATTGCTCAGTCCAAGGATCTTTTAGTGCAGTATTGGGGCCAAATCCTGAGCACCTTAGCAGAATTTGGATTGATGGTAAATATGGTGAAGAACCAACCCGTTCCATGCCAATCCCTTGTTTATTTGGGCATATCTATTGACACACTCAAGTACAGAGTATTGCTTTATGAATGCAAAATAGACCAGATTTTTTCAGAAGCTTTGGAAATGATGGCCTCACCCTTAATCACAGTCCACAAGGGTATGAGTATCTCCCAGGTTCTAAGAACACCCTAGTGGACCAGCTGAGTTTCTCAGTTGGCGGACCAACTGACCAATTTCTCCAACCACACTGAGTGGATTCTAAACCCAAAATTGAACCGTATGGCAACCCCAGACAATTGTCAGGTTTCTCAATTCTACTCCCACTTATTCTGCCTTCAAGCTCTTGCCCAAGATGCCCTTTCTCAGAAGTGGATCTTCCATCATGTATACATATTCCCTCTAACCGCCTTGATCCTCAGGTCATTAGTGAATATTATGGGGAAAAAGTCTTGGAAATAATGATTGCTCCATTCTGGTCGAGGAGGCCATGGTTCTCCGTTTCTTATCGCCTCGTAACTTGCCCACTAATCAATTGAACTCCTCCAGAGCGACAGATTCCACATGATCCAGCCTGTCTAGCCTTGACTGCATAACTTTTGAAAGAGACAAGTTAATAAGCCTTAATATTTCAGAATCTGCTATGTCAAGAAATCTTTCTACCAAGACTACCTATCACCGTGTGTGACAGAGGTTTGAAGCCTTCTCTACTCAGCATGAATTTTCCTTTCCGGGCCCCCTCAGTGGCTAATGTTCTACGTTTCTTTAGTCCGGGCTGGACTCGGGCCTGAGTTACAGCACCCTTAAATTTTAGATGTTGGCGCTGTTAGCATTGGCGAATACTTTGTGTGCCAAGGAGCCACTGGTGATCAGATTTCTCAAGGCTCAATTAAGATTCTGCCTCCAGTTCCTCCAATATTTCCAAAGTGGGATCTGCCATTGGTCCTAAGAGGATTGTTAAAGTCACCTTCTTCTCCAAATTCATCCAGTCCATTACATTATCTTACAATCATCCAGTCAATTTATGGTTGAACTAGGTTGACTTATGTCTCTTTTTCAACCTAACTATGTAACCTTGAAAACTGTTTTTCTTACAGTTATGGTCTTGGGTAGGCGGCTTTCTGTTGTAAGGAGCCATACTGCACCTTTTTCTCAGATGGAGTGGTGTTATGTCCTTCTCCGAAGCTTCTTTCTAAAGTGTCCTCAGGGTTCCATAACTGGCAGTCAGTCCTCCCAGTATTTCTACCTTCAATGCTGGGATTGGAAGAATCAGAATTATGCAAGCTGTATCTGAAGTCCATTCTGCAAATGTATTTGGTTAGAACACAGCCTTTCCAGAAATCTGAGGCTCTCTTTGTGTATCCAAAGGGTCATCTCAGCATGGGTGGTGATGGCGATTCAAGCAGCTTATTTACTAGAGGGTCTCTCCATTCTCAGGAGACCAGTGCAGATTCTTCTTCCTGGGGGGATTGGTCCAAGGTGTTGGCAGATATCGTCTGTAAGGCAGCAAGTTGCAGCTCTCTGAAAACCTGCATTAAACATTACAAGCTGGATGTGGCTTCTTCCCAATCCAGTATCATGGGAAAGTATTGTCTTCTGCTTTGTACAGATGTTAATAAACTTATTATTTTGGCAGGACCTGGTGTTTGGTTTTTACCCTCCCTGCATTCATCTAGTTAGATTCTGTGGTCATGCTGGCATGAGGCTGAGCCAAGAAAATTGAAAATTGTTACCAATACTTACTGTAATATTAATTTCCTTGTTCTGCCCAATGCCGGCACATCCTCCCTAGTCCATTGTGGGCTATTTGAAGTAAGGTTGCACCAGGTACTAGCTAGCTTTTATTTAGTCTATCAAGGGATGTCTGGAATAGGGGCAAGAAATGACCCAAGGTCATGCTGGCATGGGGCAGGGCCAGGAAAGAAAAATTATGGAAAGTATTGGTAACAATTTTTCATTGTTTCCATTTTGCAGGGAATCATAAATGCAATATAACATGAGTCACACTTTGCTAAATTCTAAAACTGGATTATTCTCCACAGACCAGACAAATCTGCATGAAAATAATCAAGTGAATAAAATGTTTGCAAATTGCTGATTCATTCAATTACAACAGCAGTAAGTGTAACCTCGCCAAGACACTACAAAATCATATTTTTAATATAAGGTATATTTATAAACAATATAGTAACTTCTACTGTATATTAATAAGACATTTAAATATGTCAACCTTTTCTAGATTAAATAGGAAATTGTGAGGGAAATTTTCTATTTTCGTTTTGGTTTAGAAGGTGAGTGCTTGAAATATGGATCTAAGAACGCTGTGTGCAGGATCTGCTTCCGCTCATTACACCAACGGGACAGAATATTTGTAATCTCCACAACACATTCCTGGTTACAATAAAGGTTACAATCTAGATAAGAGTCTGTGTATCGCTGATCAGCAGGCGTATGTTCCATCTTTACATTTAAATGAAATTGCAGGTAATGTGCGCGACTGATCATATCTCTGCACCGTCTCGATTTCTTCATCTTACTGATTTCATACTTTCTCTGTTTGCCGGAATATATCTGTGTCTCTCAAACATTCATTTAATAGCTGGATTTGTACAAATGTGAATTTGATATATTAACTATTCAATGTTCTACTTAACATTTATTCTACTATTGCACTGAAAAAACATCACTATTAATGTGACATTAACTATTTTTGCGATGCAAAGGAGTTTCCATCTCTGCGTCTAAATGTGTGCTGAAATGCAGATTTGTACAAAGCATTGTGGCATGTGGTGTGCTTTGGGTCAACGAGAAGAGGTGGGTGTGTATTGCATCTGCTAAATAGTAATCGCATAGCAATCAGTCATCTGCCCTCAATCTTCAGACAGCAGAGTTTTTTCACCTCCTACTCAAATCATAATAAGGAGCTTTTACCTTTGATGTTAAGATTCAAAGGTGCATTTCTATAATTTACCTGGACAGCAAACAATATCTTGTAACCCATCATAGGTAACACATGCAGAAATGATACATTATAGATAGAATGGACCTTGTATGTAAAAAGTGTTCTAAATTGAGATATTGTTGCCCATAGAAACCAGTTTGACTGTCTTGACTAAATGTAGATACATGGTGAATATTTACCACAATATTTATAACCCTTGAAATTTTCCTTATTTTGTCATGTTACAAAGAAAAAAACGTAAATGTATTTTATTGGGATTTTTTGTGATAGACCAACACAAAGTGGCACATAACTGTGAAGTGGAAGGGAAAATGATAAATGGTTTTGAACATGTATTACAAATAAATATCTGAAAAGTGTGACGTGCATTTGTATTCAGTCCCCTTTACTCTGATACCCCTAACTAAAAACTAAGCTTAGGTGGGAGAATCTGTCCACAGGGCAGCTATTAGTCATGCACTCCACAAAACTGGCCTTTATGAAAGAGTGGCAAGAAGAAAGCCATTGTTAAAACAAAGCCATAAGAAGTCCTGTTTGCATTTTACGAGAAGCCGTGGGGGGGGACAGCAAACATGTGGAAGAAGGTTCTCTGGTCAAATGAGACTAAAATTGAACTGTGTGGCATAAAAGCAAAATGCTATGTGTGGTGGAAAAGTACAGGGACAAACTTAAAAGAAAACCTGTTAGAGACTACAAGAGATTTGTGTCTGGGGCGGAGGTTTACCTTCCAGCGGGACAACGACCCTAAACATACAGCCAGGGCTACAATGGAATGGTTTAGATCAAAGCATATTCATGTGTTAAAATAGCACAGTCAAAGTCCAGACCTAAATCCAATTGAGAATCTGTAGCAAGACTTGAAAATTGCTGTTCACAGATGCTCTTTATCCAATCTGACAGAGCTTGAGCCATTTTGCAAAGAAGAATGGGCAAAAATGTCACTCTATAGATCTGAAAAGCTTGCAGAGACATCCCCAAAGACTTGCAAGTGTAATTGCAGGGAAAGTTGGTTCTACAAAGTATTGACTTGATTTGTATATCTCACCAGGATCTTAAATGATAAATTGAGTTGTAATTTCAGAAACACTTTTTCCGATGCTTCTGGATCATCGCAAAACATGTTTTTCTCCAGTAGCATCTTACAAACTACGGCCTCACAAAAATACACAATTCCTTTATTTATAGATAAAATGACACCTGAAAATCAGGCGAACATTTGTCAAGATCTTTAACCGCCTCATGTACATTTACTGTGGCAGGGCGGCCTGGGTGCACAAAATTACATACCAGTACATGATTTTGTGTATGTGGTTTATGTGGCACGCGAGTACCGCCAGCGCTCTGCTCCAGCTGTAAACACATTTGGAGCCAATCAGCAGGGTCTGGCAGCCGTAATGGCCGCTACGGGCCGCTGATTGTTCACAGGAGAGATGAACCAGCAGTGTACAGATGTAAACAAAGCACACTGCTGATTTGTCAGGGAGTAAAAGTGAGAACGTCCCTTTGATGACGAAACGCGTCTGGGAAGACACGCAGTGACGTCACCACGCACGCACGGAGGAAGGGCTCCGCTTTGTTTGCCGGCCGGCGATTTGTTTTTATATGCCTGTGATGCTTTGCTAAATTGTGAGTATCATTTTATGTTTTAATAAACCTGTTTTGTTAAACGGAATTACACTATTGGTCCATCCTTCTCTCTCCACCCATATTTCGCCATCCGTGAGCTCTGTTAAACCTTGCTCGCCGCTGGAAGTTATATCCAGGAACCATACAAGATCCTAAAGGCCGCGGCTGGGCTATAGCCAATCGCTTCATTGAGCTTGCCCTCTGGTAAGCAGCCCCCCCTTATTCTGGTGAAGGGATCACTTTGTTGTCAACATCTCGTCACTGTGGTGGAGTGAATCATTATGATGTATTGCCGTTTTGCCTCCTGATATTGGGTTCTTTAAGTCTTAACTCTAACACAAGGACTATATGAACGTTTATGCTATTCCACCAATAGGATACAAGTCATTCATGTACTCTTTTTTCTTTTGAAGTTTCATTTCTAGGAGAGCCTCTACATGTCATTTTATGCCTTGGTTATAGCATTGGCTTTAACACAGCAAATTACTGCTCAGCAGTCCTCTATCAAAATTTTTTTATCCTTTTATTTTGATGAGCGCGGCCTTGCCATTTAGTAAAAGTGAGAGATTGTGTTTCAGCTAGGCTGAATCACAATCTCTCTTTTCCTCCAGTGTAACACTCCCACCAGAGCTGTATCCTGGCCTAGGCCAACAAGGCACAGGCCTTGGGCAGCAATTTACAGGGAGGCAGCACAAAAAGAGTCCCCGCTGGCTTGCGCTACACTGTTAGGAAAATTAGTCTAGCACCCCCATAAAGCGGCCGTGCTGCTTCTAGTATGCGGGAGGCCGTCATTCCGCAACTGTGGGGGGTGGGGGGGGGGGGTGCTTCCAATTTTGACTGTTTTTTGTCATCCTGGACCACAAACCTTCCTCGCTGTGCTATATGTTTCTGCTGCACCATCTACTTAAAGTAGAACTATAGGCAACACTTTTACCATCCCTGTCCCATTGCGAAGATTTCTCTTCACTTCCTGCTCTATGGGCAACCAGGAAGTAAGAGGAAATCTAAGTAAATTAAGGGAATCCATTGCCCCCCCCCCAGGCCCTCAGAACTAGTGTCCTCACTCGAAAATTTCAGGGCGGGTCTTAAACAACACAGGATGTGGCCGTGACAGGAAGGAGTGGATCATATTAAAATTAAGGGGTGCACAAGTTTAGTCAGGTCCAGGGCAGCACAAAACCTAAATACACCTCTGACTCCCACCCACAGTTAGAAACACCTCCAGGGAACACATTTAACTCATCCCTTGTGTTAACCTCTTCCCTGCCAGTGTTATTTATACAGTTATCAGTTAATTTGTATAGCACTGATCGCTGTATAAATGTCACTGGTCCCAAAAAAGGGTCAAAAGTGTCTGATCTGTCCGCCGCAATGTTACAGTCCCGATAAAAATCGCTGATCACCACCATTACAAGTAAAAAAATAAAATAATAATAAAAATGACATAAATCCATCCCCTATTTTGCAGACGCTATAACTTTTGAGCAAACCAATCAATATACTCATATTTGGATTTTTTTTACCATATAAAATATATGTAAAAGAAAAGATATTGTCCTAAATTGATGAAAATGAAATATCATCCCGAATGTCATAAGGATCCAAAGGTGTACATTGCTTTCATCAACAGGTATATGACCAAATAATGCAAAGAGGAAATGGCAATAGTGAAGTCCGTAGGTAAAAGCAACATGCAAAGTCTTCTACGAACATGGAAACAAAAGTGGGAGACTGCTGGCACGCACTATACAGGCAGCTAAGACTTCATCTGTGGTGCCCACATTCGGGACAGCCAAGGCAATATGCTCTCTAAAAATGAGGAGATAGCTAAACATTTTGAGAAATTTTATAAGGAGCTTTATAACCTAAAACAGGGAGGAGGACAATTATCCGATTCTCCCAATCGTCCCTCCCGGATAAAGGAGTTCCTGGAGCAATATTCCCCTAAGCCCATTACTTCAAGTCAGGCGAGGCCATTGAGAGTCCTCTCTCCATGGAGGAACTTAATCTTGCAATAAAACAAACAAAATTAGGCAAAAGTCCTGGCCCCGACGGTCACCCTTTAGTGTATTATAAGTGCTTCCTGGATGAGCTTGCACCTAGGATGTTACAGACGTTTAACTTCTTTTCTAGTCCCCATGCTTTCCTAGGCAGAAAGTTAGAAGCCCATATTGCTGTCATCCCAAAGGAAGACAAGAATCCCTCACAGGTGGCAAATTACAGACCAATTTCTTTGCTCAATGTAGATATTAAACTTTATGCAAAGATTCTGGCTAATAGGCTGCTCCCCCTAATTCCTGGCCTCATTTCACCAGATCAAGTGGGATTTATCCCTGGTAGGGAAGCCAGGGATAATACTATCCGTACCTTAAACATACACCATTTGCTTACGTCGTCGGGCTCTAGAGGATTTCTCCTCTCCCTTGATGCTGAGAAGGCATTTGACAGGGTGGCCTGGGACTACTGCGAGAGGTGTTAAAAGGCATTGGCCTCCTTCCTCGCATGCTCTCGCACATCAATGCTCTGTACACTAATCCCTCAGCCAGAGTGAAAGCTAATGGCCTCCTGTCAAATGCCTTCTCTATCAGCAATGGTACGCGACAGGGATGCCCACTGTCCCCTGTGATCTTTTTTCTATCACTGGAGCCTCTCCTAAACAGATTGCGCAGCAACTCAGATATCAAAGGAATTCCCTTTGCCCATAGAGAATATAAAATAGCCGCATTTGCGGACGATATTCTACTATCCCTCCGAGAACCCCGATTGTCCCTTCCTAACCTCCTGAAAGATATTAATCACTTTGGTGAGCTATCTAACCTTAAAATTAACTATTCTAAATCTCATGCTCTGAACATAACATTGACCCCACAGGATGTCTCTCAGGCCGCGTACACACGACCAAATACATCTGTTCAAATCGGTCTGGCAGACCGATTTGAACAGATTTTTCTGCTGGGATGTATTGGTTTGATCGTGTACACACGATCAAACCAAAATCCCCGCCGGCAGACAGCGCAGTGACGTGGCGGTGACGTTGACGCCACCACGTCACCGCACCAGGAAGTAAAACACTTCTGCGCATGCGTCGAATCCATTCGACGCATGTGCTGACAGATATGTCTGCTGGTTAGTGTACTAACCAGCAGACATGTCGGACTGACGGATTCCCAGCAGACAGATTTTAAAGCATGCTTTAAAATCTGTCGGCTGGCCAAATCTGTCTGTCCGCCCGTACACATGATCGAATCTGTCTACTGAAACGGTTTGGTAGACCGTTTCCAGCAGACAGATTTGATCGTGTGTACGCGGACTCACTGTCAGGACTATTTCCCTTTTCAATGAAAATCTGAGGCCATTACATACCTGGGTATCCAAATTACCAAAAAATTGCCAGACCTGTATAATCAAAACTTTCTGTCCTCCCTTTCAAAAGTCCAAGCTGACTTGAAGGACTAGGCCAATCTAAATGTCTCATGGTTCGGCCGATCGGCACTTATTAAGATGGTTATCCTCCCATGCCTCTTAGGCCGTGTACACACAATCAAATCTGTCTGCTGGAAACGGTCTGCCACACAGATTCGATCTTGTGTACGGGCGAGCCGACGGATTTGGCCAGCCGACAGATTTGAAAGCATGCTTTCAAATCTGTCGGCTGGGAACCCGTCCGCCCGACATGTCTGCTGGTTAGTACGCTAACCAGCAGACATGTCTTCTCGCACACGCGTCGAATGGTTTTGACGCATGCGCGGAAGTGTTTTACTTCCTGGTGCGGTGACGTTGCGGCGTCAACGTCACCGTCATGTCAGCGCGCCGTCTACCGGCGAGGAATTTGGTTTGATCGTGTGTACATGATCAAACCAATACGTCCCCAGCAGACAGATTTGTTTAAATCGGTCTGTCCGACCGATTTGAATAAATCTGTCTGCTCGTGTGTATGGGGCCTTATACATAATGCAGACGATTCCTATACATCTACCCCCCTCCTTCTTTGCGGCATAGAAGAAAGCCTGCACAACTTTAATTTGGGAGAATAAAGCCCCACGTATCAAATACTCACTCTTGACCTGCTCTAAAACCTCAGGTGGAATTGGCTTACCAGATCTGTATAAGTACTATCTGGCATGCCACTTGACCAGGGTAGTTGACTGGAAAATTCACAAAAGGGGGAAAACGTGGGTAACGTTAGAAAACCATTGCATGAGATCCGGGACACACACACTCCCTTGTTTATCACATAAACACTGGCCCCAATCCATCAGGAAACACCCACTTATCCTCCCCTCTCTACTGGCCTTTGGAAAAGCGGTATTCCTATTCAAGCTTTCCTCGCAACCGGGGCCACTGACTCCTGTGAGGGGAAATCCTGAGTTCTCACTGGGAGATTCTAACACATTCCTTCTATTGGAATGGCCTCATGAAGAGGTCTTAGCTCACCACTTCTTTCACAAAGGCCGTAGACGCTCCTTCGAGGAATTGTCCTCTGAATCATGCACTAATACCTTCCCTTTCTGGTCATATAGACAAATGACGCACTTCCTTTCCTTTGAACGCGACGTTGAGTAGACAGCTCACGCCCTTTGAAGCCCTGTGCTCGCACAATACACCACAGAGACATTTAATCTCGTACATTTACGCCCTTCTCCAAAATGACTCTAGCCCTTCACGAAACAGACCCTTCATACCTCTTGGGAAACAAATCTCCAACTTTCTCTTACTGAGGAAGACTGGGAATCTATCTACACATTTGCTCATAAGGGATCGTTAAACATAGCGATTCAGGAAAATGGTTACAAAATCATAACTAAATGGTAAAGGACCCCAGCACGCTTACACAAGTTTTTACCTTCAGTTCCAAATACATGTTGGAGATGCAATAGAGCGGGGAGTTCCATGATCCATATCTGGTGGGAGTGCCCCTTACTCCAGCCTTTCCTGGAAAGACGTACACTCCATTATATCCCAAGTCACCACCTATACTGGACTACAACCCGGCTCAATTCCTACTACATCACACGACCCTGCCCAAACATACGTACCAGAAATCCTTAGCCATGCACATGGTCAATGCGGCCAGACTCTGTATTCCCACACATTGGCGATCAACAGAAAACCCAACCATTAGAGAGTGGCTGAATAGAGTATCCAAAACAGAGGAGATGGAGGAATTAATCCATGTTTCTCAAGACCGAATACAGAAATTCACAACGACCTGGGCATGTTGGACACATTTCAAGACTTCGGAATACTACAAGTCCCTTTTTCCTTGAGAACATAGCCTCTGTATGTTAAGAGAACCTCGCAAACTGGACCCCACTCACCTTCCTTTCCCCCTATCCCCTCCTCCCCCTTCTCCCTCCCTTATTATATATATATATATATATATATATATATATATATATAATATTTTTTTTTTTTATCTTATCTTCCCTTTCTTTTCTACTCGCTCTTTCCTTTCCTCCCTCCCCTCTCCCTCCATTCCCCTTTTGTCCCTTACCCCTATAGTGATATGACCGTAGAAGACTACTTTTGCTGCAATTGCTAACTACCCCTTACCCCCCTGATCTATCAGGGACTCAAGGCCGGGGTTTCCATTAATGTTGGTACTAGGTTTATTGGCTGTGACCCCCGGGGTACTGAGAGTACTCATAATTCTCTTTGATCCTATATGGTCACTGCTATTCAGTTACAGGGGGGACGGTCATTCATAAGGTTTCTTAAAGCTTAATGTATTCTATCTAACGCCCATGTCTACTAATGTATGAACAAGGCTTGTCTTATTTGTATGTTTATTTGTTTAAAGTACATTAGCAGATGACATGTCATGTTATATTATGCAACTTATACATATGTGTTTGTATGTATTTGTACTGTGAATTATCTTCTAATAAAACCTTATTTGTGGGAAAAAAAGCAACATGCAATTTATTGTATTGTGCTTACAAAAGCAGACAGGTATAGAGGCATCAAAAAACATATAGAAACTCCGCGGCTCATAGCGTACTTGTGTCCGTCAGCCTAACATGTTTCATCATATGAGGATATATCAGAGGCTTTCTCCCTGGTGTGGAGTGTCATGCTTGCCCCCTCCCTTGGACTACGGGAGAGTCAGGATGCCCACTAACACACAGCTCCTTTCTTTATCTGCTACGTAGAGAGCATCCTGACTCTTCTGTTGTCCAGGGGAGGGGACGAGCACGACACTCCACACCAGGGAGAAAGCCCCGCATTACTGTGTGGAGTTACAGACAGAAGAACAGGAAGTGAGAATTTCTTAGAAGAAATTAGGACATTTAAAAGAAAAATTGAAGAATGAGATAAGTGAAGGAGAACTGCACTAAGGTAAAGTGTACTCCTACTGTTGTCTGGACCCCTGTGAGGGGTAAATCGAAGAAGCACTTTTCCATACCTCAATGTCACCGATCGTCCACCTCCTTGATTTGCCTAAGTCAAATTCCTTGGCTCCCATTGTTTTTTTTCTCTTTAGTACACAGGAAACACAGTGCTGTGATCTGGACTACAGTTTTTTGAGTTACCCCGATATTCCTTAGGGGTAATCGTTACCAGCCCTATGGGGTTTTATTGTTTGATGCTTTCTGTTGACTGGTTACAACAGGTTTTCTCCTGCTTAACTCTTGCCGCTACTGAGAAGTTCATAAGGAGAGCAGATGGATCACTCTCTCCTGAGGCTCCTGCCCTCATGTGTCCCTACCTGGCTTTTGACACTCCTCAAGGCCCTTCTGCATCTCAGGCTTTCAAATCCTGTCTTTTATTTTATTTCCAGTTTTTGTTTTATGTTTTTGTTTTTCTATGTCAATGTTTTTGTGCCAGCTCTGTAGGATGGGGTCACACATTTTTTTTTTAATGTTTTCACTTTTAAAAATTTTTATTACGAGGTCTATTTGCTCTGGTTCAGGTACCAATGGACTTGACCCTTCTATCAAGTTTTTAACCATTTTTATTTCTTTTATGTTGTGTTCTTTTCTATGTTTTATATGCCTAAACGAGTCATTATTGCCGACATGTCCCCATGGTGTTGAGGATCCTGTCATATAGTGCAAAGAGCCTGAACTCTATTCAAAAGTGTTGGATGGCTTTGAAGGAGTTTAGATCCTCAGGTGCTAATGTGGTCATGCTCCTTTCACCTTGTCTCTGATTCCACAGGCAGGGCTGGAGTGCCAGTTCTAATTAAAAAGTCCTACCCATTAGGGTCAAAAGCATACACGCTGACCCCCATCGGAGGTTTCTTATGCTGGAGTGTGATTACATGACTTCCTCTTTTACCCTAGTCAATATATATGCCCCTAATTATAAACAGATCAACTTCCTCAATAAGGTTTTTGACTCTACTCAGTACCGCTCCCAAACCTTCATGATTGTAGGTGGGGACTTCAAACTTGTCATGTCCCCCACTAGAGATAGACAGGCTATACTGCGTGATACTCCCTGGCGGAAGGTCAACTCCCAAGCTAATTCCTTCCGCAATTGTATCAGATCCCACCAACTGTTAGCTTGTGGAGGATTAAGCACCCTTCTACTAGGAAATTTACTTTTTATTCAATGGCCCATAAAATGCATTCCCGACAGGACCACTTTTTCTTGACCCCACTTTTCCCTTACATTGTTGAATCTGACATCTCTCTCATTACATGGTCCGACCATTCCCCTATTACACTGGATGTCTTTCTGTCCCAGACTCCCTCAAGGATGTGTCATTGGCGCCTCAACAATCATCTCTTACAATATCAGATCTCCCATACTAGACTGTGGAATTAAAATATTTTTTAACTCAATGAGGGGTCTGTTCAAGACTTTTCTACACTGTGGGAGGTACACAAGGCATAAACCTTAGTAAGGCAGCTAAATCCATATTATGGGGAAACAAAAATGTTATGAATTCTCTAATAAGCCCCATAGGATGTTAGTCAATAAATTACACACACACCTATTCCACTCCTTTCCTGACTTCTTCATCTGGCCAATAGAACTAGAACTCACTGCCCCCTTGAGATGTTCAAGATCTTTGATACCTTTTACAGAAAGCTGTACAATTGCTTAACCCCCGAAAATCGTTTTCATTTTACCCAAACAAAATTTGATGAGTTTTTTTCCAACCTTATGCTACCGAAACTGTCCTTCTCAGACCTAGTTAAATATAAACTCAGATATAACTGAAGAGGAACACTTAAACACAATCAAGGAGCTTCCACTCCATAATTCGCCAGGTTCTTATGGGTTATTCTACTTCTATTACAAAACTTTTCTTGATATTATGTTAACTCTATGGCACTCTACTTAAACCTGGACCCCTCCATTCCAGATAACTACAGGCCCATAGCTCTTTTAAATTTGGACTAAAAAATATTTACCAAAATACTTGCATCTAGACTTTCCCAATTTATCCCTAAACTGATTAACAAGTGGGCTTTGTCCCCGCTAGGCATTTAGGGGACAACACACGCCGCACTATAGACCTGATTGATCTCCTGAATAGATTGTCCTGCCTGGTCTTAATCCTGGATGCACAAAAGGCTTTTGACAGGCTGGGTTGGCCTCATATGTTCTCCACCTTGATGTTGTTTGGTTTTAGCTGCCTTTTTTCAAAGCTATAGAAGCTCTATATGAACAAGTCATGGCCCAAGTTCAGATGTCCTCCTTTCTGTCGCTTCGTTTCCCCATGACAAATGGAACTTGTCAGGAATGCCCTTTATCCCCATTGCTCTTCATCCTGTGCCGAGTCTATATGACTACATCCGGATATTTGTGGGGTGGTGATGCGACAGGAGAATACAAGTAATCACTGCTTGCAGATGACATATTGCTAACTATCACTATCCCACTGTTGTCCTTCCACTCCATACATAGCCTCCATTCCTCTTTTGATGCCATATAAGGATATAAGGTTAAACCTACAAAAACTGAGGTCCTTCCTTTACACATCCCACCAGATCTTCTACTCCAACTTACAGAATCATTCAACCCCTACCTATTCCTCTCTATTCTCTAAATCCCTCCCCCCCCCATCCTAGATATCAACAAATCCCTTCAAAGTTGGACAAAATATCCCCTCTCCCTTCTAGGTAGAATTAATGTCCTGAAAAAAATCTATTTTACCTAGGCTACTCTATTTTTTTGATACCTTGCCTGTTGACATTCCTCTACCCCAACTCAAAGCCATCCAAAGGAGTTCTTCTAAAATAATTTGGAAAGATAAAGCTCACCGTATAGCAAGTTTGGTGGTATTTCCCCTGAGATCTAGGGGTCTGGGGGCTTCATATATTATTAAATATTATTACGATTTCCACCTAAGGGCAATTGCCTCTTGGTCCAGTTTGCAAGCCCATAGCCACTGGTCAGATATTGAGATAGGGGCCTTATATCTGGTTCACCATTCCCCCTAGTTTGGCCTCACTCTTCACATATGGTTTCTGTTTTCAGATGTAAATGTACTGCCCCAATGAATTGTATCCTAAATGTTTGGCGTAAATGTCTCCAGAAATTTCCCCTCTCTTCACCCTGCCAATGAATGTGCTATTCAACCCATCTATACCAGATAGCTTATCCTTAGGCCGTATTCTCCCATGGGTAAATGCCCTTGTTTCAAATTCGTAACTTACATCCAGTTTCATGCAGCCTACATACTTTTGACACTCTTCGGAGAAGTTTGATATCCCTTTACATATGTTTTATTTCTATTTGAAAACCATGCACTATATTAATTCCCAGTCCCCGCTCCTGACCCTAGAAAAACCCACCCCTTTTGAATACCTATACACCCAAGGCCCTCACCAATTAAATCTGGTAATCCTCTATATATCACATCCTCCATGAGTCCACCCCCCTTTTCGAGGTCACCCATCTCTACATGTGAAGATAGGCTCAACTGTTATGAAGGGCCCATTAGCTCTCAGTTGTGGGATAGGATCTGGTCCTCCACTTTTAAGTCCTATAAATGCATATTGCAGAGGGAGACTTCCATTAAAATGATTATGCTATTGTACAGGACTCCTTAAGTTATTCAAAAATATGATCCCTCAAGCTCAGCACATTCTTGGCCTTGTGGACTTGCCGTGGGTTTGTTGTTCCATATTTTCTGGCAATGTTCTCTGATACAACCCTTCTGGCATGAAGTGATGTTATTAATTTAGAAAGTGGTGGATGTGTCCCTTACGTTTTAAGACCCATTAAATTACTTATTGGGCCTCCCTTTCTCAGGATTTTCTAAATGTTTAAACGGCTGATTTCCTATATCCTCTTAGCTCCCAAGAGAATTATACCATTGTGTTGGCTATCTAATACCCCTCCCTTATGGCCTAGGTTTCTCTAACTTATAGCTGACACCCGAATAATGGAATATCTAACGGCTACTGTGCCTGATAGTATTTCACAATTTAATACAATTTGGGAACCATGGGAATAAATCGGAATATGGGACGCCTCTATACAATTTCCCTTCTCCAAGCCTTGCAGGTTTCCCTTCCTAAGCAACCATTACATGGCACCCCTTAAAAGCTCCTTGATCTTACTTGGCAAAAATATGGAAACACTTATGTATGTATGTAAAAAAGTATTCTTAACATACAGTTAGAGCAAATGTCCACCTTAGTGCAAAATACCAAACAGCGCTGGTGTTAGATATAAGGTGACTAACAACACCATATAATATAATATAAATCAACAGATAGACAGTCTCAGGTGTTTTGAGGTCAGTATTGACGTAGATGTAATGTCCAATAATGGTGATAGAGGAGATAGATTGTGCACTATCCACCGCACTCGCAATCCACCACGTGTTATACAAACTATCCCAGCAGGGGTTCAAACTCACCAGAGATCAATCAGATCAAGCCTTTCACAATAATCCAAGATATATCTATGAGGGCTGCTGATATATCCGTCTGATAGGGGAATCACTTTTAGAGGATCAGCCTCAGATGTAATAAAAAAACAAAGAATGCCAACATAGCGTAATTCAGTTTAATACTCATCCCTTCCATCAGGCATCCCCCATATATTATACGTACACAAAGTAATGAAAATTAAGCAGAGTAAAAATGACTTCACCGGATCCTTTGCAAAGAAGTCGCATGAACGACGAAACTAGTAAGGGTTACAGCTTTACGCTATAACCGGACATTACATCTAGACTTCACTAAGGGATCTGGGAAGGAGTCTCCCACCTGTATACCAGCTGGTGACCGTGGTCAAGCACGCTGCTTCTTTGCAAAGGATCGGGTGAAGTCATTTTTACTCTGCTTAATTTTCATTACTTTGTGTACGTATAATATATGGGGGATGCCTGATGGAAGGGATGAGTATTAAACTGAATTACGCTATGTTGGCATTCTTTGTTTTTTTATTACATCTGAGGCTGATCCTCTAAAAGTGATTCCCCTATCAGACGGATATGTCAGCAGCCCTCATAGATATATCTTGGATTATTGTGAAAGGCTTGATCTGATTGATCTTTGGTGAGTTTGAACCCCTGCTGGGATCGTTTGTATAACACGTGGTGGATTGCGAGTGCGGTGGATGGTGCACAATCTCCTCTATCACCATTATTGGACATTACATCTACGTCAATACTGACCTCAAAACACCTGAGACTGTCTATCTGTTGATTTATATTATATGGTGTTGTTAGTCGCCTTATATCTAACACCAGCGCTGTTTGGTATTTTGCACTAAGGTGGACATTTGCTCTAACTGTATGTTAAGAATACTTTTTTACATTTTGAATCTATTTTAAAACGGCTGTTTTTTTCTGTTTCCACTGCATTAATTTTCAGAGGAAACCATATCTCTGGTCTTGTGTTTTTTGAAAAGTGGGAGTCTGTCAAGCGCCGAGCTGTGTATCATGGGCCCTTCAAGAATACACATTTTTACACTTATGTATGTATGACCTCTGTTTTTTTTCTCGTTCTGTTTATGAGTTGTTTACTCCATATGCTCTGTAGTTCATTCCTGTGTTCTGTATTTATGGACATTTTTCTTGTAACACCATACCTTATGTTACATATGTCATGTTTGAATATTCTGTAACCCTTTCTTTCTTGACATCCAATAAAAATATAATTATATATATATATATATATATATATATATATATAAATTCTTCCTGCAAATAAAGCACTGGCTTTCCACCATATTCACAATAAAGATCTTAAAAGCCAGCTTTTGCCTTTTGAACATATCTGCTAACATACGCCTATCTAACTTAATTATCCGTTCTTTACACAAAACGACTAAACAACTTTATAAAATGCATGCTTATATGGTAAACCCTGTGTGCAAATAGCACTTGCAGTGTCATTAGTAGATAATTATAAAATAATATAATCCATGCTGTTAAACAAGGAACCTTATGAGGAACTCCTGCATGGATTCTAATGTGCAACTGATGAATATCAATTCATATAAACAGACAAATGGATTTTCAATTCATACAATACAAAACCAATACTGTATTTTAAAGTGGATTCAAAGGTTTCTAGCATCGCACCCATGTGAACCGAGCCATAGGCACAGTTCAATTCAACAATGTCCAGCGTGGGGGGGGGGGGGGGGGCAAATGTTTGATACATTGTGCACAAAAATATACTTCAAATAGGGCTTAAAAAAGTTTCAGTTTGAAATGATCCCAACACTAGTGTATTGACAAAAGAAATGTAATAAAAAAAAGGCATATTTAACCACCTCATGTATGCCAAAAGCAGTGGGTTCAGAAACCATAAATTTAGCAATAAAAGTAACAAATTAATTTTTATTTCTAAGTTAGTCAGATGCTCATAACCTTAAAGGGTATGCTGACCCACTAAATTCAATTCACTCCCTATGTGACTAATATTTTATCTTGTTAAGTTGTTAAGTAAGGAGTCTGCATCATTTCTGTGAAAGCTAGAAACAAAAATATAAAAGAAAAAGTGTGCACAATGTGAGTCTCATAAAATTACTTCAGGGTAAATAAAGAAATAATAATTCCAAGCATTTTTTTTTTATATATATATATATATATATATATATATATATATATATATATATATATACACACATATACACACATATACAATCTCTTACTTATACCATTTTTTTCTATGCTTGAAGACATATTAGTATAAGCCAGTATCAATTTTAAATTGTTTACACTCAGCCTTCCTCTGTCTGCGCTGCAATCACAAGCAAGGAGTGAAAGCAAGTAAGGAGCCTCCTTCTAATACCAGTTAAATTCAATGAAGTTGAATAAAGCCTACTTCACACTGTGGTGCTTTTAGGTACAGTATTGAGTATGCTAAATATTACGTGCATTTACCTTAAATCTTATATAAAGCGCTTTTTTGATGCAAGTGATCAAAAAAGCAGCAAGCAAGATTTTTCTAAATCAGCACACTTAAATAGCACCTAAACACACAGGTGTGAATGAGTCCTTACTACCTGTATATGAATAGAGGCTTAGTAAAATGAAAGCTCACTTGCCAAGTGTATGTTCAATTGTCAAGTAAATTCTAGTAAAAATGGTGAAGCAGTTTTCTAGAAATAGGCCAAACACTGTACCACCACGTCCAGGGCCGGACTGGGAGTAAAAAACAGCCCTGGAAAAAATGTCATACCAGCCCCATAGCATTATTATACCAACCCAACAGCATAACATCATCATTTTCTTGTTCATTAAAGGGAAAATCATGCATTGTAAAGCACAGTTGAAGAGTGTGTTAAATATAGATAAGACAGATATGAAAGCACATAGGGCTAGAGATATTTAACAACAAATTACAGTTAAAAGTGGTAAAAGTGAAGCAATCATCAAGGGGGACACCTTACATCAACTCCCCCTTACATCAATGACCCCCCCCCCCCCCAGACTGGCCTGGCGGCGCTGTCACTGACCACCTCTCAGGTGCACCGTGCAGGGATCAGTCAGTCGGCTCCCGGTTGGTGGCTCTGGTTTTCCCATTGTCTCCTCTCCACAGTCCACACATGTCTGACTTCTCCTGTGACCCCCATCCCAGCAGTGCTCCCACCGTTGACTCCTTTACAGACTGTAGACATGATATAAAACAAGAGATGGTCAGAGGTTGCAGACATGAAACGGGAGATGTCAGAGGCTGTGGGCATGGTACAAAAGATGTCAAGATGGCAGAGGCTGTAGGCATGGTGCAGGAGATGTCAGAGGCTGTGGGCATGGTGCAGGAGATGTGAGAGGCTGTGGGCATGGTACAGGAGATGTCAGAGGCTGTGGGTATGGTACAGGAGATGTCAGAGGCTGTGGGCATGGTACAGCAGATGTCAAGATGGCAGAGGCTGTGGGCATGATACAGGAGATGTCAGAGGCTGTGGGCATGATACAGGAGACGTCAGAGGCTGTGGGCATGGTACAGGAGATGTCAGGCAATGTGGGCATGGTACAGGAGATGTCAGAGGCTGTGGGCATGGTACAGAAGATGTCAATATGGCAGAGGCTGTGGAAATGATACAGGAGATGTCAGAGGCTGTGGGCATTGTACAGGAGATGTCAGAGGCTGTGGGCATGGTACAGAAGATGACAAGATGGCAGAGGCTGTGGGCATGATACAGGAGATGTCAGAGGCTGTGGGCATGGTACAGGAGATGTCAGAGGCTGTGGGCATGGTACAGAAGATGTCAAGATGGCAGAGGCTGTGGGGATGATACAGGAGATGTAAGAGGCTGTGGGCATGGTACAGGAGATGTCAGAAGCTATGGGTATAGTACAGGAGATGTCAGAAGCTATGGGTATAGTACAGAAGATGTCAGAGGCCTTGGGCATGGTACAGAAGATGTCAGAGGCTTTGGGCATGGTACAGAAAATGTCAAGATGGCAGAGGCTGTGGGCATGGTACAGGAGATGTCAGAGGCGGTGGGCATGATACAGGAGATGTCAAAGGCTGTGGGCACGATACAGGATATGTCAAAATGGCAGAGGAAGTGGGCATGATACAGGAGATGTCAGAGGCAGAGGGCATGGTATAGGAGATGTCAGAGGCTGTGGGCATAGTACAGAAGATGTCAAGATATCAGGGGCTGCGGGTCCTTTATAATGATCCTGGTGTCCTTTTCTCCCATCACGGGGCCCTTGATTTTGGTCCTGCAGAAGGACCCCTTTAACACAATTGAACTGATTGGACTACCCATTGTTTTGTATGGGGAGGTGGATGTAAACAGACGTGTCCATTTACACCTGCCTACATCCGCTCTAATGAAAAAAGATGGATGGAGATTACCCATCCGTCTAGCAGATTGAATGACAGTCAAACCAGTCCATAGAGAACAGCAGTCTGTGACCCTCCGTGTCCACTCTGCACAAGTGGAGCAGACACAGACCTGTCATCCGCCTGCTCAGCAGGGATCAGCGGAGAGTTCCCCCACTGAGCAGGTGGATTTGCTTGGCAGAGTCTGCCCACGTCTGCCCATGGAAACCGATGTAAGGGCCAGTTCACACCAGACGCACTTCCGTACAGTTTTGTGCGCATTTTTACTGCGCTAAAAATGCATGCCCAGTGTTTTCCATGTATTCCAATGGCTCTAGTTCACACCATGCAGTCAGTTTCCGGTGCAGAAACTGACCGAAAACTGACTGCATGGTGTGAATTAGAGCCATTGGAATACATGGAAAACACTGTGCATGCATTCTGTGCACAAAAAAAGCACACGGAACTGCGTTTGGAGTGAACTGGCACAAAGAGGTACTCTTGGAATCCTGATGTAAGGGGGGTCTCTGATCACCAAAGCCCCCACATACATCAGAGTCCCCCTTTACATCACAGTCCACAGAGCTCTCCCTTACATAAGTGTGCTCAGAGGCTGGCAAGATGAGGGGGGGGGGGATATTTCCCTTTCCAAAGATGAAGGCTTGGGCCTTTGGTCAGCAAACAAGACCTACTAGCCTGTGCTATACATATACATAGGCTGGCAGAACATGCTGAGGCTTGTAGTGCACCACACTAGAGAAACCCTAATGGGCTGCTGTGTTGGTTGATCTGTTCAGCCCCATCAATGACTGATCCACCTGTGTGCTGCTTTCTTTTCAATCACCGAGAAGTCTCATTAGGAAGCAAGGATTTTAGCTGACCTGTAGAGCTGTGGATCCTCTGTGGAGAGTTGCAGCATCCATAATACAAGCTGACCTTTCCTCCACTATCTACCTGCTGCAGGCTGCTGGAGTTTCTCTTTGGGAAGCATGGAGGAGCTGCCGAGGATTGAAATGTGGGCAGGGCCGCGAGGACACACACGAGGGGGGGTGAGAGGAGAAGATCCTGCTATCTGTATTTTCTTTTCTCTCCTGTCCAACGTCCGTGCAAGGAGGGGAAGGGCGTGCTTTCAGTGCGGGGTCCGAGCAGTGTGACAGAGAATAGACACTCTGCTCATAACTGAAGCCACATTACACTAGCTTTTGCCCAATCAGCAGCGCGGCTAAAGTTGTCACACTCGCAGCTTGCAGACACACAGCGGGTCATGTTGTCAGTAATCGGTAATATGACGAGGAGATTTCTAATCCTATCAGCTACTTTTGATAATCGCCCCCTCACCTAAGTCAATGTTTATGCCCCCAACACAGCCCCAAAAAATTCTACGCTACCCTTTTTCTCCAAACTGGCTCCTTACAGATACGCACCTTTGATAATTTGTGGTGACTTCAATGAGGTGATTGACCCCACACTAGATACCTCTAATGCTTCAAGATGTAGGCCTTCAGCATTATCCACCCTCCTTAAATGGGAGGATTTATATGACTCCTGGAGGTGCATGCATGATACGGAGAGAGACTACACCTTTTTCTCCCCACCACACCAGTCTTACTCTCGGATTGACTTATTCATAACAGAAAAACACCTTGTTCAATCTATCACTACCTCCCACATAGGTACAATATCTTGGTCTGACCACGCTTCGGTCGCAATCAAGCTTGCCTCCCCATCCCAAACTCCTAGCCACACGATTTTGGAGATTAAATACCTCCCTCCTCAACAACCCCACTTTTGAGTCTCAAATACAGTCCAAGATTGAGACTTACTGTACTTTCAGCAAAATGTAAATTCTGTAACTGATCATGCTATAACATGGAATGCCCATAAGGCTTGCCTACGAGGTCTTTTCAGAAAACTTGGGGCCACTCCAAAAAAAACACTCCTCCATCACAGGGTCCCTTTTAAAACAAACAAATTCACAAACAAAGATCCCCCTCAAATGCTATCTCTTCGGAACTTACTGTAAAAACCTTAGACACCAGCTCAGTGACCACCTTCACAAAAATTTTGATTAATATATCAAAAGACTTAGAATACAAACATACTCAGCAGGCAATAAACCAGGAGCCTTTATGGCCAATACATTTTAAGAAGCAACTCTCTAACAAAAAAAATCACACATCTAACTCCCAAGGTAAGCGCTTAACTAATCCGCTTGATATCGCACATGAATTCAGCAATTTTTTTTTTTTAAACATTCAAGTTTATTGAGAGTATATAATAAAGCAGTACAATAGATAGAGACAGTGAAATCCAAAATGGTTGACAGAGATTACATCAGTATCATATGGCTAAACCCGAACCGAACTGCAACATAACAAACAGAGATATTAGAATCAAGTGAGTTGTTGGGTGAGTGACATTGGGAAGGTCAGTCCAATAACTGATCAAAGAGAAATAAAAAAATAAAAAATAAAAAAAGGCAGAGGACTGACCTTGTTCATCTGGAGTTCAAGATACATTAAGTGTTAAGTTGTCTGCACTCAATCAATCTTGTCGGTGTGAACCAAGTAAAGAGATAAGAAGGAGGCAAAAGAGTGTGGACAGACACTGAGACAAGCCAGGGGAGATGGGAGGGGGAAGAAAAGGGGGGGGGAAGGGGGAAGGAGGGGTGATCAGAAACCCTGTCGCAGTAGAACCAAAGATCCGGTAGATTATGGCATCGATTTTGATGAATTCAAGGAGGCAAAGCCCTCAGGTAAGCCTGGGAAGTCTTGAAAACAAACCACGGAGACCAGGTATCGTGGAATTGTTCCACTCTATCCGAAGATTGGGCAACAGAATCTTCCATATAGCAGGTGTCATTCACCTTTCTGAGCCAATCTTTGATAGACGGGACCCTAGTGCTTTTCCACGCAAGCGGGATAAGGGAGTTGGCAGCATTCAACAAATGCTTGGTTAGCGATTGTTTGTATCTCTTGAGAGAGAAATTGGTAATATGGAGCAAGCAGCAGGCAGCGTCCAGAACCATACTAGTCTCCGTTATGAGCTTCACATATTCTCTCACTCCATCCCAGAATTCTGTTATTGCCGGGCAATCCCACCAAATATGTCTGAGACTGCCCACGTCTGCCTCGCATCTCCAACAGCGGTCTGAGGTGAGAGGGTACCATTTCTTAAGTCTCTCCGGAGTAGCATACCACTGTGTCAGAAGCTTGTATGAAGTTTCTTGCATTTTAGTACTGACTGAGCACTGATGTGCTAAAATGCAAGCTGCCCCCCATTGTTTGTCAGTAATGTCTATGTGCAGGGCTCTTGACCAAGCCTGTTGGAGTCTGTCGTCCTTAGTGGTAAGAGCATTCTGAAGCCATAAGTAGGTTACAGAGGTTGAGCTCGGGAAGCGTGAACCTCCAACGCAAATCTTCTCTAATTCTGTCAGCTTCCTGATGAAGGAGGGTCTCCGTGAGCCCATATTAGCATAATCACGTAATTGAAAATATTGCCACCAAGAAAGATCCGGCAGTCCGCACTCAGACCTGAGTGCCGTCAAAGTCTTAAACGCGCCCTTATGGAAACAATCCTTCATAGTAAGTAGTGTTGAGCAGAATATGCCATATTCGATTTCGCGATATATCACGAATATATAGTCGAATATTCGAGATATATTCGCTAAATACGAATATTCGTGATATATTTTGGAAATGAAATCATTGCGAATTTTCGCTATCGCGAATGCGAATGCGAATTGCGAATTGCGAATGTGAATATTCGAGAAATGCGGAATGGAGCACTCTGATTGGCTCAGAATATTCGTGATATATTACAATATAAAATAATTGCGAATATTCGAGAAATGCGGAATGGAGCACTCTGATTGGCTCAGAATATTCGTGATATATTACAATACACAATAATTGCGAATATTCGGCAAATGCGGAAGGAGCACTCTGATTGGCTCAGAATATTCGTGATATATTACAATACACAATAATTGCGAATATTCGAGAAATGCGGAAGGAGCACTCTGATTGGCTCAGAATATTCGTGATATATTACAATATAAAATAATTGCGAATATTCGAGAAATGCGGAAGGAGCACTCTGATTGGCTCAGAATATTCGTGATATATTACAATATAAAATAATTGCGAAATTTCGAGAAATGCGGAATGGAGCACTCTGATTGGCTCAGAATATTCGTGATATATTACAATACAAAATAATCGCGCGATATCGCTATTGCCGAATAATCGCATTGCGATTTTTCGGGAATATAAAAGGAGCGCTGCAGCTACTCGGCCCAAGGTCTCTAATCATACCAGCAATGCTTTTACACGTCGATGGGGATCTCTAGGATGTGATCTGTTCTAAAAAAAAATTGAAAAAATACGAATATTCGAAATAGCGAATATTCGCCGCGATATTCGCATTATTCGCGAATACTCGAATATGCAATATTCGTAGCGAATATTCGCAATGCGAATATTCGTGAGCAACACTAATAGTAAGCGGTGGAACGGGGTCTAATGCTTGGAATAAACGATTACCTAACCCAGGGGGCAAATCTGGGTTGTTGCTGATTGGGGAAAGTGGACTAATAGTGGAGGTCAGGTCCGTCTTGGTAGCAATGGAGCTAAATAACGATAGGGTAGTGCCCGTCAGTGGGTGTTTTTTAATGGTGTCGGTTAGGCAATGCCAGGGAATCCAAGGGGTGAATCGCAGGGAGGTCTCAGTCAGTGAGTCCTCCAGACCCACCCAGTCTTTCGAGGAGCCATGACAATGCCAGTCAATTATTCTGGTTAAATGTGAAGCTAGGTAGTAATTGTGGAAGTTAGGAAGTCCCATCCCTCCATTCTTCTTCGGTCTAGTCAAAAGGGAGAATTTTATCCTGGACCTGTTGCCCCCCCAAAGGAACCATAGGAGGATAGATTGGAGGGTGTGGAAGCAGGCTTGAGGGATTTTGATTGGCAGGTTTCTGAGGAGGTACAGAAGCCTCGGCAGAACAACCATCTTTATGACCGCCGCCCTTCCAAACCAGGAAAAGTATTTAGAATTCCAGGTTTGCAAATCTCTTTTAATAGCTTTGATAAGGATCGGGAAATTCTGATCATATATAGAAGACAACTTGGGTGTCAGCCATATCCCTAGATACTTGAGCGCGCCATTGACCCATCTGAAAGGGCAGTTGGCACGGGTCCGCTTCAGGGTGTCCACCCCCCAGCGAGACATTCATAGCCTCAGATTTAGTGAAATTGATTTTAAGGTTAGACATATATCCAAATAGGAGGAACTGGTCCATCAGGTTGGGCAAGGTGATGTGGGGTTTGGTCAGGAAAAACAGAAGGTCGTCAGCATAGGCTGCAATCTTATATTCCTTATGCGATACTTTAAAGCCAGCTATTGACTGGTCTTTATTGACCAACCTGATGAACGGTTCCAAAGACAGGATAAATAAAAGGGGTGACAGGGGGCACCCTTGCCTAGTACCGTTGGAAATCTTGACCTCCCCTGACAAGGAACCATTTACTTTGAGTCTCGCTGTCGGCTTGTCATATAACGCTGTTATCCATGACATCATCCGAGGACCAAGTCCCACATGCCCGCACGTAGCGAACATGTAGTCCCAGGCGACCCTGTCGAAGGCCTTCTCCGCATCCGTAGACAGGAGAAGGCCCTCGAAACCGCGGCTGTGCGCCCCGTGTGTTAGAAGTAAGGCTTTGATCACATTGTCTCTGGCTTCTCTGTTGGGCATAAATCCTACCTGTTCAGGGTCGATCAGGGAGGAAAGCAAGGGTCTCGCCACCATTTTTAGGTCGAGATTCAGCAGTGAGATGGGTCTATAGCTGGCACACTCAACCAGATCCTTTTCGGGTTTCGGTATAAGTGAAATATGGGCAGTTAAAAAATCAGGCGGAATAGGTTTGGGGGTGGACAGCGAGTTCAGGGCCCTTGTCAGAGGCGCTGAGAGGATATCTTTAAATGTCTTGTAATAAATTGACGTGAACCCGTCTGGGCCTGGGCTTTTACCTGATTTGAGCTCTAAAATCGCCGACTGAGTCTCCTCAATCATGATAGGATCTTCAAGAGGGGTTAACTGTGAATCGTCTAATTTGGGAAGTCACTTTGTCGCAAAAAGTTTAGGATCTCGGTAGCCCTGTCGCCTCGTAAGTTCGGGGGTTTATGCGGCGCCGGCAAGTTATATAGTTTTGTGTAGAATCGTTGGAATTGCAATGCAATAGCATCCGTAGCTGTTTCCAAAGATCCCTCATTAGTTCTAATCTGGGGAATGTGGTTAGCAATGGACGCTTCCTTCAATGCTCTCGCCAAAAACCTGCCCGACTTATTGGCCACTTCATAATAAAGTTTATTTTTAAAGAATAACATCCTCTTAGCCTTATCATCAAATATGTCTTGCAGGGCTTTACGAGTGTCAAGAAGTTCCCGGGCGGAGTGCAGCGACAGCGACTGTTTGTGTAAACATTCTAGTCTATGGATCGTGGCTGTTAAATCCCTGATCTTCTGTTCCTGTTGTTTTTTCCTGTGGGATCCCAACCTGATCAATTCACCTCTAATTGAACATTTATGGGCTTGCCAAACTGACAATGGGTCTATACCCAGTGTATTGTTAAATCTGAAGTAATCAGTCAAAGAAGCGGTGATGGAGGGCAACAGGTCGTGGTCTGTTAACAGAGAAGCGTTAAGTTTCCAGGTACTTGATCTAGGGGCATGTAATCCACAATCAAGTGTAAGGGAAACTGGTGCATGATCGGACAGAGATTGGATGCCAATCCTGGCTCCCGTCACTGAATGTAAGTCCCGTTGCGTGACAAACAAGTAGTCTATGCGGGAGTATCTATTGTGCGGGACCGAATGAAAGGTGAAGTCTCTGGTATCAGGGTGGAGAAATCTCCAAGTGTCGACTAACTGCAGGGAGTTTAAAAAGAATAAAGGCAAAGCCCCCTAGTCGGACTTTAAAGGCACTGTGGTGTGTCAAATGTAGTTAGAGAAAACATAGTATTACAATATAATTTATTGAAGAAGTATCAGATAAAAGTTGATTACATGATCTATAACAAATACAAAAAATACAAAATAATGAAATATAGTTCAACATATATTGCTGTGTGATGTGATGCCCTGTGTGGTCCCGACGTTTCAGGGAGACATAGTCCCTTTCTTCAGGGGTATTCCAGGATTCACAGCTCTAAAAATGTATGGGAAATGATCAGGATAATCCTAATAATGTTGATGATGTTGTTATATAGATTAATACTGAAGTACTTACAGTGAACTGTATGGTACTTCAAGTCAGTAGATCATGTATTTAAAAGCATGGGTTTCCGGATGATCCGAGTCTGCTGGCCTGGCCACTGACGACAGAGCAGAATTGTGAGCAGGGTGTGTTGTTGCCAGATATAAATATGCTGCTGGAATCAGAGGACATTGGAGCCTAAAGTTGTAATGATGTGTGTTAATATTTATGGACATAGTTGTAATAATAAAATGTGAAATAAATTGTGTTTTATAACATTGTGTTTTATAACATTTTCTTGGAGGGATATGGTATGGCTTACCTAGTAAATAGCGATGGAGAGGCTCGTATTAGGCTGGAAGTGTACAAAAGTAATAAGAAATAATGAGTAAATATGTACAATGTATGTAAGTAAAAATATCCATGTTATATTAATGTGGTTAAACCATATATAGTTAAATGTTATAGCAAAAATTGCTCAATAGATGGCGTTCAATGGGGATATTTAGATGTTATAGCAAAAAATGCTCAATAGGTGGCGTTTAAAGGTTGAGTATTAAGGAGTTGATTAAAAAGGACATTTTTTTTTTTTTTTTTTTGGACTGCAGGGAGTTTAGTAGGACTTTCAGTTTTTTAAGGGCACGGTAGGGTATACATGAGGTCCCGGACGATGAGTCCACCCCAGGGTTTAGGGGAGCATTGAAGTCCCCTCCCAGAATAAGGACACCAGAGGTGAAGCCCATTAATTCACGGGTAATTTTTTGGCAGAAAGCTACATGAGCCGAATTGGGAAAGTAGACATTCGCTAGGGTTAGTGGTTTACCGTTATAAGTGCCCTTTAAAAAAACAAAACGTCCCTCCGGGTCAATTAAGCTGTCCTGAAGTGTGAAGGGTGCATTCCTACCTATTAAAGTGGTCACCCCCTTAGTCTTTGCCTCGTCATTCGTTGAATGATATGCTGCTGTGAAGTAAGCGTTAGTCAATTTTTGTGTGTGGCCTGTCCGGAAATGGGTCTCCTGCAAAAACACAAAGTGTGGCTTACCTTTTTGGAGTTCCCTAAGAAATGATACCCTTTTCTCCGGTATATTCAGACCTTTTGCGTTGAGTGTTACAACCGTCAGAGCCCTTCCCAGTGATGCGAAGGCCATCAGGGCGGCTATGACGCGCTACTTGCAGCGAATCTAAAACAAACTGAGAGACACAGATGAAAGCTCGTCCAACCTGCCACAGGGTATTAGGTCCTGTTCGGGTAGATTACCCGAGGTGATGGGTGGGGGGGAAGTACAGGGTGGGGAGGGAGGGCAGGATGGGGTGTGGGGGGGAGTTAGAAGTAAGATAGAAAAGAAAGGGAAATCGAAAAGAAAGAGGAAGGAGAAAAGGACCTCAAAAGATCAGCGTGCGGAGAGAGGACCGACGCTGCTTGGAGAAAATATGGTACACTTTAGTTAGAGAGTAATCCTACCAAAGTAATAAGGTAGTACGTCTAAGGTAGAAATCCACCTCCAGACGTACTCTGTGGGTAACGTCACTTGTCTGTATCCGGGATACACAGGGAGCAACGCTCAAATAACTAAAACTTCTGAAAATTTAAAGCACTAAAACAGTAGCAATAGAACGACACAGCCTCTTTCAGCAAGAATAACTCAGGGCCCAGAACGGGAATAATAAACGTTTAACAGAAAAAACATTGATATCAAGCTGCAGACCAGGGAGGGTACATATTACCTTACAATTAAGCATAAAGTTTGCTTGAGACCCAGACTGGAAAAAAAAAATATATAAAATAAAAAAAAAAAAAAGGAAAAAAAAATATAAAATGAATAAAATAGAATAAAGTAATATATATATATATACATATATTATACATGCACACCTATAAAAATGGTAACCAGACCGAGCAAAATCCAGGATTCTGGAGAAAAAAAATAAAAAAAAAAAAGAGCAAAAAAGAAAAAAGGGAAAGGTGATATAGGAAAAAAAATAAAATAAAATAAAAAAAATAAATAAATCGGTCTGTCTTGATCGTGGTGCAAAACAAAGGAGTGGTCAGAGCAGGGAGAACCGGGTAAGGCACTAGTAAAAAGATGGTCCATCATGTCCACATTGGTCAGCAGCAGGATCTAACGACATCCCAGGGCGAGGCGATGAAAAGTCATCAAGAAGAGGGACCAGACATCAAGAAATTAAGCACTCAGTCTGTTACTTGACTCCTAGCAGGAGTATGATGTGGTGCGGGAGTTCCAGCTTGTGATCCACCTCCGCGACCATGTTTTGGCTTCTTAGATCGATGTTTATCTGGAGTAGAGAAGGGTGAATCAGGGGGGCTTCTGGGGAGCGGTGGCAACATGAACTCTTGGTACCATTCAGGGAGCTCCATTATCTCCAGGTTGAGAGCCTCACAAAAACCTGGTAGGTCAAGCGGGGTGCGCAGGATATGCTGCTTGCCTGCAAGCGAGACAACCAAGGCAAAGGGGAAATGCCAGGTATACTTTATGTCTCTCCTCCTGAGTTGCTCCAGCAGGGGGCGCAGGGCCCTGCGGTTTTTTAGTGTGATTTGGGAGAGATCCTGAAATAACAGAATATGTGCGCCATTGAAGACTATGCGCTCATTGCCACGTGCTCTCCTCATGATGTCTTCCTTTAGTGGAAAGCTCTGGAGACAACAGATAATGTCTCTAGGAGGTGCATCCTCCAGACCCCTTGCCCTGAGGGCCCTGTGAGCTCTGACAAAGTCGATCATGGTATCCTCTTGACGTTCCAACAGGCTATTAAATACCCTTTGCAGTGCAGGGACAATCTGATCATTCTCCACCGACTCAGGGATCCCCCCCACCCTAATGTTGCACCTGCGTCCGCGATTGTCCAAGTCCTCTAAATGGCGGTTTATTTCAATAAAGTGGGATATCTGAGTGTCCGCCACACACTCCAATCTATGTATTGCTCTGTCCCTGCGCTTCCCCTTCACTTCTACCGCCTCCAGCTTGTCTGATAGAACAAGCAGGTTGGACTTCAGGTCCGTTATCGCTGCCGAGAACGTGGCCTTTATGTCGGCTGCAAACACAGACTTGTCAGCAAATGTAAGTGGCTTGCTGGAGCGGGAGCGGCTCCTACCTGAGTCCTCGGCTGTGTACTGCGAGTCCTCGCTGAAGTCATCCTCGTCTTGCTGGGACCGCGCCATCTTGGAACTCGCCACGTTGCTCCCGGAGGGCTTGAAGAGTTCAGAGATGCTCCGAGTAGAGGAGGCAACCGAACCTCGGCGGAGTCTGGTATGTGGGGTCTGGTGGTTCACTCTGCCCATTTCTGGGGTCCTTTGAGCGGAAAGAGAAGCTGTCGGCTGTGTCAGTTCACGGAGCTCTCTTAGTGTGCGTCCATCCCGGCCGCCAGTCAAGCCACGCCCCGAATTCAGCAATTTTTACGCAAAACTCTACAACCTTACAGAAACAGATCACCTACCCCCACCTACCCAAGCAGACATATTAAGTTTCTTATCCTCTATCTCCCTCCCCTCCATCTCCCCACAACTTGACCTCCTAGCAACTCCTTTCTCACACACTGAAGTTCACAAATTGATCCAAAACTTACCACTACATAAAGCCCCAGGCCTTGATGGACTGCCCAATGAATGTTATAAAAGATTTGCCCAACCCTTAGTCCCCCATCTCTGCAACATGTATAACCAATTTGGTATCTCGGGTACAATCCCTAAAGAATCCCTTAATGCCTTAGGCCACATACACACGATCGGTCCAACCCGATGAGAATGGTCCAACGGACCGTTTTCATCAGGTCACCGCTGAAGTGGCCTGATGGTCTGATGTGCGTACACACCATCAGTTCAAAAACCGATCATGTCAGAATGCGGTGACGTAAAACACAACGACGTGCTGAAAAAACGAAGTTCAATGCTTCCAAGCATACGTCCACTTATTTCTGAGCATGCGTGGGGTTTTGAACCGATGCTTTTGTGTACTAACCACTGGTTTAGACCGATGGTCAGGCGTTCATCAGTCCGATTTTAAATCAAGTTTTAAAACTTTGGTCCGAAGGACGACGGACCGATGGGCCATACACACGGTCGGTTTGAACCGATGAAACAGGTCTTCAGTCCATTTTCATCTGTTTGGACCGATCGTGTGTACGCGGCCTTAATGTTCACTATCCCTAAACCGAGTAAAGTTCCAGACAACCCTGCTAATTATCGGCCAATCTCACTCCTGAATACTGACACAAAACTTTACTCTAAACTCCTTGCGCAACGCCTCTCCACTGTCATCCCCCAGATTATACACCCTGACCAAGTTGGATTTGTACCCAGCAGACATGCCTCAGATGGAACCAGATGTTTTATTGACCTAATCCAGTGGGCGGAACATACTCGAATGCCTTCTCTCTTCCTATCTTTGGATGCAGAGAAGGTGTTCAATAGGGTCCATTGGCCGTTCATGGAAGCTGGACTGTCGGGTATCTGGACCTCGGGTGCCGTCTCCAACCCCTTTAAAATTACCAACGCCACCAGACAAGGGTGTCCACTACTCCCCTAATATTTGCCGTAATAATGGGAACTTTAGCACAATCTATAAGATCTGACCCATCGATCTCGGGTATAAAAATTGGAACGGTTGACCATAAAATTGGCCTTTACGCCGATGACATGATTATAGTCCTGACTAATCCCTTAGTGTACTTACCGACAGTCCAACGACTCATAGAATCGGTCGGTGCAATAACCATGTACAAGCTGAACAATAGTAAATCCCTTATGCTTAATCTTGGCTTAGACCCCCAAACCTCTAAAGCCATCTCCTCTAATTCCCCTTTTGCTTGGGCTTCCAACTCTTCTCTTCCCTATTTAGGAATCCACCTGACATTCCAAAGCCACATATTACTGAGAACCAACCTAGAAGACCTTGTGGGTAGGCTTACACGTCTAGTAAAAGATCTGAGCCAGGTTCTAGCCTCTTTGGCTGGAATGGTGGCTCAGGCAAAAATGTATTTACTTCCATATGTCTTATATATTTTTTCGCACAATACCTTTTCCAATGGTACAAAATCAGATCAAAAAGCTCCAAGGATTTATCAACAGCTTTATTTGGCAACAGAAACGCCCCAGAGTGAAAAAAAGCCATACTTCTAACTGCAGTTCAACATGGAGGCTTAGGCGCACCAGACATCCAAGCTTATTACTGAGCAACTATCTTAGACCAATTGAAAGCCTGGTAGCCAGACAAGCACCACATAACCTGCAAACAAATAGAAGCCACCATACTACTAACAAATCCTAAACTTCTACTGGCCGCCACCTGGCTTAACCTCAACCCTAAACGCTACCCACTTGATACCATCACAGCCTCCACAAGGGTCTGGGCTGCAATATCGCAACTTGCAGGAGGGATATCAATGGACACCCTGTCGTTAACACCCACTGAATCGTTGCACCTCATCTCCCCGGAATTACCCCTATCGGAATGGACCAAGGACGGCATCATCAACATAGGTATGCTTTTCTCGGCATCAGGACTGCATGTCTTCACCCACCTAGTACAGCAGTTTGGCCTATCCAACCAAACGTTTTTTCTCTACTTGCGGATGAGATCCAGCCTATCAAAAATGTGTTGGTCAAATTCAGACTCTCTTTCGCTCCCTCTGATAAAGTTTTACGCAAAGAAGGAGAGTTGGGATGTTAAATTAAGCAATTTAAAATGCGGAGGTAAGAGTAGTTAAAAAATAATTTATTAGTAACAAAATTGTAGTAGACCAATAATTTCATGTACATACATACTTGAATTGCACAAGGTATAAAATATGATGGATAAGAGAGTACATGTAAATACAAACATAAAACATAATCATAATAGATACATAATAATTGATATAATTATACAAGAATATATTATATATTAGGTAGATGTATGACAGATCATATCAAGTGTGACTGTGGCATAAGGTATATCTCGACGCGTTTTGTGGATGTCTCCACTCATTAGGAGCTGATGCGACAGAATCCTATAGGATATGAAAGTATAATAGTATATTAAACCACACTCTGTATATAGAGGGGAGAGGTAAAGTATGTGATATTTTTCTGTAGATGGTTAGCCAACCACACTTACCAACATGAGCAGTAAATGTGTGTGGTTTAATATACTATTATACTTTCATATCCTATAGGATTCTGTTGCATCTGCTCCTGATGAGTGGAGACATCCACGAAATGCGTTCGAGCTATACCTGATGCCACAGTCACACTTGATATGATCTGTCATCCATCTACCTAATATATAATATATTTATATATCTTGTGAATATAGACACAGCCAACGGGCATGCTGCCTTGCCATTTGTAGGCCAGTTTACTGGTCATTCTTGTATAATTATATCAACTATTATGTATCTATTATGATTATGTTTTATGTTTGTATTTACATGTACTCTCTTATCCATCATTTTTTATACCTTGTGCAATTTAAATATGTATATACATGAAATTATTGGTCTACTACAATTTTGTTACTAATAAATTATTTTTCATTTACTCTTACCTCCGCATTTTAAATTGTTTAATTTAACCTCTTGCGGACCGCCGCATGTACATTTACGTCGGCAGAATGGCACGTACAGGCACATTGGCTTACCTGTACGTCCCTGCCTAGACGCGGGTCGGGGGTCCGTTCGGACCCCCCCGGTACATGTGGCGGTTTCGTAGCCTCCGGGAGCGATCCGGGATGAGGGGGCGGCTATTCGTTTTCAGCCACCCCCTCGCGATCGCTCCCAGCCAATGCGAGCGCCCCCCCTGCCTCTTCCTGTGCTAAGTGTAAACACAGGAAGAGGATAGTAATGTGTTCCTCCTCGTGTCGGTCTTTTCGTAAGTTGCACCTAACAGTACACTGACACAGGTACACATAGGCACAATTAACCCCTTCCTGTCACCTCCGATCACCCCCCCAGTCCCCTGTCACAGTGTGTCACTGAATGCAGTGATCAATATTTTCTGATTACTGCATTTAGTGTCAGTGTGACAGAAAAAAGTGTTAGGGCAGTTAGTGTTAGCCCCCTTTAGGTCCAGGGTAGCCCCCATACCCCCCTAATAAAGGTTTAACCCCTTGATCACCGCCCTAGTTAACCCTTTCACCCCCTATTACCAGTGTCACTAAGCGATCGATTTTCTGATCGCTATATTAGTGTCACTGGTGCCGCTAGGCAGTTAGTTTTTTTTTGAGGTTTGCCGTCAGGTTCTATAGCTAGGTACCCCCATAATGAAAGTTTTTAACCCCTGATTGCCCCTAGAGTTAACCCTTTCACCAGTGATCACCATATAAGTGTCACTGGTGACGCAGGTTAGTCAGTTAATTATTTAGGTTTTTAGAAAGCGTCAGGTACCCCCATATACTACCTAATAAAGGTTTTAACCCCCTGATTGCCCCCTAGTTAACCCTTTCACCAGTGATCACCGTATAAGTGTTACGGTTGACGCTGGTTAGTTAGTTTGCTGTTTATAGCATCAGGGCACCCGCCGTATATAACCCAATAAAGGTTTAACCCCCTGATCACTCGGCGGGTGATATCAATAAAATGTTAGCGTCAGTCAGGGTCTGCGTCACCCCAGGCAGCGTTAGGTTAGTGCCAGTACCGCTTACACCCTTGCGCAAAGCATACACCCCCCTTAGTGGTATAGTATCTGATCCCAGCAGTTTAGGGTACCCAAAAACGCATTGTTAGCGGAATCAGCCCAGATACCCGCTAGCACCTGCGTTTTGTCCCTCCGCCCAGCCCAGCCCACCCAAGTGCAGTATCGATCGATCACTGTCACTTCAAAAACACATCACACACAACTGCAGCATTCACAGAGACAGGCCTGATCCCTGCGATCACTAACAGTTTTTTTTGGAAGCGTTTTCTACATTTGCCTTTCTATAGCCAGGTGCTTTTTTACCTGTGAAACATCACCAGTCTACGACTAAATTTAGAGCCCGAAATGGTAAAGCCAATGTACACTGGTGAAGAGGCTGTTAGGATCCTGAGCATGTCAGATAGTGAAGAGGAGGTCACACATCTGCCAGATTCGGGCTCAGAATACGATCCTGTTTACGACAGCGGCTCCATGTCAGATAGCTCTGACGACGGAGTGGTGGTCCTTGCTAAGGCCAGGCGTACCAGACCCCATTCTGATGTTGTTGAGGAGCAAGAACATTGTTTGGAGCAGAGAGCCAGTACTAGCGCCGCTATTCCTTCTGGTGGATTGGCAAGCACCAGCGGCCTAGTACACCCTGGTCGTTCATCCAGCACTGCAGTATCACGTGGTGACGTGGCGAGTCCCATAAGTGCAGTTCAAGCTGGTGAGGTGGCAAGCACAAGTAGCGTCCCGCTGCCACCAAGAAGAAGACAAAGACAGGCCTGTCGTGCCCATAGTGCCGTTCCTGCAGAATTCGCCTATCCTGATTGGGTCCCCACCACTTCTGCAGCACCCGTACTTCCCCCATTCACTGGCCAACCCGGTATTCAGGTGGATACAGCAAATTTTATGCCACTTTTTTTCGCTGTATTTCACGGAAGATCTCTATAGATCTATTGTGGACCAGACTAATTGATATGCTGGTACCTACATCGCCGCTAATCCCCAGACCCTCCTTGCCAAAGAATGGAAACCTCTTGAGGTTTCCGAATTTAAGACCTTTCTGGGCCTTACCCTCAATATGGGCATACACAAATTTCCTCAATTGCGCATGTATTGGTCCACAGAGCCAATTGACCATATGCCCATATTCTCTGCTTGCATGGCCAGGAAACGATACGAGACGATCCTGCGTTTCCTGCATTTCAGTGACAATGCACTTTGTCGTCCACGTGGAGACCCTGAATTTGACCGACTCTACAAAATTAGGCCCCTCATAAACCATTTCAACGAACGTTATGCAGCCTTGTTTAATCCCCAGCAGGTTGTATGCGTTGATGAGTCCCTGATTACATTTTCTGGCCGCTTGTCTTTCAAGCAGTTCATTCCCAGAAAGCGTGCCAGATACGGGGTCAAGCTCTATAAGCTCTGTGACAGGGCAACAGGCTACACATGGAGCTTTAGGGTTTATGAGGGAAAAGATAGTGAGGTAGAGCCGGAAGGATGCCCAGATTACATGGGGAGCGCTGGCAAGATTGTTTGGGACTTGCTGTCACCCTTATTCGGAAAGGGGTACCACTTGTATGTGGACAATTATTACAGCAGCGTGCCACTTTTTTTTATTATATATATATATATATATATATATATATATATATATATATATATATATATATATATATTTTAGGCACAGGTTGCATTAAATTTTTTTTATTTTTTACTATGTTTTTTTATTGGTATTTGCTTTGCAGGTATGGTATGATCTTACTGTTATACTGTAATGTTACTTTGTTTTAATGTTAACCATCATTTGCTTAGCAGGTACGCCATTCAGTTGCAGCACGGATTTATTTAGCGTGACAGCAACAGCGTTTGCTCCCGCGATATTTATAAAGCCGCGACTCCAATGCTGTAGGAGGTGATTTCACCACCACAGTTAAAAAAAGAACATATATGCCGAAGCATGGGGGCATTAGGGGCGGAGGAGCGATTTTGCTCCTAATGCCGCGTACATACGGTTGACACTCCTACAGAGGCCTTACCCGTGGAGAAGTCTGACCATGTGTACACAGCATAGAAAAGTCCGACCGCGTGTAGGCGGCATAACTTTTTTACGGGAGGATGCCCCCATGCTTCGGCATATATAAATGGTGCATGTATGCCCATCATTAGAAGTGGGTGGATGAAGGGAGGTATTCTAATGGTGGGCATACCCACCGATCAATCTATATGTGGAATTACACCCCAAAATACATTCTGCTGCTTCTCCTGAGAACGGGGATACCACATGTGTGAGACTTTTTGGGAGCCTAGCCGTGTACGGGACCCCAAAAACCAATCACCGCCTTTAGGCTTTCTAAGGGTGTAAATTTTTGATTTCACTCCTCACTACCTATCACAGTTTTGAAGGCCATAAAATGCCAAAACAGCACAAAAAAAAAACAAATGACCCCATTTTGGAAAGTAGACACCCCAAGGAAACTGCTGAGAGGCATGTTGAGTCCATTGAATATGTTGTTTTTTGTCCAAAGTGATTGAATGATGACAAAAAAAAAAATCAAAAAGTTGTCACTAAATGATATATTTCTCACACATGCCATGGTTATATGTGGAGTTGCACCCTAAAATACATTCTGCTGCTTCTCCTGAGTATGGGGATACCACATGTTTGGGACTTTTTGTGAGCTTAGCTGCGCACGGGGCCCCAAAACTAAGCACCGCCTTCAGCATTTCTAAGGGCGCAAATTTTTTATTTCACTCCTCACTACCTATCACAGTTTTGAAGGCCATAAAATTCCAAAATAGCACAAAACCCCCCCAAATGACCCCATTTTGGAAAGTAGACACCCCAAGCTATTTGCTGAGAGGCATGTTGAGTCCATGAAATATTTAATTGTTTTGCCCCAAGTGATTGAATAATGACCAACAAAAAAAAAATGTACAAAACATTGTCACTAAATGATATATTTCTCACATATGCCACGGTTATATGTGGAATTGCACCCAAAAATATATTCGGCTGCTTCTCCTGAGTACGGGGATACCACATGTGTGGGACTTTTTGGGAGCCTAGCCGCGTACGGGACCCCAAAAAACAATCACCGCCTTCAGGCTTTCTAAGGGTGTAATTTTTTGATTTCACTCCTCACTACCTATCACAGTTTCAAAGGCCATAAAATGCCAAAATAGCACACAAAAAAAACCAAATGACCCCATTTTGGAAAGTAGACACCCCAAGGAAACTGATGAGAGGCATGTTGAGTCCATTGTTTTTTTTGTCCAAAATGATTGAATAATGACAAAAAAAAAAAGTTGTCACTAAATGATATATTGCTCACACATGCCATGGTTATATGTGGAGTTGCACCCTAAAATACATTCTGCTGCTTCTCCTGAGTACGGGGATACCACATGTTTGGGACTTTTTTGGGAGCCTAGCCGCGTACGGGGCCCCAAAAACCAAGCACCGTCTTCAGGCTTTCTAAGGGTGTAATTTTTTGATTTCACTCCTCACTACCTATCACAGTTTCAAAGGCCATAAAATGCCAAAATAGCACACAAAAAAAAACAAATGACCCCATTTTGGAAAGTAGACACCCCAAGGAAACTGATGAGAGGCATGTTGAGTCCATTGTTTTTTTTGTCCAAAATGATTGAATAATGACAAAAAAAAAAAGTTGTCCCTAAATGATATATTGCTCACACATGCCATGGTTATATGTGGAGTTGCACCCTAAAATACATTCTGCTGCTTCTCCTGAGTACGGGGATACCACATGTTTGGGACTTTTTTGGGAGCCTAGCCGCGTACGGGGCCCCAAAAACCAAGCACCGTCTTCAGCATTTCTAAGGGTGCAAATTTTTGATTTCACTCCTCACTACCTATCACAGTTTCGAAGGCCATAAAATGCCAAAATAGCACAACCCCTCCCCCCCCCCAAATGACCCCATTTTGGAAAGTAGACACCCCAAGCTATTTGCTGAGAGGCATGTTGAGTCCATGGAATATTACATTTTTTTGCCCCAAGTGATTGAATAATGACCAAAAAAATTAAAATAAAAAAAATGTACAAAACATTGTCACTAAATGATATATTTCTCACACATGCCATGTTTATATGTGGAATTGCACCCCAAAATACATTCTGGTGCTTCCCCTGAGTATGGGGATACCACATGTTTGGGACTTTTTGGGAGCCTAGCCGCGTATGGGGCCCCAAAACCAAGCACCGCCTTTAGCATTTCTAAGGGCGCAAATTTTTGATTTCACTCACACAAATCTTGAAGGCAGTGCTTGGTTTTGGTGCCCCGTACGCGGCTAGGCTCCCAAAAAGTCCCACACATGTGGTATCCCCGTACTCAGGAGAAGCAGCAAAATGTATTTTGGGGTGCAATTCTACATATGCCCATGGCATGTGTGAGAAATATATAATTTAGTGACAAAGTGTTGTAATTTTTTTTTGGTCATTCTTCAATGACTTGGGGCAAAAAAAAAATATTCCATGGACTCAACATGCCTCTCAGCAAATAGCCTGGGGTGTCTTCTTTCCCAAATAGGGTCATTTGGGGGGTTGTGTGCCATCTTGGCATTTTATGGCCTTCAAAACTGTGATAGGTAGTGAGGAGTGAAATAAAAAATGTATGCCCTTAGAAAGCCTGAAGGCGGTGCTTGGTTTTCAGGCCCCGTACGGGGCTAGGCTCCCAAAAGGCCCACACATGTGGTATCCGCATACTCAGGAGAAGCAGCAGAATGTATTTTGGGGTGCAATTCCACATATAACCATGGCATGTGTGAGCAATATATCATTTAGTGACAACTTTTTTTTTTTTTTGTCATTATTCAATCACTTGGGACAAAAAAAAATACATTCAATGGACTCAACATGCCTCTCAGCAGTTTCCTTGGGGTGTCTACTTTCCAAAATGGGGTCATTTGGGCGGGTTTTGTACTGCTCTGCCATTTTAGCACCTCAAGAAATGAGATAGGCAGTCATAAAATAAAAGCTGTGTAAATTCCAGAAAATGTACCCTAGTTTGTAGACGCTATAACTTTTGCAAAAACCAATAAATATACGCTTATTGTGATTTTTTTTACTAAAGACATGTGGCTGAATACATTTTGGCCTAAATGTTTGACTAAAATTTAGTTTATTTGATATTTTTTACTTTTTGTTTTAGGAAAATCGTTTTTTTTTCTAAATTTTCGGTCTTTTTCCGTTTATATCGCAAAAAATAAAAATTGCAGAGGCAATCAAATACCATCAAAAGAAAGCTCTATTTGTGGGGAAAAAAAGGATGTAAATTTTGTTTCGGTACAACATTGCATGACCGCGCAATTACCAGTTAAAGTAGCGCAGTGCCAAATTGTAAAAACACCTCGGGTCTTTAGCCTGCATATTGGTCCGGGTCTTAAGTGGTTAAAGTCCCAATTCTCCTTCTTTGCGTATCGGTACCAGGGATGGAGGCACTGGCCTGTGCCTCATTTAAAGTCCCACATTTCCCCCCTTCTATGTCTAATAAAGTTTTACAACCTTGATGTATCCAAAACCAAAGGAATTTCCCTAGTGTACAAGCTGCTTACCAAACCATCCCAAGACCTACTCTCCTCCTCCACACAATATTGTTCCTCTTTGTTAGACCAGCCCCCTCCATCTACACATTGGCAGAAAGCCCTCACGCCTATCTCACTGCATTACCCATTGAGAATCATTACAGAAGTTGTTTCACAAATGGTACTTCACCCCAGAAAGGTTGGCGAAGATACCCAAATACCTCACCCAAGTGTTGGAGAGGCTGCGGAAATATTGGATCCCTGTCACACATTTTGTGGGAGTGCCCCCCTATTAAGAGATTCTGGGAAAAAAGGAAAAAACAAATCTTTTCTCTGTGTGGTATATCCTTCCAGATGTCACCACTTGATCTGCTCCTGGGACTCTCTATTCCCACCTGGCCTAAACACTTACAAACTCTGGTGACACACATCCTAATAGCAGCAAGACTAGCAATTGCGAAAAAATGGAAATCAACACACCATCCTTTACTGAAGGACACCATCCAACTACTCAACATCCACTCCTAATGGAATTTTCTTTTGCCAAAGCCAATATATCCACAAACCATTTTACCAAAGCCTGGGAGCTTTGGATCACTGACTCTAGAAGTGTACCATTTTGTTAGTTGTCCTTCCTTTCCTGCAGCAAGTTCTGTACCTCCCTTCCTTCCTACTTCACTTAACTCCAAAAGATATTGTTGTGATTAGTGATGGACGAACATCTGACGGGGAGGTTTGCAAATGCTAACCGCAAACTTTCTCAAATGTTCGCAAAATCGCAAGTTCGCGGCAGGCCCCATTGACTTTAATGGCAGGCATAAATTAAAAACCTAGAAGTCAGATTGGCAGCCGCAAAATACTTACTAGCTGTGCACAAATAGTCCCACAACATGGACACTGACCTACCAGAAGTGTTAAGCGAAAAAACAGATACAGAAGTAAGTGTCGGCCCAAAAATTAGACCACAGGCGTTCACCTGAAAGCAAACAACTTTGTATTCTGTGGCTGGAGGTACATTAAGCTATTCACCGGTTACAGAAGTAAGTGTCGGCCAGTATAGGCCCCAAAAATTAGTCCACAGGCGTTCACCTGACAGCAAACAACTTTGTATTCTGTGGCTGGAGGTACATTAGGCATTCACAGGATAAATAAGTGCAGGCCCCAAAAATTAGGCATTTAACGGACATAAAAGGCCATTTAAAGCCGCTGTATTTACCTAAGACAGGGACCATGAATTATTATGGGTGGTGGCGGATATTTGTGGCATGTCATGAGGAATTTGAATCAAACATGGTCTACTGGTCACATGTGTTGAATTCCTCCGAGATCCATGCCTCATTCATTTTTATAAATGTGAGGTAGTCAACACTGTCGTGAGCTAGGGCTCCAGGGCATGTGGTCCGACTGCGCTTATCGGTCATGACCCCCCCCTGCTGCGCTGAACGTCCTTTCAGGCAGGAAACTGGATGAGGAACAACCCAACAGTTCCATTGCAAATTGTGCAAGCTCTGGCCAGAGGTCAAGCCTGCCCACCCAGTAGTCCAGGGGTTCATCACTTCTCAGTGCATCCACATCAGCCGTTAACCCGATGTAGTCAGACACCTGTCGGTCTAGGTGTTCCCTGATGCTGGATCCGGAAAACAGCTGTCAATGGGTCGGCTAAAAGAATGATTTCATATCATTAGTGACCAACACATCTTCAAACCGCCCCCTTTTTGCAGGCGCTGTTGGATTGCTACCCACAACTGTTTCTCTGTGAGTGGGAAATCCTCTGCCAGTACACGCAAAAGTAGAATGCAACATTTCTCGAAGCAAGGCCCGGAAGTGCTGCATTCTGATAGCCCTCTGTGATGGTGGTAACATTTCCGCCATTTTTTATTTGTTCTGGGGGTCTAAGTACGTTGCCACCCAGTACTGGTCCTTGCCCTTTATGCTTTTTATACGGGGGTCCCTCTTAAAACACTGGAGCATGAAGGCCCCCATTTGCTCTAAGCTGAAAGCGGTGTAGTGGCCTGGCTCCTGCTCATCATCCAGGAAAATGTCATCCTCGTTCTCCTCCCCCCATCCACGGACAACACCAGGGATCCCAGAAAGTTGTAAAGCATGCTCTTCTTGCTCCTCCTCATCCGCCCCGGCACCATCCTCCTCTGTATCCTCTTCAGACTCCCGTTGTTAACTTGTCTCAGGTGGAGTAGCCACCCCCTGGGAATTCATCCAGCTTTGCGACTTCTTCATCTTCCTGCTCCTTGACGGCTTGATCAATGACACAACGCAATGCAAGTGCCAGAAAGAAGGCGTAAGGTACAATGTCACTGATGGCGCCCTGGCTGCAACTGACCAGTTTGGTGATCTCATCAAATGGCTGCAGAAGTCTGCATGAGTCACGTATGAGCAGCCACTGGCGCAGTGAAAAAAAGAACAAGCTCCCAGAACCTGTCCTGCCTGAGTTCCTACAGGTAGTCGTTAACTGCACATTTCTGCAGGAGAAGCCTATCAAGCATATACAAGGTTGAGTTCCATCGCATTGGGCAGTCACAAATAAGACGTCTGACGGGCAGGTTGTGTCGCCACTGAATGTCAGCAAGGCGAGCCATGGCCGTGTAAGATATTCTGAAATGGGCCGAGATTTTCCTGGCCTGCCGCAAGATGTCCTGGACCCCAGAGTATTTGGCAACGAATCGCTGCACGACTAAGTTCAGGACGTGTGCCATGCATGGCACATGTGTAATTTTGCCCTGTTTCAGCACACTCATCAGATTGGCACCTTTGTCTCACACCATTTTACCAACTTTCAAATTGAGCGGTGATAGCCACTGATCTGCCTGTGACCGCAAAGCTGAAAGGAGTGCAGGACCAGTGTGGCTCTTGTCTTCCAGGCACAACAAACGCAGCACAGCATGGCAACGTCTCACCCGGCATATCGAATAGGTTCTGGGGATCTTGAGTGGTGCAGCGGAAGAAACGGTAGCATCAGAAAAGGAGGAGTCAGCCGAGGAGGAGAGGGAGGATGGAGTAGGAGGAGGAGGAGAAGAAGAAGTGGGCCTGCATGCAATCCGTGGCGGCAAAACCAAATCTACATGGGTGCCACAGGTTACATGCTTGACAAGTGTCAGAAGGTTTACCCAGTGGGCAGTAAAAGTTATATACCTTCCCTGCCCGTGTTTGCTAGACCACGTGTGTGTGGTCAGATTTATCTTGACACCGACACTGTGTGCCAGAGATACATTCACTTGCCGCTTAACATGACCATATAGCTCTGGGATGCCCTTCTGCAAGAAATATTTCCTTCCTGTGACCTTCCATTGTGGTGTTCCAATGGCCACAAATTTTCGAAAGGCCGCCGAGTCCACCAGTTTATATGGCAGTACCGCGACTTATGCGTTGACTGCAAAGGCTGCAGATGGCAACACTATCGTCAGCAGCGGACACGTTAAAAAAAGCCCACACTGCGGAGCCATGGGCCAGCATCCTAGGAGCACCAGATGTAATGTAAATTCTCTGCAGATGCAAATGAAAAGGAAATGTGACCACACAACAGCACTGCAGGAATAGGGAAAGGTAGCCTAAAGCTGGGTTCACACATGTTTGCGGCCATGTATTCGTGCCTTGGGTTCACTGGTTTAGGTGTGATTCAGGTCCAAACATGTACAAGACCCTTCTGCAATCTGGACTGTGGCCTCGATTGAGAGCCTATCACACTCACCTGTCATGCGGATTTGATGCGTGTAAACTCACATTCAATTTGCATATATGTGAACCCAGCCTAATACCGCTTACACACGATTGGACATTCCGACAGCAAACACATGTATTTTTTTCCGACGGATTGTTGGCTCAAACTTGTCTTGCATACACACAGTCACACGAATGATGTCTGAAATTCTGAACGTCAAGAATGTGGTGATGTATAACACTACGATGAGCCAAAAAAAAATGAAGTTCAATGATTGCATGTGTCAAATTGATTCCGAGCATGCATAGGATTTTTATACGCTGAAATTACATACAGAGGATACGAATTTCCGACAAGAACTTTTGTTGTCTGAAAAATTGAGAACCAGTTCTCAAACATTTGTGGTCGGAAATTCCAACAGCAAATTTCCGATGGAGCATACACATGGTCGGATTTTCCGACAACAAGCTCACATCGAACATTTGTTGTCGGAAATTCCGACCGTGTGTACGTGGAATCAGAGTATTTTCAGACTGCATAAATTCCAAGTGTTTGGATTAATGATTAGCATCTGGTAAAGAACCTAAAAAGTAACCTAATATTTGTATTACTGTAACAGCCTGTATTAGTGGTGGATGTGCTGCTAAGAGTATAAAAAAAAAAAAAACAACTATAGTGTCTAATGTGTTAGGGAGCACTGTTACAGATGATTGTTTCATTGTTTTCATGTATTGCTGTTCTATTTATGATAGCATTAAAAGCAATAGATCATGCACAAGATATATTCTCTATTGCTTGATCCTTAACTACTAGGGTAAATTATACATTTTTAAAAATCAGTATAATTACATTTAATCAGGTTTTGAAGAGGGATGAATGATTTATCTGCAAAGATGTTCCAAATAAATTCCTTCTACTTCAGAATAGAGTAGTAGCAATTAAAAATACATTTTGACATGCAAGCCATATTTTTATGGTGAAATCATTATTATGTCTCCTCTCCAACAAAAAGGCACAATAAACCGATTTGCCATTCTTAAAAAAAATGTAAGCACACCACTGATGCAATTGTTATGGTGACTGTCCAACAAACTGAAAGCGTAGCTGTCCAGTGTTGGGACTAAAGTTAACATATTGGGAGGCAATTTAATATACCATTTGCAACATATAAGCACCTGAACGACCGCAACATACAGGGATATACAATGTAATACTGACATATAATCACACACATACAGTAGGTTGGACTTGATGGACTTTTTTTTTTAACCTCACCTACTATGTAACTGTGGAACACTTTCTTTACTGTTGCCAACATGTACAATATATTCACAAATATCACTCTACTGCAGCACTGTAGCCTCTTTAAGACAATTTAGCACTTGACACTTCCTGGGGTGTCAGAAAAATGTGTCCCCTGCTGTGGGCTGTGATTCTTTCTGCAGGACACAGCAGTGAAGCAGGGGTTTAAGGATAAGCACAGTGGAGGAGACAGACACTCCAAACTTTAGACACTCCTGTAAGGCCGCGTCTGCGGAACAGTTTCAGCAGATATGTTCGATCGTGTGTACGCGGCCTAAGTGTCAGATGCTTACAAATCTGACAGAGGCTACAGCACGGGAATGGAGGGAAGGTAGAAGACATGAGCTCCTAAAGTTATCAATATGAGAGATTTTCTTTTGCAGGGACCTTCCAGTATACATTTTTAAAGTATAACAGGATCACATTAACGAAGGATCAAGTGAAATAAAAACTAAAATAGTAGACACCAAAAAGACAATATTGTCTATGCTAACACAATGGGGTTGTTGGGGGGGGGGGGTCTATCAGCTTTTTATTGCTAAACATGAGAGGGTAAAAAGTTAGCCCTCAAATCCAAGCCAGAAGTAAATGTTCTGCTGGAAAATATAGAGCCTGTTGAGTAGTTCTGAGCAGGTTGTGAAAGCTATAATCCCTCAACAAGAGAGCATTCTATGACCCCTTAAACATGCTGAAATTTTGACAGAATTTCAAGCAAATAAAAAAATGAAACTTTTATTCTGAATATTTAAAGCGGACCTGTACTCAAAAAGTGAAAATTTGCTATATTTGCTATATAAGAAAATCTAGAAATGTTAACCAGTACAGAGAAATATGTATTTTTTACCTGGAATTCTTCAATAAAAGTAGCAGTGTGTGAGTGCACCTAGGCTCTCTGCTTACTGTCTAATTTAAAGGATAAGTCAATCCAGGGATATGCACGAGAGCCCTGGCTCTCCGTGGGCTCTCATTCCTTTTTGGCTGAGGCAGCAGCTGGGGCTATTGGCATTCACAGTCAGTGAGCCTATGAGGAGAGAGAAGGGTGCTGAGTCACGGCTCTGTGTGTGAATGAACACAAAGAGCAGCGACTTAAGAGTGAGCCTGCTTGGGTGAATCCACAGCAAGTGGGGGCACTCAGCAAGAGGGAGGGGCCAGGATTACCAGTGGAGGACCCGATAAAAGGGGGATCTGGGGGTCTCTGTGCAAAACCATTGCACAGATCAGGTAATTATGGTATGTTTGATATTTAAAACAAAACAAAAATTTAACTACTTGCCGACCGTGCCATAACCAAGTGACGGCTATCACGCAGCCAGCTAGTTCTGCCTGTGTTTCTTATACACACCCTGGGGAGCACAATGAGAAGTGCCCATGATTTATGAGTCTTTGGGACCCAGCGAATTCCAGATCGGGGTAAAGGGCCAATTACAGTGGCCCTTTACCACGTAATCACTCTGTCTAATGATGGAACGATCACTTTGTCAACAAACCAGGATCAGATCAGATCATTTTCAGCACGACATTGTGTTTTACATCACCTCGTTCTAACACGATCATTTTTTAACCACATCAGACCATCAGTCAGCTTCATCAGTTAACCGATGAGAACAGTCCTTCGGACCATTGTCATCGGATGGACTGATCGTGTGTATGAGGCTTAAGACTATACTGCCTCTGACTGCTAGTCGTAAGAGATCTGGAGTGATATTTGGTAATACTACTATGCTGCTCACTGTTGTTCTTGCTAGATGTCCTACAATGAGGAACCAAGATAATCTGCTTCTCATAGAGACTCAGTGCAGAACAAGGCATATTAGGTCAGTAATATAGTGATATGAAGTAATAAAAAATATATTCCCGCACTGGCCAAGTCTAAAAGTTGGGGTACTGCAGCAAGCACTGAAGGTAGTATCAAGACCCAGGATGTAAAGAGGGATGCTCGATAGTATAGTATTTAAAACATTTGTTGGAATCAGCAGCAATAATAAAAACTAGTACTCACAATGTGAAGTATCAGACAGGCATATCAAAAACGAGTTGCAAACTCGTCCAATATCACTTTCGGTGCCCTGCGTTAACAAGAGTTGTGAAATTGGGAAAATATTGGGAACGCAGGGCACCGGAAGTGATATTGGACGAGTTTGCGTCTCGTTTCTGATATGCCTGTCTGATACTTCACATTGTGAGTACCTGTTTTTATTATTGCTGCTGATTCCAATAAATGTTTTAAATATTGCACTATTGAGAATCCCTCTTTACATCCCCCCATGCCCCAATGTGAGGCTATCTGATACAGATACAAAGCCCACACACAATCATTTTTTACAACCCGAAAAAGCGACATTGTTCAAAACGTTGTTAAAAAATAGAGCATAAAAATATAAAGGAAAAACAGTGCAGCACAAAAACAATAAGAATATATATTGTATATTCATAATGTGACAAATTATTATAAATTGTGATGAAGTCCAAAAAATTTTGAAAAATCCAAAATGCCAGATCTTAAAAATCTTTTTAAGATCTGGCATTTTGGATTTTTTCACAATTTGGACTTCACAAATATATATATTTATAAAATATATGGGCCAGATTCACAAAGCCATTACGCTGGAGTATCAGGAGATGCGCCAGTGTAATTGGAAATATGCACCTGCGTATAGTTATGCCGTATCCCCAAAACGACATACGCCATACATCTAGACTTTTTAGACCGACGTAATTTCGTTAGACCGGCGCATCGTGCGCGCAAAAAATGCGCTAGACACACCAGTGATTTGCTAGGCAAATATGCAAATGAGGGAGTTACGGCGATCGACAAAAGTAAGTTGGTGCAGCGCAGGCTATGCACTGTGCGCATCAGCTGCACGTCCTGTCTAAAATTACACAATATAAAAGCTTGCCTAAAATTAGACAATCAGTCTAGATGTCAGCTAAAGCAACACTGTTAGTGAGGAGCTGAGCAGCCACACTTGCAGGACAACAATCTGTATGCCACCATGCCAGGGGCATCCATGCTCATAGCTATACTACTGACTTTAGAGGAGCGCAGAAGGAGGAGGGCATGGAGCAGGGCACAGAGGAGGGCACGAGAGAGGATATACCGCACACGCATAGACATCTTTGGCATGAGTGATTTTGAGGTGTCTCGCATCTTCAGATTCACCCCTCATGCCATCCTGGAATTAACCATAACCCTGCAGGAGGACATCACCAGCCCAACACACCGCTCACATGCAGTGCAGCCACTGGTTAAGGTCCTGGCAACACTCCATTTCCTTGCCAGTGGCTCTTTTCAAAGAACAAGTGGAGTGGTGGCTGGGATGTCACAATCCTCCATGAGCAGATGTGTGCAGCAGGTTATCCCTGCAATTCTCAGATGCATGGCCAACCAAATCATCAAACCCACCCAGGAGGACCTGCGGCAGAAGGCAATGACAGATTTCTACAGAATTGCCAGATTCCCACGCACTGTGGGGGCCATTGATTGCACACATGTGGCACTCCAGCCCCCCCGTAAGACAGAGCACATATACCGCAATCGGAAGCATTGGCACTCCATCAATGTACAGGTGATAGTCGATGCCAAATGCCTCATATGGCACGTCCGTGCCAAACACCCCGGTTCCAGCCATGACAGCTACATATACAATCAGAGCCCCATCCCAATGGAATTCGAACAGAACGTGTATGGGGAAAGCTGGCTGGTTGGTGAGTGACATGGGTGGCAGGCATGACTGTCCCCCCCGAATGATGCAGAAATCACAATGGGCACATGCACTACTAACATCCTCCTGTCTTTTCCCTTCAAGGTGACTCTGCTTATGCACTGGGACCCCATCTCATGACTCCTATCCGGAACCCCCAAACCCCAGGAGAGGAAAGATGCAATGAAGCACACGCCCAAACCCGCGCAGTCGTGGAGCGCACCTTTGGCCTCCTGAAGTCACATTTCCGATGCCTGGATAAGTCTGGGGGTACCCTGTTGTATTCCCCAAACTTTGTGTGCCAGATCATCGGTGCATGTTGCATGCTGCACAACTTCGCAGTGAGAAAGGGCCTGCAGATTGACCTACGTGATGACCTGACCCCCGAACCAGACAATCCCCCCTAACCGAGGCTACCCCGTCTTCTGAGGGAAGAGCAGCCAGGAGACAGCTCACATTAGGCATCTTTGCACGTTAAACACACACATTAATCATGGCACAACGAGAATACATGCATGCACACCACTGTGGTCACTAGCACAGACACATCACATCCTCATCAAATTGGATTGGCACAAGCACACCATGCAGGACTTGTGAGCAGCAACGCCACGCCACGGCTCCAATTATGTCACTGTACATTCATACACCATTCACATGGACCTGGGGATCACTTCTCCCTGGTCCTGGGAAACCCTTCTCCACCACAAATGAGGGTGACACCCCTTTTCTGGCAGGAATGTCACCCCCACATTCCAAAATCAAAAAAGCAAAAAAAAAATTACCGCCGCTGGCATGACCCACGCCTGGGGCCGCCCCGGGCCACGGCCCCAGCTCCTCGGGGCTGACTCTTGGGGGGGGTAATCCGGGGAAGGAGGAGCATCCCCTGGTCTCTGCTCACCTGGCGGCCTGCCCTCCATTCCACGGCAATTCTGGTCAGGCCAGTATTTATTGTTTCCGTATTGGCCTGGATAGCCTGGGTGAGGGCCCTCACATCCTGACCGAGGGCCCTCACACCATGACCAATGCCTGCTGTGGTAGCCTGGTGTTCATTTAGGCAACTGATCAGGGCCAGGGAGTTGCAGGACATGTCCCCAAGCGTATCCTTTATGGAGGACAGGCTCTCCTCCATCTGCCCCAAACTCTGGCTGACCTGTCCCAGATGGCGGGTCTGAAGGGCCTGGTCCCTTCTCAGGTTGGCAGGCAGAACCTCGGCCACCCCCCTGGTCTTCTGGGTCACCTTCCTGCCCCCAGATGAGGCTTGTGGCTGGGGAGAAGGGGAGCCCCTTGGGAGCGGAGCCCTGTTGGGGGAGGAGTGGGAGGGGCTACCCCGGATGGAGGCCTGGCTGCTGCCAGCCAAAGGGGAAGACTCCTCCAAAAATAACAAGTCAGTCCCTGACATGACCTCCTCCTCTAACTCAAACTCCTCCTTCTCAACCTCCTCAGAGGACTCTGGCCTTGTCTGGGGTTCCTCATCAGGCTGTTGTCCTGGGGATGGTGCGGTCAGGCCAGATGGCCCAGCACCCTCCTGCACATCTGTGGATGACACAAAACATTCACAGGTTGAAGGATCCACACACTTGGCACATATTCCCTCCCCCCCACACACACATGCTACACACCAGATAGAAAAAAAAAAAACTTACCTGGCCTCACGGCCTCCTGACTGGACTCAAAGCCAGGCAGCCTCTCCACTTGCTGCCTGTTGAAGGTCTGGGCCACCGCACGCTCATCCTCTGTCAGCCTAACAGGACATGGCGGGCCCCCCTCCAGTGCCCCTGGCATGGGCTGCAATCTTGCCCAGCTTCCCACGGACCACACGCCGGAGATCATTGATCTTCTTGGCGACCCCCTGGCGTGTGCGGGTCTCCCCCCCAAATGTGTTTACCTGGTTGGTAAATTGCTGCAATATCTGTGCCTTCCTGGCCGGGGTGGTGTTGGCACTCTCCGGCCGTGCAGGAACCGGCCATATTGTGTAATGGCCCTGGCAAGAATTGCCTTCTCCCCTAAAGAAAAATTTAGCTTTCGCTTCTTTTCACTCATGTTCCCACAACCTGGAACCAAAACAATCACCAAAAATCAGACACCAAAAATCAGAAACCAAAAAACAAACACCAAAAAACTAATTTCTGCGCAAATACTACGAGGATACGGTAATTGCGCCTCTACATTGCGCCGGTTTAACGTAAAGGAGGTGCGCTACTCCGGTCAAAAAATGTGCCAATGTACCTGAATCTGGCCCTATATTCTTATTGTTTTTGTGCTGCACTGTTTTTCCTTTATATTTTTGTCACTTTTGGATTTTGTGAATATTCTGTTTAGTGTTCAGCTAGCATTACTGGTGAAAGAAATCTTTATGTTTTTTCACTTTATCTTATTATTTGTTTAAATTAATTTCAATAGTTTATATTTTTGCGCTGATTGCACCCTTGTTTCTTGCAAAAAATAGAGCATGTTCGAAAAAAAATGTTGTTGTTTTTCAGAAACCGAAAAATGCTCTGAAGCCCACACACGATCATTTTAAATGACATTTTTAAAAAAATAAAAAATTTTACAACCCGAAAAATGATTGTGTGTATGCGGCATGAGACTTAAGGAGCCACTAGGAGATTGAAAGACACACTCATATGCTGTTACCTTACAGCGGTAAGTAAGTTAAGTTGTACGGTGAACCAGCAACCACCTATCGGTAGCACTCCATACCAGAGACTGACTACTAGCAGCAGCACCTTCACCCTGATCACTGTGCACACACAGCCATCCATCCAGCTTGCACCTTATGGACATTATCTGCAGTGCGTTTTTTTTTATTTATTTTTTTGAAATTAATTTTAAGGAATTTTATGGAATTTTAGTGTGAATATATTTTTTTTTGCAAAATCTGTCTTTATTTATTTGAATACAAATACAAAACAAAGAATACAGTGATAGTATTGCAGTGTAGTCTGCAGCCTCGCAGTAATGCATGGTGAGCTTAGTATCACGACCTCAGACCTAAAACAACAGTCCAATAGTGCATTCGTCCCTCCCTAGGTTTAGCACGCCGGCATTGACACCAGTGGAGAGGGGCCAAGTATGCCTCCGTCTGACCTCCACCGGCGCTCCTCCCGGCGCCCACCACCGCAAGATACACGTTCCCGCTTAGAGGGAGTAAGGGCAGCCACATTACATCGTAGGTCCTCATCACACTAGCTAAATGGCGGAACCATAGGTCTTTGGAGGTCATACTGAGAAATACATAAAAAGGTAAAAACAATTTCCTAGGTCAGTTCACCATAAGGCTACACATAGACGGGGGAGTTTAAAAACTTGAAGAAGATAGGGGAGAGAGTAGAGAGGAAACAGTAGTAAGATGAGGGGGAGAGGGGAGATAGGTAGGAGCATACCTGCTATTCAAGTAGAAGTCTTCGAGTCTGCGTCGAGCGGGCCACGTCCAGGATCATGCCACCCTCGCTCAGGACTAGTGTTGCTCACGAATATTCGCATTGCGAATATTCGCTACGAATATTGCATATTCGAGTATTCGCGAATATCTCGAATATCGCGGCGAATATTCGCTATTTCGAATATTCGCATTTTTAAAATTTCGCAAAAAAAAATCGCAATCAATTTCGCAATCGCGATTTTCGCAATCGCGAATTTCGCAATAGCGAAATTTCGCAATTTTTTTTTTTTTTTTTTTTTTTTTATAAATATCGAATATTCGTGATATTTTATAAAAAAAAAAAAATCGCGAAATTTCGCATTAGCGAAAATTCGCATTGGCGAAAATTCGCAATTTTTTTTTTTTTTTCATAAAATATCACGAATATTCGATATTAACGAATATTCGTGAATATTCTTCGAAATATTCGCGAAATATCGCGAAATCGAATATGGCGTATTCCGCTCATCACTACTCAGGACACTACCCCCACCCTGGTTCTAAGGGCCGGTTCAGCTAGTTCCAGTAGTGCCAAGTCTAGGCTTGAGGACATCTCCCCAGGGTCAGTGATATATGCCACCCAGGATGCCCACACCGTATTAAAGCTATCCAGGGTACCCCTGCAGGTCGCTATCCAGTGCTCAGCCTCTCTGATTTCATTTACCTTGGCCACCCATTCCTCTCTTGTCGGGACCTGCGAGCGCTTCCAGTATATAGGGACTATACGTTTAGCTGCGTTAAGAAGGTGCGGTAGTGCACTTTTCTTATATCTACTAAGTGGGATTTGAGGGAGGTGGAAAAGGAAATGTTCTGGCGAAAGGGGGATATCTAGGTCTAGAATCTCTTTTATTTGGAGTTTGACGTCTTCCCAAAAGGGCCTGATTCGGGGGCAGTCCCACCATATGTGTAATAGCGTGCCTTTATGTCCGCATGCTCGCCAGCACTGATCCGACACAGAGGGGTAAATACGAGCTAAGTCAGCCGGTACCCTATACCAGCGTGTCAGAAGTTTGTAATTTGTTTCTTGAGTTTTAGACTCCATCGAGCTGGAGTGAGCGAGCCGGTACATGTGTGTCAGCTGAGTATCGGAAAATTGAAGGTGTAGATCTTTCTCCCAAACCCGTATATGTGCGGGTTTGAGATCTATGGTAGCCGAGCCTAATAGGCGGTACATTTCGGAGATCAGGTGGGGGGGCGGGTCGTCGTCTACAAAAAGGCGTTCAAATGGCGTGAGGGAAGTGATATCTCTAATAGAGTGGCCATGAGTCTCAAAAAAGTTGTGAAGTTGCCTATACCTCCAAAAGAGCATCCCCGATCCAGCATGTCTGGCCTGTAAAGATTCATAGCTAAGCAGTCTGCCGTTGCTCATGAGTTTCCCACAACTAGCGTTTCCATCCTCCATCCAAGGGCCAAAGAAAGCCATTTGTTCGCCCGGGGGAAACCATAGAAATCCGCCCAGTGGGGCCAATGGAGACACTGGGGGAGCTAGATTTAGGGCAACGTTTACCCTATCCCAGACCGAGAGGGTGTGCCTCGTCAATGGAGAGGTGGTGTCCGACAGCCCCCTAAGCTCCCTGGAAAGCCATGGTGCGTATGCTAGGTTTCTGCCAGCTAAACATTTTTCAAGGGAGACCCAAAGCTTGGATTGTGTGTGAAACCGCCAGTTGAGGACCCTCTGCAGAGCGACTCCTCTATAATACCTCGCTATGTCAGGGACTCCCAAACCTCCAGTCCATTTAGAGCGCTTCAATATCCGCATTGCTATGCGGGGTTTACGCGCATTCCACACAAACCCAGATAGCAAACTAGAAATTCGGGTGAAGAAAGCTCTCGGCAGAGGGATCGGCAACATTTGGAGAAAAAAGAGTACCCGCGGTAGAATATTCATTTTGACAATATTTATGCGGCCTAGCCAGGTAAAGGCAGTCTTAGTCCACTGGGTCAGGTCACTCTTAATCGCAGCTAGAAGGCAGGACTGGACTGGGACAGAAATTTGGCCCTGGACTTCATCCAGACTGGCCCACTTTCACAGGTCTCTCCCATGGCGGCCGGACAACTCTTGCACCATCCCGCCACCCAAGCCCCCTCTCCCCCTTCACCAGCCATTCTACTTTATTAGAGTAGAACGTCTGGTGCTGGTACTCTTATAGGAAAGCTAGATATTATTTCACCCGGGGCAAAGAATCAGTTCAGTGCCCCCCATGGGACAAAGTTAGGCAGAAGTGAGAAACTCCTAGGCCATAGCTGTTGAGTCAGCTGTCTGTCCCCTCCCCCATGCTCCTCTGTCCTCCCCCCTGCCTCTTTGTTCCCCCCAGGTGAGTGCTGCGGGGAGGGAGAGGAGGTGAGCTCTGCGGGAAGGGAAAGGAGCAGAAGGGGCGGCGGTCCGATGTCACTGAAGCCGGCCCACTGAGCCATCGGCCCACCGGGAAACTCCCTGTAGTCCCAATGGCCAGTCCATCCCTGCTAGAAGGGGTGGGTAGTTAGCTGTATACAGGGTGTGTGTGAATATATTTAATAATGGTTGCACATGTCACATGATGATGCCATTTTAAAGATTTTATTAGTTTATTGTCACATCTATTTTGTGGTACACTTTTGATAGTATTTGGACACTTTATCAGTCCATTGTTTATACTGTAGCAGCTGATTATTTATATTTTATTGTTGCATTTTTGACCATTCATTTATTGCCTTTCAAGTGTACATGTCCTGTGAGCATATTTGCACTTTATCACCTATTTATGCACAGCGCAGCACTACTTCGACATTTATAATATAGTAATATGAGTGGCGAGAGAATGCAAGCCATATTATTGACTGGTCCTTTGCACTCTGACTGCATTTTTGGGCACACCTTCCAGAGTTTAGTTCCTATTTAAAACTAGAACAAATTCTTACTCTAAAATGAAGAGGCAGGACAAGTCCCAGATCAGACTTAGGCCGCGTACACACGATCAAATTTGTCCGCTGAAACTGGTCCGTCACTCTGACTGCATTTTTGGGCACACCTTCCAGAGTTTAGTTCCTATTTAAAACTAGAACAAATTCTTACTCTAAAATGAAGAGGCAGGACAAGTCCCAGATCAGACTTAGGCCGCGTACACACGATCAAATTTGTCGGCTGAAACTGGTCCGTCGGACCGTTTCAGCAGACATCTCTGATCGTGTGTACGGGCTAGCGGACAAATTTTAAAACATGCTTTAAAATTTGTCCGCCGGAGACATGTCCGTCGGATATGTCCGCTGGTTAGTACACTCACCAGCGGACATATCTTTCCGCACATGCGTCGAATGGATTCGACGCATGCGCGGAAGTATTTTTCTTCCTGTTCGGTGACGTGGCGGCATCAACGTCACCGCCACGTCACCGCGCTGTCTGCCGGCGGGGATTTTGATCCGATGGTGTGTACACACCGCCGTACGAAAATCCCGAGGAGACATGTCCGATGAAAACGGTCCGCGGACCGTTTCCATTGGACATGTCCCTCCGTGTGTACGCGGCCTGAGGCATATTTCTACAGTTCATTTTTCTTTCTCAGGTGAATGCAGTGTTTATTTTTACAGCAAACAAGAAGGAAATGCGCCAAACTAAGTGCAGTAAATCGGAATTTAATAGAGTTAATTTATAAACAATAAATTGGCTACTCACAAACACAATGAGAGCATAGGCACATAAGGGTTAACGGCTGGTCCGGTGTCACACCTATCATCTACGGCTGCAAGGGCTCACGCAGGCTGACTTCGCTGAGTCATGGGAGATGTGGAAGCCCATCTTGGGGAAGCCTAGGAGAAGCAAACGGGGGATCCAGGAGCCGTGAATCCTAGCTAGGAAGCGCTGTGCGTTCCAGCATGGAGCGCGATCCGTCGCCGTACGACCAGAAGTGACGTGGAACCTCGGGCCAGCCAATGGGATGACGCGTTTCTCAGCATCCGCTGGTTCATCAGATCCATAACGTCCAATAGGAGCGGACGTAATATATATGCGGGGGATTATCGTGATCGGTCAGCGGCGCTTAGTAAACAAAGTGCACACAGGAGGAACTGTGGAACTAGGAAATAGTGACAGATAATAAAATACACTGAAAATATTAACAAAAAACGGAGAGTGAAGACATTTTTACAAAAAATGTATAAAATATATATAAAAGTATAAAAATAAGTAAATAAATATGACAACATTTCTAAAAATCCTAAAAATATTAAAAATATTTAAAAATTATTATTATCATTTAAAAGTTATCATTTAAAAAATATATAGGAAGAAAGAGACCCAATATAGAGTGAGCAGCAATAGATCTGCATGCACATAAATTAGGTGTGTGTACTGAAAAATATAAAAATTCACCATACGCATATGCGCAAAGCACACACATACAAATGCGTGCATATGAGTGACCACAGACCGCACATCCAAGAACAGGAGCAATATATACACATACAGGGCTTTTTTTCTGGGGGAACTTGGTGGAACTCAGTTCCACCACCTTTGGCTCAGACCCTTTGGTGCCCGCTCACCACAATCACTTGTGAACACAGAAGTCTGGTTTCTGTGTTTACAAGTGACTGCTTTGTAACCTCCTGAACTCTGCACACTGTATGTAATGCAATTCTGTTATTTAATGCCCCTTTAAGACCCTTCTACTGTTTGTGAAATCTGAACGGGTCGTGGTTGAGTTCCTGCACCTATTTTTTGAGAAAAAAAGCTCTGTACACATATATACATATATGTACAGTGAAAATACACATACATACATGTACACACATATACACAGACGCACATACCATACATGAGATTATTAAATCAAATCTAGGGAATGGCTCAGTTTAACCTATCCCTATCATCATATATTATGGGAATAGCAATGATATATAGAAGGATTAATAATAATGTACAAAAACGATAGAAAATGCACAAACAAGGCTGTTCTGTATGGCCATGTGTGTGCATCAACATATATATTCAGAAAAAAAAAAATCATATGGAGAAATTATATATATATATATATATGTACACATGTATAAACATATACACATATACATACATATCCACATAATGCGGTGCAAGGAAATGCATCATCAGCCAACATAAAAAATGCTTATAAAAATCATAACAGTAAAAGTGATAACAAGAAAAGATCATTACAGAGAGAATATTAAACAATGTTATTTGTTTCTATTTCCTCATTAAGTCCATGGGGCGTCATCGTATTGAGGGAATATATCCAAAAGATTTCCTGTCTGCATAATCGTTGGAATCTCTCGACTGCAGTGGGGGTTTCAGGAATGGCCTCAATAACCCATACCTGCAAAAGGGAAATATCCTTATGATGGTGGATGGCAAAGTGTCGTGCAATGCTAGACTTAGGGTCGCTAGCATGAACTGCACGTCGATGCTCCCCAAATCTAGTACGAAGAGCTCTGATCGTCCTACCCACATAAAGAAGTCCACAGGGACAAGAAATACAGTAAATGACATAAGTCGTCGAACAATTGTAAAAGGAACTCAAATTATAAGTCTTATTGTTGGCTGTGAAATTCTTTTTACCATGTTTAACATAAGAACAAGTTAAACATTTGGCCTTTTTACACTGGAACATCCCTACTAGGGGGGTGAGAGTTAGTTGTTTAAGCCTAATGTCAGGGATCTGCCGCCGGCTCCCGGCGCGCCCCTGGTGTGCGCGCGCGTGCACGCGCTCGTGCGCGTGCGCCGGTGGTGCGTGCGCGTGCACGTTAGCGCGAGTTTGGCGCCAATGTGCCTTTAAAAGACAGACAGATGCAGCAGCCTCTTGCTGTCTGATCTGCCGTATTTACCTGATTAACCTGTATCCTGATTAACCAGTTCCTATACCGACCCGGCTACGTCTGACTATCCGCATCTCTCCGAACCCGACCTCGGCCCGCCTTGACCCTGCCTTCTGTTTACTGCTACTACTGCTGCCAGACCTTCTGCCTGAATACCGACTACGCCTGCCTGCTGAACCCCCTGTCTGCTCACCTGGCCTGCCTGACCCAGCCTACGTCTAGTCCACTTGCCTTACTCCGCTCTGCACCAGTTCCAGAGTCGCCTGTCGTCCGCACCAAGGTCGCTTGCCAAGACGCATCAGAGTCGCTAACCATCCGCATCAGCTCCGGAGCCGCTAACTCCCGCATCAGAGTGCCTGCTCTCCTCTTGTTCCAGCGACCCGGAGGGACCAGCGCCATGCTGACCTGCACCATCATCCAGGCACCCTTACCCCGCTGCGCTCCCGAGTCCGCTGTTCCCAAATCCAGCGGCTCCCGAGCCAGTGCTGTACGAGAGGCCGCCTCCTGCGACTAGGCTCTGACGACCAGGTACACCGCCATACATAACACCTATGAAGTTTAGTGTTACCTGTGGATTTGATTTTGCTAGAGGCTATCTTACTCTTGATGTTTGGGGCCCTACGATACGCAAATTTTGGCTGAATAGTGATAGATGAGGACAGGTGGGGATCCTGATTCAAAATTGACCAATGTTTTTTAATGATATTTTCCATTTTTTTGTGTTTAGCATGGTACTGAGTAATGAACCGGGTAGTAGGGGCCTGTTCAGTTTTCTTAGATATAGGTAAAGAGTCAGAATCATACATATTGCAAGCAGATTCTACAAGGTTCGGGGGGTAGCCTTTAACAATAAATTTCTCTTTAAAATTAGCACTCAAAGATTTGTAATCCTCCAATCTGGTACAGTTTCGTCTAAGTCGATTGAATTGACTTTTTGGAACACTGTTGATTCATTTGGGATGATGGCAACTAGAATGGTGGAGGTAGGATTTCACGGCTGTAGGTTTAGTAAAATTCCTAGTATCATGGTCATGAAACAATTCAAGATCTAAATAACATATGGACTCAGAATCATTAGCTGAAGTAAAGGTCAACCCAAAGCAGTTGTTATTACAGTAGGCTAAAAAATTGGTAATAGAGTCAGTAGACCCATCCCAGATCATAATTATGTCGCCTATATATCGACCGTAAAAGACTACATGTGCAGAAAATGGGTTTTTCTTGTCTATGTGGCTAGCCTCCCAACGACCCATAGTGAGATTGGCATAGCTAGGTGCAAAATTAGCACCCATCGCTGTGCCCTGCTTTTGTAGGTAGAATTCATCATCGAACTGGAAATAATTATGTTCGAGACAAAAGCGAGTAGACAACAAAATGAATTCTATCTGTAATGTATTTAGATTAGGGTCTTCACTTCCCGACCGCCCACCGCAGGTATACGTCGGCACTTTGAGGATGGATATCTCGGTAACGGCAGCAGCTGCTGCCACAACCGAGATATCCATCTCTTCTGTGGGCGGTCGGGTAAACGATAATGGCGGAATCGCCGCGAGATCGCCGTTATCGGTGGCGGACGAGCGTCCCCCCCCCTCCCGCTGCGCTCCCGCGCTCTCCGCCGCTTACCGGAGCCGTCGGTAGCGGCGGAGGCGATCGGGTGCGCTCCTCTGGTCAGCGGGGATGCGAGTGAGGGAAAAAAATTCCCTCGTCCATCCCCGTAGCTCTGCTGGGCGGAAGTGACGTTAAACGTCAGTTCCAAACAGCGTCTTAACCACTTAAGGACCGCCTACTGCACATTTACGTCGGCAGAATGGCACGGCTGGGCACATCAACGTATATATACGTTGATTTTAGTACCCAGCCGTGGGTCGCGGGCGCGCGCCCGCGGGCGCGCTCCCGCGACCCGGTCCGAAGCTCCAGGACCGGGACCGCGGGATTCGCGGACCCGATCGCCGCTGCAGTGCGGCGATCCGTCCCTGGAGCGGAAGAACGGGGAGAGCCGTGTGTACACACGGCTTCCCCGTGCTTCTCTGTGGCTGCAGCATCGATCGCGTCATCCCTGTGATAGGGGGACGCGATCGATGACGTCACACCTACAGCCACACCCCCCTACAGTAGTAAACAACACACATAGGCACACATCCCCTACAGCGCCACCTGTGGTTAACTCCCAAACTGCAACTGTCATTTCCACAGTAAACAATGCAAATTTAAATGCATTTTTTTCTGTGAAAATGACAATTGTCCTAAAAATGTGTCAAAATTGTCCGAAGTGTCCGCCATAATGTCGCAGTCACGAAAAAAATCACTGATCGCCGCTATTAGTAGTAAAAAAAAATAATAATAATAAAAATGCAATAAAACTATTCCTTATTTTGTAAACGCTATAAATTTTGCGAAAACCAACCGATAAACGCTTATTGTGATTTTTTTTACCAAAAATAGGTAGAAGAATACGTATCGGCCTAAACTGAGGAAAAAAAATGTTTTTTATATATTTTTGGGGGATTTTTATTATAGCAAAAAGTAAAAAATATTGTTTTTTTTTTAAAATAGTCGCTCTATTTTTGTTTATAGCGCAAAAAATAAAAACCGCAGAGGTGATCAAATACCACCAAAAGAAAGCTCTATTTGTGGGGAAAAAAGGACGCCAATTTTGTTTGGGAGCCACGTCGCACGACCGCGCAATTGTCAGTTAAAGCGACGCAGTGCCGAATCGCAAAAAGGGGCAAGGTCCTTTGCCTGCATTTTGGTCCGGGTCTTAAGTGGTTAAAGAGAATTTTTTTTTTAAATGTCATTTGAAAAATGACATTTAAAATTTATTTTATTTTTTTTGCATTTTAGCCTAAATATGAGATCTGAGGTCTTTTTGACCCCAGATCTCATATTTAAGAGGACCTGTCATGCTTTTTTCTATTATAAGGGATGTTTACATTCCTTGTAATAGGAATAAAAGTGATAATTTTTTTATTTTTTATTTTAGTGTTAAAAATTGGTAAAATTAATACAAATAAATACGAAAACAAAAAAAAAAATGTTTTAAATCGCCCCGTCCAGACGAGCTCGCGCGCAGAAGCGAACGCATACGCGAGTAGCGCCCGCATATGAAAACGGTGTTCAAACCACACAAGTGAGGTATCGCCGCGATCGTTAGAGCGAGAGCAATAATTCTAGCCCTAGACCTCCTCTGTATCTCAAAAAATGCAACCTGTAGAATTTTTTAAACATCGCCTATCGAGATTTTTAAGGGTAAAAGTTTGACGCCATGCCACGAGCGGGCGCAATTTTTAAGCGTGACATGTTGGGTATCATTTTACTCGGCGTAACATTATCTTTCACAATATGTAAAAAAATTGGGCCAAATTTATTGTTGTCTTATTTTTTAATTTAAAAAAGTGAATTTTTTCCAAAAAAAGTGCGCTTGTAAGACCGCTGCGCAAATACGGTGTAACAAAAAGTATTGCAATGACTGCCATTTTATTCTCTAGAGTGTTAGAAAAAAAAAATATATAATGTTTGGGGGTTTTAAGTAATTTTATAGCAAAAAAAAATGTTTTAGTCTCGTAAACACCGAATCTGAAAAACAGGCCCGGGGCTAAAGTGGTTAAGAAAATGTGAGACAGCCTCAAGTCCCACTGTGTGGTATAGAGGTATAGAGCGAGCAAACATCAAGACATAGCCAATGATATGAAGGTTCCCATGAATAGGGAGACAATAACTCAATAAGATGAGTCCCATCCCGAATGTGAGATGGGAGGGCTTGAGCAAGTGGTTGTAAAAAATGGTCGATATAAAGAGAAAAACTAGTGGTGATGCTGTCCATCGAGGCAACAATCGGGCGACCTGGTGAATTGTTAACATCCTTATGTATTTTAGGCAAGTAATACAAGTAAGGAACTTGAAAAAAGGGTTTTAAAAAGAAAGCGGCCTCCAATTTGTTCAAGGTGCCATCGGCAAGAGCCTGCCGAACAATGTTAGATGACTCAATTTAGGCAAAGGATCATATTTAAGTTTCTCATAAGTGTTTTTGTCTGAGAGTAATCGTCTGGCTTCAGACATATAGTCAACCTTATCCTGTATAACTATTCCCCCTCCCTTGTCTGCAGATCTGATGATGATCTCAGGATTAGTGCTAAGTGATTTTAGAGCTGAAGATGTAAGATTACTATGAAATCGGGTGGTCTTGGAGTCCGTCTTACATAGATCGGTAAGCTCCTTAACACCACCTGATAAAAGGTGGAAAGGTAGGGGCCTTTGGATTGTACCGGGTAAAAAATAGACTTAGGTCTGAAAGGGGTATGAACTGTAGAATGAGGAGACTCAGGGCCAGATTCTCAGCGGCGCTACGCCTGCCTAAATGTATATGCTAAATGTATATGCGCGGCGTAATAGTAAATGTGCGCCTGCGTATCGATGCGCGGTAAACACAGAACCACATACGCGCAAATTTTTTTTTCGTCTGGGCGGCGAAAATGCATTAAGCTAGCGCGGCGTAGGCGCATAGTTACGCATCAAAAATATTCAGTTCCCATTGAATTAGAATGCAAATATGCAAATTAGGGAAATGCGCGTATTCCCGAAACTACGCGCGTCCGGCGTTGGCTACTCGTGGTGCGCGTAACTCGAAAGCCTTGAGTAAACATACCCCTCATAAAAGCACGGGTAACTTTGCTCAAGGCCGTGTGCAAGTCAGCTGGAGAGCAACTACAGCAGCACCGTAACGGACGAGCTGAGCAATCACACTTACTGGACAACACATTCGTATGCCAAGATGCCAGGGCCAGCCATGGTCTTATCACTACTAATGTATGTAGATGAAGATGAGCATAGAAGGAGGAGGAGGAGGAGGGTGGCACGTGAGAGTATCTACCGAGCGCGCATGAGCCACTTTGGCATGGGTGATGAGGAGGTGTATCGCATCTTCAGATTCACCCCTGCTGCCATCCTGGAAATAACCACAGCCCTGCAGGATGATATCACCAGCCAGACATACCGCTCACATGCACTGCAGCCACTGGTGAAGGTACTGGCAACACTCCATTTCCTGGCCAGTGGTTCATTCCAGTGTACAAGTGGAGTGGTGGCTGGGATGTCACAAACCAGCATAAGCAGATGTCTGCACCAGGTTGTCCCTGCAATCCTCAGACGCATGTCCAACCAGTTCATCAGACCCACCACTGAGCACCTGCGGCAGAAGGCAATGACAGATTTCTACAGAATTGACGGATTCCCACGCACCATCGGGGCCATTGATTGCACACATGTGGCCCTACAGCCCCCCAGTGTCACATAGCACATATACCGCAATCGGAAGCATTGGCATTCCATCAACGTACAGGTGATAGCCGATGCCAAATACCTCATATGGCACGTCCATGCCAAAGACCCCGGGTCCAGCCATGACAGCTACATCTACCGTCAAAGCAACATCCCAGAAGATTTTGAGCAGAACATGTATGGGGACAGCTGGCTGGTTGGTGAGTGACATGGGTGGCAGCCATGACTATCCCCTCCCATGATGCACAACAGAAGTGGCACATGCATGACTAACATCCTCCTGTCTTTTCCCTTACAGGTGACTCTGCATATACACTGGGACCCCATCTCATGACTCCTTTCCGGAACCCCCAAACCAGAGGAGAGAGAAGATACAATGAAGCACACATCAAAACCCGTGCAGTGGTGGAGCGCACATTTGGCCTCCTGAAGTCCCGTTTCCGATGCCTGGATAAGTCTGGGGGGGCCCTATTGTATTCCCCTACCTTTTGTGGGTCAGATCATTGGTGCATGTTGCATTCTGCACAACTTTGCCATGAGAAAGGGCCTGCAGATTGCCCTACGTGATGACCTGACCCCCCAACCACACAGCCCCCCCCCGCCAGAGGAGACCCATTCATCTGATGGAAGAGCAGTCAGGAGGGTCCTCGTGTTACGAATCTTTGACCGTTAAACACACACATACAGCATGGCACACAGACAATGCACGCGTGTACACCACTGATGTCCCTAGCAAACACACCCCACATCCACATCACATTGGATTAGCCCAAGTCCAGCAAGTAGGACTTGGGAGCAGCAACGCCACGTCAAGGCCCCAATGATGTTGCTGTCCATTCATACACCTTTCACACGTCATTCATACAGCCGTGGGGTTAACTTCACCACCACGGCCGAGGGTGACACCCCTTACTGGCAGGAGTGCCACCCCCTCACATTCACACACCATTCACACTGCACCGTGCAGTATCCAAAATTAAACAAAAATAGCTCTTAACCAGAGCATAATATTAAACAAAAATAGCTCTTAACCAGAGCATAATATTAAACAAAAATACAATTAATGGGCCTGGCGGGGGCTCCGCCTGGTGCCACGGGTCCTGCCCCTCACTTGCCTGGGGGCAGCAACAGATGGGGGGGGAGCAGGTTGAGGAGGAGCATCCCCACGTCCCTCCCTGGCTGCCTGCATGCCCTCCAGGGCAACCGCTATGCGGGTCTGCACAGCAGTCTGCGCCTCGACAGCAAGGCGCAGGGCATGAACCTCCCCAACAAGTTCGGAGGTGTTTGCCTGCAGCTCCCCCAGGCTGGTCAGCGTTGCTGCACTGTTGACAGCAAGATCCTGGATGGCATCCGTAATGTGTCCCGAGGATGCCAGGCTGTCGGCCAGGCGCTTCATCTCCTCCACGACCTCGGCCAGGTGCTGATTTTGCTGGTCCTGCTGTCTGACCAGCTGTTCCGGCAGGACCTTGGATACACCCCTGGTCTTGCACGTTGCCTTGCGGGGAGGGGCCGGAGATGAGGGGGGGGGAAGAGAGGGACTGGAGAGGTTGGAGGGGGACACTGAGGGGTTCACTAAAGGTGGAGGGATAGCCTGGGCTGGTCCAGGCAACCCATCATCCTCCTCCACAACAACAATCATGTCCTGGTCTACCACACCCTCCTCAACCACCTCCTCCGTTGAGGTGTGCCCACTTCCCTCCAAGTCCTGTTCCAGGGGGGCAGCCAGAGGGACTGGATCTTCGGGGGATGGATCCTGATGGGCCCTGGCATCAACAGATGGCCCCGCTCCCTCCTGCACATCTGTGGATGACACAAAAGATGCCCATGTTGGTGGACCCACACACTTGGCACATGTTCCCTTCCACCTCCATACATGTACACAACAGATAGAATATAAAACACACTTGCCTGTCCTCACGGCTGGCTTCTGGGACTCATAGCCCCCAACTCCCTCAACCTGCTCCGTCTGCAGGCAGCGGGCAACCACCTTCTCCTCCTCAGTCAGGCGGACAGGGCAGGGTGGGCCCCCTCCAGTGCCCCTGGCATGCCGAGCTATGGCAGCCAGCTTGCCCTTTACATGACGCCGCAGGTCATTCATTTTCTTCTGAATGTCCTGCGGTGTCCGGACCTCATGAGAGAGGGCATTGACCTGGCAAGCCACTTTCATAAGTATTTGGTCCCTCCGGGACTTGCTGGTCCGGGCACTGTCAGCACCATGGAGCCGCGAGTCGTACTTCTCCATGGCCCTCACGACAATGGCCCTCTCCTCTGGGGAGAAATTCTTCTTCCTCCTCTCCTTAACAGCACTTGTCGTCATCTTGTTCAGCACTTTGTCAGTCACTGTCCAAAAAATGGGAGACGTTTGCGCTGCACGGGCGCATGTGTGGGCGCATTATATACCCTGCGCCGGCGCATCGTAGGGAGGCTTTGCGCATGCGCAGAAGGCATCCACGTCACGGCGCGGGTCATCCACGTCATGGCGTGGGTCATCCACGTCACGGCGCATGCTCCGTTCGTCCCAGCCTGCATTTGCATGGGGTCACGCTTCATTACAATGCAAAACGCCCACTTCCCTCCTACTTTGGAGTTGCACCGGATTACTCCAATGTTTTTACGCGACGCAGGCGCATATTGGAGCGCATTTACTTAGGGAATACGGTACTTGCCACTCCGTGTTATGTCGGCGTAGTGCATCTGAGATGCGCAACGCCTGCATAATTAGGCGCGCATCTACGAGAATCTGGCCCTCAGTGTATTGAGACCATACTAACAAATCCTCCTCTTCTTCATCAGCATTCCATAGATCACAAAGATCTTGGATAGCCCGAAGGTCTGCAGAAGTATCAAAAGCAGGCAGAATGTCACATTGCACTTTGGACTCAATCAGGACAGATGCATTTTTCATATTAAAATGTCTTTTTAATGTGAGATTGCGAATAAATTTGTTAAGATCCTTAAACATAGTGAAAGAATTAGGGTGTGTAGTAGGAGTGAAATTGAGGCCTTTCGCTAACAATGAAAGTTCCTGTGCACCTAGATTAAAAGAGAATAATTATAGATCTTCACAGTTTCCGCAACTTTTCTGGACGCGGAGAGTGAGGATCTATCTTTCTTTTTCCCCCTGCCTCCTCTCATACCTCTTCTATGTGTTTTCTTTTTATTTGGGAGGGTAGAGGTTTTGGCAGAGGGACCTGTGATAAAAAAGAAGCAGGAATGGTAGTAGATGAAGCAATATTTCTCTTCTAAAATTTCGCCCAGGGGACTTCGGGTTCTAAAGGGTTGTTCTTTTTTGCTGTTTTGACCCTTTCAGTGCAGGGTCCATTCTGTGAGATGAGCGGCCACTTTATCCATACTGGTAGAGGTGTTTTCACATAGCACGAAGATCTCCGCATGTCTGTTTGTACTCACTGAAGAATCCCACAGAGGATTTCACCGATGGGAAAAAAAACTGATGGGGCCCACACACGATCGGTTTGTCAGATGAAAACGGTCCATTGGTCCGTTTTTATCAGAAGAATCGATCGTGTGTACAGGGCATGGGTCTTATGACTGCTCAACATTAGCTCACCAACTTTCTTTTTATTTCAGTAAAACAAATGATAGAAAAAGCATGCAACACAATCAGAGTTGTTTGTGCAGAATTTAAGAAACTCATAAGGTGTTACTTGATAATGAAAAACTCCCATGCAACTTTCACCAACATGCAGCTGAGATTTCTTAAAGTTTGCAAATCTTGGTTTAGTTATGCACTCCCAATTCTGGATCTACGGTCAACTATTTGTAAACAAGCTCTTTCCTTCATAAACTACCTCCCTGTTTTGCTCCCCAACTCTGTCCCTGTTTTCAGTTATCGTCTCCTGTTTGGCTTCCCGAAGCCTTTTGTTTCCCCTTTATAGGGATGAGCTTCGCGTTCGGTATGAACGTATGTTCGACTCGAACATTGTCTGTTCGTACGTTCGACGAAATTCGAACAAAAGCGGTCGTTCGCGCCAAATTCAAGTGACGCAAAATGGCCCATAATTCACTGTGGCACTGCGCACTGATGATTGGCTAAGCATGCTGTATGTCCCACATGCTTGGCCAATCACAGCGCACAAAAAACGAAGAGCCATAATTGGCCAAAGCCTGGGTGGCTTTGGCCAATTATGGCTCAGGGCTTTAGCACATGCCCCACACTATATAAGGCCGCCTGCTGGGCGGCCTCGTGTAGTGTGTTCCGGGCCGGCTTGTTAATGAGAGCAGTCAGAGAGACAGAGAGATTGTCTTTTTATATAGCTAGATAGAGCAGGCAGGCAGGCTAGTCAGTTTAGCTTATTTACAGTGTGTAGAGAATATATATACATCCCTAGGACGTTTTTTCAGGACTTCTGAAAAAACTACAGTTTTTAAAACTTTTTTTTCATTGATACATGTTCCCTCGGTCAAGACCCGGGTTCTTAAAGACGTTTTCACAGGCAAACTATAGACACCCAGCAGGTACAATATTTAAAGGAATCTTTCATTCTTTTTTTATTTAAACATTATTAAAATCACTGCTCCAGGAGCAGTGATTTTAAAGCGGAGGTTCACCCCCAAAATGAACTTTCTGGCATTAGTTCCAGCATACTGCTAACATGTGCAGTATGCGGGTTTTTTTTCCCCGGTACTTATCGTTTTATGAAACCTTGTTATCCGGCTCGAGCGGGGAATCCTGTGGGGGAATGGGCGTTCCTAATTGAAGAGGAGTTGATTGACGGTCGGCTTAAGCACGGCACGGTTTCTGAAAATACCCAAAGTGACGCTCGGGTGATTACGGTGCCTGCGCCTGCCGTGTAGAGCTGACTGCGCAGGCGCCGTAAACACCCGAGCGTCACTTCGGGTATTTTCAGAAGGCGTGACGCGCTTTAGCATCCCATCAATCAACGCCTCTTCGTTTTGGAACGCCTATACGCGGAAGTAATCCCCCCGCTCAAGGTCGGATAACAAAGCGTCATAAAAAGAGAAGTACGGGGAAAAAAAAAAAAAAACAGCATACTGCAAATGTTAGCAGTATGCTGGAGGCCAGGAGCTAATAAAAAAGGGTTTATTTTTGGGTGAACCCCCGATTTAATGATGCTTAAATAAAAAAAAAAATAAAAAAAAAATTCCTTTAAATATTGTACCTGCTGGGTGTTTATAGCTTGCCTGTGAAAACGTCTTTGAGATCCCGGGTTTTGACCGAGGGAAAACGACCGTTTAAAAAAAAAAAATCCATTGATACATGTTCCCTGGGGCAAGACCTGGGTTCTCAAAGACGTTTTCCAACAATAACTTGAATATTGGTCTTTAAAATTAACGTTTTTGAATTCGAACGTTCGAGTCCCATAGACTTCAATGGGGTTCTAAATGTTCGCGTGAACGGTCGGTCTGTTCGACGGTTCTGGTGTGAACCGAACGCGGGTATGTTCTGCTCATCCCTACTCCTTTATCACAAAGATAGCACTAACAATTGAGTGCCTACAACTCTGAATGTAGGAGTACACCTTTCTCTGGACAGAAGGACCACCCTGCATAGATTTCTGTTTTAATTTGGACTGCCCTCCCGGTTTGGCTCTCTGGTGTATGAATCTACTGGCGTTATGTAGCCCCTGTGTCGGTAACTGTTTTATCTCCTCTTTTGAAAACCAATAGAAAAATATTGAAATAGATGCAGGTTATAAGTGTATGAAACTACACAAATCAAACTGCGACTCTGGCCTTAAAGAACTCTGTTCATGGTTGTGTTTAGTAAAAGAACACAAGCTGTCCCCTAAATAACATTAGTCTGTAACAGCTGTGTTCTTGAGAAATAAGTACGGAATTATACTAAGTTGCTCAGAAAAATAAAGCCACAGGAAATTAAAAGAGCTGACTAGAATTAGAGACACTATCATTAACACAGTCATGTTAAACTAAATACAGAACGTTAGAATACATTTATAATACTCACTATTATAGTGCCTCCATCTTTACTTTCTTGCAGAGCTATAGGCACCCTTGGAACTTTCAGCATTCAATATTGGTTGTCATTCGCCTGCATTCTCCCACTGTCTCTGGGGTCCCCCTGGCCTTTTTCTGACTCATTTGCTAGCCTATTACACGTGAGTTTATTTGCCCTTTGCCTTTTGGTACACTTTTAGACTCAGGCCGCGTACACACGATCGAATCTATCTGCTGGAAACGGTCTGACAGACAAATTCGATCGTGTGTACGGGCGGACAGACAGATTTTTCCAGCAGACAGATTTTAAAGCATGCTTTAAAATCTGTCTGCTGGGAATCCGTCCGTCCGATATGTCTGCTGGTTAGTACGCTAACCAGCAGACATATCTGCCCGCACATGCGTCGAATGGATTCGACGCATGCGCGGAAGTGTTTTACTTCCTGGTGCGGTGACGTGGCGGCGTCAACGTCATCGCCACGTCACCGCGCTGTCTGGCGGCGGGGATTTTGGTTTGATCTGTCAGACCGATTTGAACAGATTTATTTAATGGTGTGTATGGAGCCTCAGATGCATACATGTTTTAATTAGGTTTTTCCACGTAGAGAAATACACAGGTGTGCACAAGTATTTTTCTTATGTCATTATGCTTAGAATTTTAGACCTTAAAAAAGTTCACGTAAAAGGAAGGTATGAGCACACAATATTTTTCTTGTCGAAGAATTTTATTGTAATTAAAAGAAAGGCAAGTACATAAAGAAAAGAGAATCATCTCACATCTCCCTGCATATGGATTAACAAACATCACGTTTCGTGAGGAGCACAGAATGGCCCGGATTCACATACATAGGCGCATATATATGCTGCCATAGCGTATCTTCTGCAACGCAGAGAGGGAAGCATGGAATTCACAAAGCAAATGCTCCCAACTCTGCGCCGGCACAGCGTATATTCGTAGGCGTAAGTCAGCGTAAGTGGAAGTGGGCTGGAAGTGGGCGTGATACATGGTAATGAAGCGTGACCCCATGGAAATGATGTGCCGAGTGCTAGGAAAGTACTTAAAACGAACGGCGCATGCGCCGTCCCGTGGACGTATCCCAGTACGGATGCTCACAATCTCGTTGAAACAACTGCCTAATATACGTGAACCTAACCTACGCCCAGCCCTACTCACGTACTACGTAAACAACGTAAAATACGACGGCATTCGTTCGTTGGCCCATACCTTTGCATGAGTTGCGCCTCCTATATGGGGAATAACATTACGCCGGACGTACGACTTACACAAACCGCATATATTATGTACGTTCGTGAATCGACGTATCTCCCTCATTTCCATATTAAAATAGGAAATTAATGGGTCGGTGGACTGAAGCCAGTTTTTAGGCGTATCTTATTTCTGTGGGCACGGCGCACAGATACGACGGTGTATATTTACACTTACGTGGCGTATCTCAAGATACGTTGGCGTAAGTGCTTTGTGAATCCGGGCCAATATTTCTAGGAGACATCAATATATTATTTTTCCTACAGGTATTTACAGTGCTGATGATTTAAACAGCACTTTACATTTTGTACATTCAAATCAGCCCTTGCCCTCAAGGAGCTTACAATCGAAGGTCCCTATCTCATCTCTCTGCCTATAGTACATATACCTACTAGGGCCAATTGAGGATAGGAGCCAATAAACGTACGTACCAGTATGTGCTTGAAGTGTGGGAGGAAACCAACTCAAGCACAAGGAGAACATGCAAAATTCATGCTTGTAGTGTTTTGGCAGTGATTTGAACCAGGGAGCCTAGTAATACAATGCTAACCACTAAGTCACTATGCTTGGTGTTGTTTTTTTTTTTTTATAGTTTAAACATCTTTAAATGTAGATACAGTATGTGCTATATATATATATATATATATATATATATATATATTTTTTTTTTTGCTTTGACATCTTGTCAGCTAGCTGATACTGAAATAAGCATTGATCTGTCTATCGTACACATCTTGTACAAGTCACCACATATACAACTTTGTGTGATCTGGCTTTTCCTCTTGTTCCATAGGTTGTACAGAGATCAGGCACATTATAGCAAGTTTTCCTGTCCCACAAGGCTGACGTTCAGATGCACAGCACAGAACTCTTTCTCTGCAATGTGGCACAGCAGGAAGCTGTAATCACTTCACAGTTATTATTCCTTAAACTACATCAACCTTCTCTGTGGCGGCACGATATTAAATAAGAGAGACAGCAGGGAGTAGGCAGAGAAATATGAGGGTGTGTGTTTACTTCTTGTAATTCTGCACTTCATATATTATACTTATTCTGACAGCTTTACAAATATGGCACATGAACACACACTGGATGTACATTAATTCATGTCATAAATACAGAAGTAAATACACATCATCTTTTTCCTGTGGCCATAACATTTTTAGTCAATTCAACACAGACAGTGAGATTCTGCAGTACAAATGGCTTACAGTCACATTTTTTTAGTGTCGTTGTTTGTTCCTATAAATGAATACAGGCCTTTCATTTTATTACAGTATGTTTACCTTCATAAAACACATTTTCTCTAGTCATCTTCTAGGACGGCACACCTGAGATGACAAGTCCCACCTGACAGGAAACACAATCAACAGTTTAAAAGGCCCCACCCTTCCCTCTGTCCCTCAGTTATTGATTGTGTTTCCCACAGGATGGCAGCAAAACAATTTGTTATTTTTTTCTAAAAGACTAAGGTCTGGGTACAAGGTCTTCCCCCCTGAAATTTATGACCAAGGGCAGTCAGTGGGGGCTGCAGAGTCAGATAAAGCGCTGGTTTTAATTCAGGGGGGTCTCCCTTCTATTTATTCTCAGGGAGTGAGATGTGCTGTTAACAAGTAACCTCCCTGAGAATACTGGCGGTGTTGGGAACGGTGAGGGTGTCCACATCCCCAGGGACCATCTATCCCACTCTCTCCTCCTACCTGACAGTGGTTGATGGCGAGGAGGAGCTGCTCAGGCTGTCCCCGTTCGGGGAGGGAGTCTCTGTGGATGTCTGGCAAGTTCCTCTAAGGGCTGGGACAGAGAAGAGCTTCTCCGCACTGTGATGCGTCCTGTAGTAGCCACTGCGCATGACCGGAAGTGTCGGAGCAGCGCGTCTAGATGATGTCACTTCCGCCATACCTGGGCTACAGTAAAATGGCGGCGAGCAGCGTCTCATGCTCAACAGCGGTAACAAAGAGGGGGTCCACGGTCGTACGTTCCCCCCATCCTGCACAGAGCGATCCTTCCCTACGGAGGGCAGCCGAAATCAGTATTGACAAGGAGGACCGACTGATACCAGCATCACAAGTCACCACAGGGGGTTAGTGACTCAGCTGATGGGGGGAAAAGATTTTTGGGGTGGCGCTATTAACACTATCCCCCATAGGAATAGCCCATGGGTAACAGGCTTTTTTATTATTTGTTTCAGAAACTGAAAGCCCTGCCCAGGAGACCACCAGTAGGTCTAGGGGCAAATCCTCAAGCAAATCTAAATGCTGTGGGTACTGTGGTGATAAACTTCCACAGGATCATGTTAAACCCTTCTGCCCTAAATGTATTTTTAAATTAGCAGGCAGGGAGACAGCGCAAACCATGAAGGAGTGCAGGGCACTACAAGCTGAAATGCTCGCCACTCTTCAATCCTTTAAAGCCACGGTAGCAAACAGGGAAGTAGCTTCCGTAGGTAGGGAAGCCTCCCCCTCCCTAGTAGAGACCCAGACTAGTGTTACAGAAGGGTCTCAGGGACCACCCCTAACCTACTTAGATGTAGAGTTAGAATTCTCGGATCAGAGTTCTTGAGAAGGGGAGGATTCTGATCAGATTAGCCTTGAGGATACTAAATGTGGTGGCCATCTCTTTTCAGCAGAGGATATGGAGGATCTCCTCAAGGCTATCTATACCTCTGAGGACATTCAGCTACCGCCCACTCAAGTCTCAGTACAAGACAAACTTTACAGGGGACTCTGTAAAATCCAAACCAAATCCTTTTTCTGTAACACCAATCTCTAAGGCCGCGTACACACGAGGAGACATGTCCGCTGAAACTGGTCCGCAGACCAGTTTCCGTGGACATGTCCGATCGTGGGTACGGCCTAGCGGACAGGTTTCCAGCAGACAAAAGTTTCTAAGCATGCTTAGAAACTTGTCCGCTGGAAACCTGTCCATCAGACATGTCCGATGGTTAGTACGCCTAACTATCGGACCGAAATACCGCGCATGCGTCAAATTGATTCGACGCATGCGTGGAAGCATTGTACTTCCTTGTTTGTGTGCGTCACCGCCACGTCACCGTCATGTCACGTCACCGCGTTCTCTGTCCGCTGGGATTTTGGTCTGATGGTGTGTACACACATCAGACCAAAATATGCCAGGAGACATGTCAGATGAAAACAGTCCGCGGACCGTTTTCATCGGACATGTCTCCTCGTGTGTACAGGGCCTTATAGATATTATTTTAAGAGAATGGAAGGAACCTGAGCGCAGGGTTTTAAGACTTAAAACTTGGAAGCGTAGGTGCCCCTTCAAAGTGGAAGAGGAAGACAGATTCTTTAAAGTTCCGCATCTGGATGCTTCATTGGCTCAAGTAACCAAACACTCGGATCTATCCTTCGAAGATTCCGGCAACATTCGGGAACCGATGGATAAAAAGTCTGAAACTTTGCTACGCAGGGCGTGGGGTGCCAATGCAGCTGCTATGGGCCCTGCATTGGCCTCCGCATGTGTCGCTAGAAATGCAGACGCATGGGTCCGCAGACTAATGGACCACATAGCACAGGACAGTAAATCCAAAGAGGTGCTAGACTCTCTGGAAGTGGTCGGGAAAGCAGTGGCCTATTAAGCAGATGCCGCAGTGGAAACAGTCCGCCAAGTCGGCAGCTCTTTTGAATTATGCTAGAAGAGCCCTTTGGGTAAAGACATGGGATGGAGATTTCACATCCAAATCTCGCCTTTGCGGGATTCCCTTTGAGGACCATGATGAGAGTGCTGGGGCTCATGTCATCCTGCATCCCAGCGGTTCACTGGGCCCAATTACATTCCCGGAGACTCCAGGGATTCCTTCTCTCCTCCTGGGATGAAAGAAGAGAATCCCTGGACATAACAGTGTCCCTTTCTGAAAAACCAAGGAACTCCCTAGACTGGTGGCTCAGCGCACACAACCTGTCAGAAGGGCGGTCCTGGACCCAACAGAATTCATTGATTCTGACTACAGACACAAGCACCTGGGGCTGGGGAGCTCATATAGTAGATCTCTTCACCCAGGGCCCCCTGGGACCGGGAGCAGAGCAAAGCCTCCTCCAATTTCAGGGAGCTGTTAGCGGTCAGAAAAGCGCTAAACTTTTTCAAAGACCAGGTCCAAGGAAGGGAAATACAGATCCTCTTAGGACAACACAGTAGCTGTGTCCTACCCAAACCATCAGGGGGGAACAAGATCCAGCAGGCTGATGGAACTGACCCAGGAGTAGTGATGAGCGGAATACACCATATTCGATTTCGTGATATTTCACGAATATATAGAAGAATATTCGCTAGATATTCGTTAATATCGAATATTCGTGATATTTTATCAAAAAAAAAAAAAATAGCGAAATTTCGCTAATGCGAATGCGAAATTTTGCTAATGCGAATGCGAAATTTCGCTAATGCGAATGCGAAATTTCGCTAATACGAATACGAAATTGATTGCGAAATTCTCGTCAACACGCGAAAACGGAGATCATTTCCTGGATTACTAAACTAATATGCACTAAACACTAACTCTACTTACACAAACTTATATGACTAAACTAAAGCTAATTTTTTATTTTTTTTTATACACAAAACACAGAAGGGCAGAGAAAGTATTTGCGAATATTCGTAATACGAATATTCTCATTGCGAATATTCGGCAACATAAAAGGATCGCCTCAGCTACTCGGCCCAGGGTCTCTAATCATATCAGCAATGCTTTTAGACGTCGATGGAGATCACTAGGATGTGATCTGTCTTAAAAATTAATTTGAAAAAATATGAATATTCGCAATAGCGAATATTCACCGCGATATTCGATTTATTTGCGAATACTCGAATATGCAATATTCGTAACAAATATTCGCAATGCGAATATTCGTGAGCAACACTACCCAGGAGATCCTGGGGGACGTGGAGAAAAACATTCCCTCAGTTTCAGCGGTACATGTAAGAGGGGCCCTCAATATTCAGGCAGACTTCCTCAGCAGACAGCCCATTCTTCAGGGAGAGTGGGAGCTAAACAACAAGGTTTTCTCTCTGGTAAGCCAACACTTTGGCAGACTAGAAATGTATTTATTTGCCTGCAAGAAGAACAGGAAAGTCCACAATTACTTCTCTCTCACTATCTATGGGATAGATGCCCTAGCACAGAAATGGTAGTTCACCCTAGCTTATGCATTCCCTCCCCTCATCCCCCGGGTGCTACAGAAGTTATCCAGGTCAAAAGGATACCTTATTCTGATCGCACCCTGGTGGCCGAAGCGAGCATGGTTTCCCACACTGAGAAGGTGGTCAATGGCTCCCGTGGTCCCGTCCGCATGTGATCTCCTCTCCCAGAGACCAGTGTTACATCCCGATCCGGGTTTTCTTTCCCTGGTGGCATGGTGTTTGAGAGGGAGAAAATTTTTAGCCTTTAAAAACGTGTGTTTAGTAGAGTTTGCACCAGCGTCCCGTGTGCATGGGACCTTAGTGACTTACAAGCTCTGACTATAAAAGAGACTTTTTTTTGTTGCTTCTAGAGGATAGGGTAATCCTCAGACAGGATCCTTTATATTTGCCAAAAGTGACCTTTGAATTCCACAGGTCATGGGAGATTGTCCTCCCCTCCTTTTGTCAGAACCCTAAAAATGACAAAGAGCCAAGGTTTCATTTATTAGATGTTAGAAGGTGTCTTCTAGACTATTTAGATAGAGTGAGGGAATTCAGGAGATCAAATCATTTGTTAATTAATTTCTCTGGTCAAAAGAAAGGGCTTCAAGCCTCTAAGGCCGCGTACATATGACCGAGGAACTCGTCGGGCGAAACACATCGTTTTCCTCGTCAAGTTCCTTGTTCGTCTGTCGAGGAACTCAATGAGCCAATTTTCTCCATTCCCGTAGAGGAAAAAGAAGATATGCTCTCTTTTTGGCTCGTCGAGTTCCTCAACGTTTGCCTCGATGAAAAACGTACACACGACCGGTTTCCTCGGCAGGATACGTCTCCCAACAAGTTTCTTGTTGCATTCTGCCGAGGAAACTGGTTGTGTGTACATGGCCTAAGCCTATGATAGCCAGGTGGATTAAACAGACTATCACAGTAGCTTATGAACAGTCAGGAAAAACCCGTTCCAGCTCACATTAAAACTCACTCAACCAGATCTCTGGCGACCTCCTGGGCAGAAAGGGCAGGCACTTCGATTGATCAAATCTGCAGAGCAGCAACTTGGACGAGCAAAAATACTTTCCTGAGGCACTACAGAGTGGAGTTGTTGTCTCCTCAGGAATTGGCATTCGGCAGGAAGGTCCAACAGGCGGCGATGCCACCCTAAGGTAGGCCTGAACCTCTTGCTCATCGTCTCAGGTGCGCCGTCCTGGAAGATGACAAAAGAAAAGTATAGTACAGCAACGGATTTTCTAGGAAGTCTTCCAGGACAGCAGGCCTACTTCCCTACCCTTAATTGTTGGTGATATTGTGTTCTCGCAGAGGTACCCTCTGACACCGGGGGTCTAAACTTTGTCATAACTGAGGGACAGAGGGAAGCTTTAGGTCACTTCTCCTGCATATGTTCAAAAAAAGTTAAGAAAAAGACATTACAAAAAGCTGACAGTGAAAACACCATGGGCCAGATTCAGAAAGAATCGCCTATCTTTAGGCGGGCATAGCGTATCTCATTTACACTACGCCTCCGTAACTTACAGTCAGGTCCCGTATTCAGAAAGAATTTGTGCTGTAAGTTATGGTGGCATAGTGTAAATGGACCGGCGCAAGCCTGCGTAATTCAAAGTAGGCTGGTAGTGGGCGTGTTGTATGTAAATTAATCGTGACCCTACGTAAATGATGCGACGAACGAACGGCGCATGCGCCGGCCATGGACGTATCCCAGTGCGCATGCTCCAAAATCACAATGGAAATATTCATTGATATCGACGTGAACGTAACTTACGCCCAGCCCCATTCACGAACGACTTACGCAAACAACGTACAATTCAACGCTGTTCCGACGTCCATACTTAACATGGGCTGCATCTCATATAGCAGAGGTAACTTTATGCCTGTCGAACACCTACGTAAACGACATATATTAGTACGCCGGGCGCAGCTACGTTTCTAAATCAGCGTATCTAGCTCATTTGCATATTTTTAATGGGAAAGTCTAATGCGTCCAGCGTTACTATGCGCCCACGATACGCCGGCGTAGGCAAGTTACTCTGGATGACTGAAGCCATGTTTTTCGGCGTATCTTGCTTTCTGAATCGGCGTAAAGATGCGACAGCGCTCAGGAGATACGCCGGCGTAGATTCTTTCTGAATCTGGCCCCATATCTTTACTTCCATTTCTCAATCAAATCTGATATATATTTTCTGTACACTCAGGCCTTGTACACACGATGTAATCTATGTCCGCCGGGCTGTTTGATCCGGTGGCTGTACACACCATCGGATCAAATTCCCCGCCCGTGGACAGCGCGGTGACGTGGCGGTGACGTTGACGCCGCCACGTCACCGCCACGTCACCGCACCAGGAATTAAACACTTACGCGTGCATGCGTCGGATCCATTCACAGGATACGACGCATGTGCGGGCAGATATGTCTGCTGGTTTGCCGTACTAACCAGCGGACATATCCGACGGGCAAGGAAAAAAAAAAAGAATGAACCTGCGCCACAGACAACTTAAATTAAATAATAAGTGATTAGGTATTTAGTGGCGGCCCCTGCATAGAAACCCACCTAGGTGGGAATGAGTGATTAAGGTAGAAGATAGCAGGTAATGGCGCCTACTACTAATTAAAAATTACGTGCACAAGTGTATCCAAATCAATGGTAATCCTGTGATCAGATGGTGCTAATAATGCTATTCCGTGTAGTGATGTCAATTATATAAATAGAAATATATGAATTAAAATATAGTACTGTGATCAATATTGGTGCTAAAGATGCTAATCCTTGTAGTGGTGCCAATTTTCCATATTACAATACATAAAAATAGAAAAAATGTGTGCAAAATGATATATGAAAAATATAAAATATAGAAATACTAGTGGTGATAGTCCATATAATCCAATCAAAATCCAATTTCTAGTTTACAAAAGTTAATAATTCCATAAATAAAATTGATGTTTATAATAGTCCAAGGGCAATATTTGCAAGATTTTCTTCATATAAAATAAAGTGACAGGTGCTTCATGCAAGTACAGCCATCAGTGGATCACTCAGTGCTCTCCCCCAATGGTCCCGCACTCACCGGATCCAATCACCCCCACAGGGGCAACAGGCTCTTTTCTAATAGGTATCCAAGTTCCAAACTTCAAAAAGGCTGCCTGGTTTTCTCCCCTGGGATCTGTTCAGTCGTTCAACCGCTCATAGAGAGGATAAATAAAGGTGCCCAATAGCGTGATACCGTCTTACAATAAAGTTTATTTTGACAAAAACAATGGGTACTCACAATTTACATGTAGTTAAAAGAGAATTGAGTAAAAGTGTGCTGTGGCTCTGAAGAACGATCGCTCTACCGGTTTCGTCGTTGTGACGTCGTCTGGAGCGTGTCTTTGAGCCTGCAGCACTTCCTTATTTATAATGCAGTCGACGTTGTGTCGGAAATGCGGACGTTGCATCGAGAGAAACGTCTCTAACGTTACGTCGAAAAAAACTCTCATCCGGTCGTTCTCCATGTTGGAGATTTTTCAGACCGTAGTCCCAACACTAGAGGCTCCTGTGTTGGAATCGACGGACGTTCTGTCGGGGAAAACCCGCGTTCCTACGTCGAGAAAAATCCCCTCTTTTGAGTGTCCTCCATATTGGAGACTTTTGCAGACCGAAGTCCTGACGCTAGAGGCTCTATATTTAAATGGGAATGTTTTGCTTTCAGATCGCTAGAAGTCCCGCACATTTAATTGAAATAAATATACTATAAACATACAGATATGTGGTTATTTAGCTGATATCCAAGCTAATCCAATGTAATATTACAATATTACATTGGATTAGCTTGGATATCAGCTAAATAACCACATATCTGTATGTTTATAGTATATTTTTTTCAATTAAATGTGCGGGACTTCTAGCGATCTGAAAGCAAAACATTCCCATTTAAATATAGAGCCTCTAGCGTCAGGACTTCGGTCTGCAAAAGTCTCCAATATGGAGGACACTCAAAAGAGGGGATTTTTCTCGACGTAGGAACGCGGGTTTTCCCCGACAGAACGTCCGTCGATTCCAACACAGGAGCCTCTAGTGTTGGGACTACGGTCTGAAAAATCTCCAACATGGAGAACGACCGGATGAGAGTTTTTTTCGACGTAACGTTAGAGACGTTTCTCTCGATGCAACGTCCGCATTTCCGACACAACGTCGACTGCATTATAAATAAGGAAGTGCTGCAGGCTCAAAGACACGCTCCAGACGACGTCACAACGACGAAACCGGTAGAGCGATCGTTCTTCAGAGCCACAGCACACTTTTACTCAATGCTCTTTTAACTACATGTAAATTGTGAGTACCCATTGTTTTTGTCAAAATAAACTTTATTGTAAGACGGTATCACGCTATTGGGCACCTTTATTTATCCTCTCTATGAGCGGTTGAACGACTGAACAGATCCCAGGGGAGAAAACCAGGCAGCCTTTTTGAAGTTTGGAACTTGGATACCTATTAGAAAAGAGCCTGTTGCCCCTGTGGGGGTGATTGGATCCGGTGAGTGCAGGACCATTGGGGGAGAGCACTGAGTGATCCACTGATGGCTGTACTTGCATGAAGCACCTGTCACTTTATTTTATATGAAGAAAATCTTGCAAATATTGCCCTTGGACTATTATAAACATCAATTTTATTAATGGAATTATTAACTTTTGTAAACTAGAAATTGGATTTTGATTGGATTATATGGACTATCACCACTAGTATTTCTATATTTTATATTTTTCATATATCATTTTGCACACATTTTTTCTATTTTTATGTATTGTAATATGGAAAATTGGCACCACTACAAGGATTAGCATCTTTAGCACCAATATTGATCACAGTACTATATTTTAATTCATATATTTCTATTTATATAATTGACATCACTACACGGAATAGCATTATTAGCACCATCTGATCACAGGATTACCATTGATTTGGATACACTTGTGCACGTAATTTTTAATTAGTAGTAGGCGCCATTACCTGCTATCTTCTACCTATATCCGACGGGCAGCTCTCCGGTGGAAAAGTTTCAAAGCATGCTTTGAAACTTTTCCGCAGGAGGAATCCGTCCAAAACGGTCCGTTTGCCCCTACATTTTTTGGCTGAAATGGTCCGTCGGACCATTTTCAGCGGAAAAATTCCCTCGTGTGTACAAGGCCTAACAGAACAAAGAAAAACTGCAGACAACTATTCTGTTCCATTGCAGGAGTGATTTCATTTAACAGAAACCAGTCTAGCTGATGTAGGGAATGCTTCACTCATAATTTCACTGTTAGCTCCCCACTGTGTGATGTGCTAAAGAAGTTTCAGCCACTTTGAAGCTTTAAAGCAAACCTGTGTGGAATCCCTTTAAAGTGGTGCCAGCATCAATGAACAAGGAAGTGATCAATACTTACTGAGTATAACCAAGCAACCCAGATTTTTTAAGTGTAAAACCACTATATAGGGGACGTACATTGCTATTCATAGCCAGTAAAGTTTTTGTTTTGCATTTGAAAAAATATACCGGTTTTACTAGAACCAGCTGCTACCTACCTTTTCCTAACTTCTTCACCACTCTTTTCGCCCACAGAAGTGAAGAAGCCTTATGTAAACATTGCACAAGGCTGAGAATTATCCCCAAGCAAAACAGTGCTGGGTGTCTGAGAGGTCAATAGCCATGCAATCTCCATGCACTTCCTCGTGTAGGAGGAAGGGGAATTATTTAGAGGTCCCCTGTCAGGGATCTCATGCAGCAGGTGCTCATTCACGTGCTTCAGGTGCTTATTCATATGCGCATGTGCAGAGTTGTGAGCATAGCCCAAGACGAGCAAGGACTTGGCGCATACCTGTGGGCCAGTGCGCACACAACCACAGATTCTGGCACTTAACAGTCTAATTAAACTAAAAGGCTGCCTGGCCTTAGTTCCTGTGTTCCAGATTCTAGAAAGTCTGCTAACCCTGTTCATGACCCGGATACGCCTGACACCTCTCTTGGATCACCCCTGCTTGTTATGTTTGCTGTTCGGCTTGGATTTATGACTACGTCTCTGCTTCCTGATTTGGTACCCCACTGCCAGCCCATTACAGACTTCTGCCTCTTCCTGACCTTTAACCTGATCCTAACCCTGCACCTGTCTGTAAAATATCTATTAGAGTTGTCCCCGTGCCCCCGCGTCCCTTGGCGCCAGATTTAAAGGATGCACTGACCCCAGCCGAGTGCTGACGGATCTCAGCGGTTCCGGTTCCTGTATCCTGTGCCTGTTCCTGTGCTCCTGATCCTGGTTACTGAAGCTTGGCTTCCTTGACCTTGCTTTTGGACTTGTTTCACCCCTGACTCTTGGTTTTCTGATCTCGGCTTCCCACGTGACCATGTTTCCTGCCTGATGACTTTGTGCCTTGCTGCCCGCTCGTGGCTGATCTCGGCTTCCCATGTGACCCTGTTTCCTGCCTGATGACTTTGTGCCTTGCTGCCAGCTCGTTGCTGAACCTGGCTTCCCATGTGACCACGATCCTGTCTCCTGTTTTGCTCCGCTCTACTTCCCGGGTACCTGCGACTTTGTCCCTGCAACCTGCTGCGACTTTGTCCCTGCAACCTGCTGCGACTTTGTCCCTGCAACCTGCTGCGACTTCCTGCCTTTCAAGATTCGCATCACCGGCTGTGGGTTTCCAGAGTTACATCTGCAGGCACTTGTGTCTCCCCTGGCCTTTGGTTTCCCCTGTCTCCGCACTCTGCGGGACCAGGTACGTGACAGTCTGTCTGCCATTGAACCAGACTCCATACCACCACTGTAAGGACTCCGGTGTTTCCAATGTACAGCTCACTACTACAGCTTCCTGGGACCTGCACCCTTCCACTGCCCTAGCAGCCCCTGTCTCCATTACCAGGGGTGCTTGAACAAGAATTGTGCAAGAACTCACCCTTGTCATCTCGGGCTTCACAGTCAGGTATGTGGCTATGCCTGAATGTACCCATTATTTATCTTTGCTCCCAGCAGCCAAGTAAAGCAGAGGAGAAACAAAAGGAAGGTGAGAATGTGACCTTCACAAACAAAGCACAGATTTGATTATAAGTGAGTATCTTTAAAGTGTAACTAAAGGCAATACCTTTTTTAGTTTTGGATAGACTGCAGAGAAATTATAAAGGTTATCAGCTTTTATTTCAGTCTAAGAAATAATAGAGTAATAGAGGGTAAATCTTCAGATGGGGACACTAGTTCTGGTGATCAGGGGGTCCCCAAGAAATTCCTTTAATTTGCAGGGATTTTCTCAAATTTTCTGATTGGCTATGGGACAGGAAGCGAAGGGAAATGTCCTCAATGGGACTGGGATGGAGAAAATAACCCTCCCTTGCGCTATTAAAAAAATGTTTTGGCTATAATTCTACGTAAAAATGGTTATAAGGGCTGAATTCTATGCCATTAGCTCCCACTGCTGTCAATCACAGCCAGTGCGTCAATGAAGACAGAGCAGTGGCGGGCCAGAGCCTATGGTCTTGTAGACGCTCAGAAACAAGCACACGCAAGTGCCCCCATAGAAAGCAGCTTGCTATTGGGGGCACTGGTCGAGGGAGAGGAGCTTGGGGCTTCTCTATGCAAAACCACTGCACGGAGAAGTTAATTATGACATGTTTGCTGTTTAAAAAAACAAACCTTTTAGAATAACTTTAACCTTTGTCTTCTATAAGAGACATTTATATATTTAAAAATAACAATCAGAATACAGGTGCACCAAATTGCACAGATCATAGAATTTATTTAATAAAAAAATTATGCTTGCATTGCACTTCCATAAAAATCCTTAGAACACAGATGTTCAAATATTGCATGCATAGCCCTTAACAAGAAATGTGTTACTGCCAGGATAGCAAGGTGGCGTCCATCTTAGCTTATTCAGGTCACCTCATCATCCCAAAAGCAATATATACCTTTGAAAAAAGGCTATACTTGCAATATTTGAGGCTGTGTACTAGGGCTGCAACTAACGATTATTTTCATAATCGATTCGTTGGCCGATTATTGTTTCAATTAATCGATTAATCGGATAATAGCCTTAAAAAAAAAAATTAAAAAAAAAAGGATTTTTTTTGGGCCAATTTGTTGTTGGGCAGATTACAAAACACAAATTGCCCAAAAACACATTACATGCCTTTCTGCAGCTTCTCCATTGAAGTATATTGAACCAGAAAAAAAATAGCACTGTTTTGCGTTAAAAAGTCCTTGCCCTTTCCAAATACGCAGCAGCTGAAATAAAAATCATGGATGTGAATCATGGAGGAAAACATGTAAATGAACTGTAGTGTGTTTCTGAAAAAAAGCACAGGAGGTGTGACCCAGGCCTGAGATGTTTACTAACAGAATGGGGTTAAAAAAACAAAAATAAGTACAAAAAGAGCAAATAATCGCTACTGTAAGGCTGCGTACACACGAGGAGACATATCCGATGAAAACGGTCGGACGGACCGTTTTCATCAGACATGTCTCCTGGGATATTTTGGTCTGATGTGTGTACACACGATCAAACCAAAATCCCCGTGGACAGACAGCGCGGTGACATGGCGGTGACGTTGACGCCGCAACGTCCGCAAACCAGGAAGTAAAATGCTTCCACGCATGCGTCTAATCCATTCGACGCATGCGGGGGATTTCGGTCCACTGGTTAGGCGTACTAACCAGCGAACATGTCTGACAGACAGCTTTCCAGCAAATAAGATTTAAAGCATGTTTTAAAACTTTTGTCTGCTGGAAACCTGTCTGCAAGGCCATACACACGATTGTATATGTCCGCTGAAACTGGTCTGCGGACCAGTTTCAGCAGATATGTTCGATCGTGTGTACGCGGCCGAATGCCACGTACACACGATCACTTTTTGTGATGAATAAAAACGACGTTTTAAAAAACGTCATTTAAAATGATCGTGTGTGGGCAAAACGTCGTTTTATGTCTTCAAAAAAACGACCAAAAAAAAATTCCAACATGCTTGATTTTTTTGTGTCGTTTTTCAAAATGTCGTTTTTTGTGTCATAAAAAGTGATGGTGTGTGGGCAAAACGTTGTTTACGTTTTTAAACCCGCGCATGCTTAGAAGCAAGTTATGAGATGGGAGCTTCAATGGAACAGAGTGCCGTCGAAAGAGTCTTACGTAACCGCGCTTTGCAAGAGCATTGTGGAAAAACAATGGTGTGTATGCAATGTCGTTTTTGAAAATGAAGTTTGAAAAACGTTGTTTTGTTTCGTCAGATAAAATGACGTTTTTTTTTCATCACAAAAAGTGATCGTGTGTACGCGGCAGAACATGCTCGAATTTTTTATGTCATTTTTCAAAATGTCATTTTTTGTGTCATAAAAAATGATGGTGTGTGGGCAAAACTACGTAAAAAATGACGTTTTAAACCCGCACATGCCCAGAAGCAAGTTAGGAGACGGGAGGTAAAACTACCATTCATAATGGAGTAAGCACATTCATCACGCTGTAACAGACAAAAAAGCAGGAAACGTCTTTTACTAACAAGTAACCAGCTAAAAGCAGCCTCAAGGCAAATAGAACTTCCCCTTGATGCCGCGTACACACGGTCGTTTTTTGCGATGAAAAAAAAACCGACGTTTTCTGTGAAGTAAAAAACAACGTTTTTGAAACGTCACTTTTCAAAGACAATTTTGCATACACACCATCGTTTTTTCACAAAAAGCGAGGTTACGTTCACCACTCTTTTCCATTGAAGCTCGCTTTATAACTAGCTTCTGGGCATGCGCAGTCGTTTTGAACGACGTTTTTGCTACAGACGGTGACTTTTTGTGAAACAAAAAACGACGTTTTGAAAAACGACACAAAAAATTCAAGCATGTTGGAATTTTTTTTGGGTCGTAAGACAAAAAACGACGTTTTGCCCACACACGATCAATTTAAATGACGTTTTAAAAAACGTCGTTTTTTTTCATCGCAAAAAACGACCGGCATAAGAGTTGGTTCACACTGGGGCAGCACGACTTTGGGGGCGACTCAGCAAGGCGTCCTGAAGACGACTTCAGAGGCGACAGGCGAAATGACTTCTGTATAGAAGTCAATGCAAGTCGCCCCCCAAAGTAGTACAATAACCTTTTTCTAAGGTATTAGAGCTGTTCTATTGAATAGAATGGGACGTAACTTGTCAGGCGGCTGAGTCGCCCCAGTGTGAACCGGCTTAAGGGGTTAATGCCTCTAATAATTTAAGTGCCCATCTTTGTTCTCCCTCCAGTTCATTCAAATTCTTTTGTGACCTGGCACTAAGTACACTGTCACAGAGTTGGCAGGGGAACCTGACGGGCGAGGGACCCTGATAGAACCAGCAGATGCAATAGTTAAATACAGGATCAGCAGACTGGTGAGTAGGCAGGTGATTAGTAAGTAAAGCTTCAGGCAGGTGAGCAGAATAGATGTAGGACCTAAGCTCTGGTTCCAGGAAGAACAGGCAGGGTCAGCAGCTGGCAGGCAAATTGGGTATACAGAATCAGTAGCAGGTGCAAGGTCAGGTACCAAGTCAAGGTTGGTATCAGATGAGTGAGAGAAGAAGGCAGAACATGTTTGAGCATGAATGAATGAATGAATGAAAAACTTATATAGCGCGGCACATGCGAACTGAATCGCCTCTGGGCGCTTGTTGTTTCTGTCTCTCTGGTCATCAAAAGAGCAGAGTTTTTATCTGTCTTCTGAAGGTCAGGTGGTTTTCCTCCAACCGAATGCTGGTTGGTAAAGCGTTCCATAGTCTTGGAAAGCAAACCTTCTTTCTCCTTTGGACTTGTATCTGGCTTTGGGTATCTTGACCAGATTTTGGTCGCTGGATCGCAGAATGCGACTGGGGTTGTGGACTTCTAGCTTTTCGCATAGATATTTTTGCGGAGCCTTCCCATGGATGCACTTATGTGTCAGACATATGGTTGCACAGTTTGCTTGTGTACACAGTGCCACACAAGCTAACTTACGCTTGAGTATGGATGTCCATACAAATAATGGCATGCCCTTCCTGCCATACAAATTCAATATGAAGACTTGCTAATCTTTTGTATAAAGTACATTTTTGTCTGTCTTTTTCATTTTTTTCTTTTTTGAATGCAGTAGGACAGTATATTTAGTTATGTGCTTTTATTGATTCTTTAGATATTCGTTATGAATTTTGCAGATTTTAGTATTTAATTACTATAGGCTTCCATATTTACCTGGTGTTTTTTTTTTTTTGGTGGCATATTTTTTTTTTTTTTTACACAATTTATAGCCACTGATCACTGATGATAAAAATGGGGATGTATGTTATATCTCTATCACAGAATTTGGGAAAATGTTCCTGGGTCAGGTGAATACCATGATGCATGTTTGGATAACATTACTCTGAAGTTTGACTATTTTTGAGCTGAAAGTATTATGTAATGGATTTGGAGCTCCAGGTCAGATTTATCAGATCACTATGGGAAAACTTACAGAACAAGAAATTTCTTAATCTCTCAAATCACTAGCATTTGCTGACTTCTTTTATTTCACAAGCCTCTAAAACAGCTATTGCTCATTTCTTGTGCAGTCCCTCTATCAATATGTCTCTTGTTAAGAGGAAATTGAATTGGATAATGATTAATGAAAAGCTCTCCAGGATTTTGCTACATAAACAGGATACACTTTTGAAACTTTTGACTTTATTCTTTTTTTTACATGTCAATATAATATCTAGACATGTGCACAGCAAAAATTTCCGTTTATTTCTGTTTTGTTTCTGTTCGTTTATCGTGATTCGTAACGAGTCGTAGTTTCGTAAGACGTTAGTTATCGTATTTGTACTCTTTAGTATTTTCGTAACACTTTTTTACCGTTTACGTTTTTTTATGTTAGTTTATTTTTCCTTGATTCGAGATTAGTATTTTCGTAAAATTTTGTATTCTGCCTCGTTCGTATTTTAACAATGAATTTATTCGTTCATTCGTTTTTACCTTGGTTTATTTTTCGTTGTTTTGATATTCGTATTTACATTATACATTTCATCATGCCGCGTTCGTATTTTCGTAAGAAATACATTTTCGTTGCTTTATGATCATTCGTATTTTCGTGTCTAATTTAATTTGATTGGAACAACGTTATTTTGTAGTTTTTATTGCATTCGTAATTCTGTTAAAATACATTTTACGTTTATTCGACACACTACTCGTCGTAATTTTGTAAATCGTACTTTACTGCGATTGACTTGACAGATCCACAAAACCGGTGCAACCTACCCAAACACACCCTATCTGGACTCTGAAAGGAATGCACTGCAGTCTAACACAGATAAAGACACAAGGTCAAGGAGCCACTAAGTAATAGGAAAGAAGCTCATTGGGGGAAGGAACAAACCTCTTCAGGGTAAGGGACAGCGCTGAGTGGCTATTGGTCACAGTACTAATGAAAGTGAATTTGCATTATTTTGTATATTCGTTGTTTTCATTTCCGTTTTCCGAAGATTCGTAATTTATTTTTCGTTAGTTTTGCTTTTGGTTTTTTATTCTTTGTTCGGCATTTCGGTTGTTTTCTTTTCGTTCTTCGAATATTAGTAAGTTTGCATTTTCGTTTATTTTTCGTAATCATGATTTTTTTTTTGGTGTTTGGTATTTTCGTTATTTCTATGTTTTCGTTTCTTTTTTCTTTCGTTGTGTGGTTCTTTTACATTTAGTAGTTTTCGTATCTTCGTAGTTTTCCATATTCGTTAATTTTTGAAATATCGTTATTATTTGCGCTAAACCATTTGTTCATTCGTAGGTTAACGAATCAACGAAAGTAACGAAAAATGACGGAAAACGTATTCGTAACGAAAAAAATTGCACATGTCTAATAATATCTATCTGCCCCTTCTTGAGATTCTGTAGCTATGGGTAATATATTTGTCTCTCACCACACCTTGTAAGAGGAAACTATTTTAGAATACAATTTGAGAAATGATGAAGGAAAATAATACTTTGCGGCAATATAAATAATGAATTGGTGTCTTGGATCTCAAAATCCACTCCCCAGACAATTTACCATATCTAGTTTTTTTTACCCTTATTTCAGCATAGAGATCAGTTGGAAATCACAAATATTTGCAGTATGAGTTTGTATATGATCATTTAGTGGTTATAGAAAATCATAGCAATATATTAAACATCCCTCTCCTTTTTTAAATGGTTTCTGCTCACAATATATCTGAAAGACGGCTACAGCGTGGCTCTCTGGCTTCTAGAAAAGTGTCCACGGATGTCCTCCTGAGAATGCACATCCACTGGGGGGCTCGTTGGGAAGTGTGATACCTGTTCTTCTGTCTGTAACTACACACCGTAATGCAAGGCTTTCTTCCTGGTGTGGAGAAAGTCTCTTGAGGGGGAGGGGGCGAGCAGGAGTGTCAGGATGCCTACTAACACACATCTTTCTCTGTCTGCAAAGTAGAATGTCCTGGCTTGCCTGCTCGCCCCCTCCCCCCTCAAGAGGCTTTCTCCATACCCGGGAGAAAGCCTTGCATTATGGTGTTGAGTTACAGACAGAAGAAAAGGAAGTGAGGATTTCTCAGAAGAAATAAGGACATTTAAAAGCAAAATCGAAGGATGAGGTAAGTGAAGGAGGACTGCACTAGGGTAAAGGAAGCTATTTAGGGGGGAAAAAATCCTTTACAACCCCTTTAAAGACAAACTGAAATATTAAGAAAGTAATTTAGAGCTATTATGACTTTATGAGCAAATGAATAGGCATTTAGCATATTTAAAAAGAAATACACTGAAAATGGAAATAGCATACTGGTTTAACATCACAAACTAGAGAGCCTGTATTGACAGTCTGTAATTTCTTTTACAAAAAGTTTATTGTCATATAAACCAACAGTACAGGTTTACGATAGGGTATTATAGTATACAGCATACAAAGTAAATCCGGGCCTGCAAGCCTAAATCAACATAAAGGAAGCAGGAGCCAAGCTCTTATACTATACTCAAATATAAGATAAAAAAGAAAAAAAGTCCTTAGAACCATACGATCTAGAACCTGGGCTATGCCTTTCTGTTAACCTGTAGAACAAGTATATAATACACAACAGAAGATTCTAAAGGTTAGCATACTTTAGAAAGAGTAGAGAGGATAAACTGCCAAGAGAAAAGAGACTATGGGAGAATGGAAAAAAAGAAGAGGAATAGAGCAGAGCGAGAAGGGGGATAGAAGGCGAAGAGGGAACGACAGAGGAAGGGGGTGTGAGGTCAACTGGGTGCGCACAAGAGGAGGACAGTCGGTAATTTCTGAGCAATTGAGCAGGCTGTCAGGGAAGATATCTGCAGAGTACAGCTGTTCCCCGATGCATGCCTGTGCTCAGTTGCCAACCAAGGATGCTCAGAACGGCTACCGCAAATGCGCATGTTTGTGAACGCGTGTGCGCCTGTCACTGGAACTGACGCCAGTCGGCCTATTTAAACAGAGATTTGACACTGACCTATTGCTGCTTGGTCTATAGAATTTACCTGAAATCCTTGATACCTGTGTGACTCCTGATACATTCCTGGCTTACTCCCTGCATACGCTTCTGCCTGCTGTTCTGTACCTGATCTGCCTGTCTGTTGCCAAAGCCTACCTGTGACCTGACTATGTTCCTGCCTGCTGTTATACCTGATCCACCTGTCTGTTGTCTACCCGGCTCGTCTGACCCTGCCTTCTGCTGTGCATCCCAGCTAGCCATCTGTCAAGTCTGCCAGCCTATCTGCCATCTCACCCACCTGCTACCAGCCATGTCCAGTTTTACTAAATTAGACCTTAGGGGAGATTACAACCTTATTCGCATATGGGAGGGGGATTGTCAGGGACCCGTTACTAGACCCCAGCGTGCACACATGCGCATGCACACTGCTGCACAAAATAGACAGCAGCCATCTGTGCTCTTGTGCCGAAGCGTGCGTGCGCGCACGATGGGTGCGCGCGCATGCACGTTAATATTGGTTGGTGTCATTTTGCCTTTAAAAGCCAGCAGCTGCAATAATGCATTGCTGTCTGTTCTGCAGCTCTGTATCAGTGTTATGTACTCCTGTTTAACCTGCTACCAAATTGACCTTGCTCATCTTCTACTGCCTACCCACTGCCAGACCCTTGCCTGAACCTCTGACCACACTTCTAGCCTTCTGCATCAGCTGTCTGATTACCTGCTTGACCCAGCCTATCTGACCCTGCTACTGCCTGTTGCTCTGTATTTAACCCGGCTTGCCTCACCTAGCTCCTGCTGCCACTGTTCCAGTTCCTGCCAGTTCCAGGATCGCTGACCCATCACTTCCGCTACAGCTGTCTTCAGTTCCAAGCCAGTCCTTAAGGATCATCGTCCTGTGCCTGACTACTGCTACCACCCAGGCACTTGTACCTCGCTGTGCTCTCGAGCTCACTGTTCCCACTCCAGTGACTCCTGAGCCAGGGCTGTACGACAGGCCTCCTCCTGCAAATTAGGCTCTGACTACCAGGTACGCTTTGTACATAACAGGGATGAGTGGAAAACTGCCTTTAGTACCCGTTTTGGACATTACGAGTATCTTGTCATGCCTTTCGGCCTATGTAATGCGCCAGCCAAATTTCAACATTTCATCAACGACATTTTTAAAGACTATCTGGACATTTTCTTCATTGTTTATTAGACGACATTCTTGTGTTTTTCACTTCCCTTGCAAATCATAGGGAACATGTCAACTTGGACTTTATGCCAAGCCCGAGAAATATGAGTTAGAGAGGCTTGATCATTTCCAATAAAGGGATTGAAATAGACCACCAAATGGTGACAGCAATCCTGACCTGTCTAGCATCCACTAATAAGAAGAGAGTCCAGCGGTTTGTGGGGTTTGAATTTTTTTACCACAGATTCATTAAGAACTTTTCAGCCATCATCACACCCATTACTTAACTCACCAAACTGGGTGTTCGTTTCCACTGGTCCCCTAAAGCCCAGGCTGCTTTTGAGACTCTTAAAGGACTGTTTACATCTGCCCCTGTACTGTGCCATCCAGACCTGGCACGACCTTATATCATGGAAGTAGATGTTTCCGAAAGTGCAGTCAGGGGGGTCTCAAGAATTTAGTCCGTCCGGTAGCCTTCTTCTCTAGGAAACTTGCCCCTGCGGAGATGAACTATGATTTCGGTGATTGGGAGCTTCTTGCCATAAAGGCTGCTCTTAAGGAGTGGAGGTACCTGCTAGAGGGAGCAGCTCACCCAATCTTAATCTATACAGATCACAAGAACCTTGAATACTTAAGGACTGCCAAGAGACTGAAACCCCACCAAGCTCGGTGGGCACTTTTCTTTTCAAGGTTTCTATTTCATATTACCTATAGATCTGGATCAAAGAATGTCAAGCCTGATGCGCTTTCACGCATGTTTGAGGATCCAAAGGACTTACCGGTAATTGGATACCATTCTACCAGCAGGAAACTTTCTGTTACTGCAGACTGATCTTATGTCACAGTTGAAACAGGCATCCACAGTTACCCCTGGTCCTTTCAGGGATATGTTTCAGGCAAGATAGGGACTTCTTTGGAGGGGTAACAGATTCTTTGTCCCAGAAGCAGTCAGGATACTAGTTCTGGGATTTTGCCATGACCATCGCCTTGCAGGTCACTACGGTATTCGCAAAACGGTGGAATTACTGCAACGCATTTTCTGGTGGCCTGATCTGGAAAATTACTGCAAAAAGTACATTGATGCATGCATTACCTGCACCCGAAGTAAGAGCACACAAAGCAAGGTTTGGGGTTTGCTCAGAATTCTGCCTGTGCCCCATGATTTGCATTGACTTTATAGTTAAACTGCTACCCTCTAAAGACTGTACTGCCATCTTTGTCATAGTTGACCGGCTGACTAAGATGGCCCACTTCTTACATTTAAAGGGCATACCCTCCGCTGTAGAGACTGCTCAAGTTTTTATTTAAGAAGTCGTTAGTCTCCATGGGGTACCCATTGATATAGTCTCAGACTGAGGAATCCAATTTACCTTGAGATTCTGGAGGGCACTATGTGAAGCCTTTAAGGTCAAACTCTCCATGTCATCCGCATACCACCCACAGTCTAACGGTCAAACTGAGCGGAAAAATCAAACATTGGATGCTTCACATCGTTTGTCCAGGATGACTTGGTATCACTCCTACCTTTAGCTAAATTCGCTTATAACCATTCCTGTTATGCCGCCACCAAGCAACCAGCATTTTTGGTGAACTATGGCTTCCATCCCACCTCTTTGCCCGACCTTGTCCCTGAGTCTTCGGTACCAGCAGTTCAAAACACTGTGGATTTTTTTTTAATCGCAACAGTAAGCTGTTGCAAGAAGCCATGACCAAGACACAAGAAAGATAATAAGAGAGCCTTTTATAGTAAGAGGAGAAGGGAACTCATTCTGCAACCAGGGGACCAGGTCTGGTTGGCTACAACCAATTTGAGACTAGCTTGTCCATCAAAAAAGCTAGCTCCTAAATTTTTAGGGCAGTTTTCTGTGAAGGAAAAGATTAACTATGTTTCCTATGAACTATCACTATCGGAATCTTTTAGCATATATCCAGTGTTCCATGTGTCTTTGTTAAAACCCACGGTACCAGATCCATTTCCTAATCAGGAGTCTAGACCACCTGAACCAGTGATGGTCAACGGGGATGAGGAGTTTGAGGTGGAGGCAATTGTTGACTGCAGGAGGAGAAGGGGTCAACTGCAATACCTGATTAAATCGAAAGGTTATGGGCCTGAGGAAAACTCCTGGGAACCAGAGCAGAATGTGCATGCTATGGACTTGGTGCACACCTTCTTCCGCTGCCATCCCCAGAAGAAGAACCATCCAGAGGCTGCTCGTAAGGGGGGGGGGGGCAATGTCAGGCGCCAACCAAGGACGCTTAGAACGGCTGCCGCAAATGCGCATGCACGCACCTGTCACCGGAACTGGCGCCAGTAGGCCTATTTAAACAGAGCTGTGACACTGACTTGCTGCTTGGTCTACAGCATTTACCTGAAATCCTTGATACCTGTGTGACTCCTGATACATTCCCGGCTTACTCCCTGACTACGCTCCTGCCTGCTGTTTGTACCTGATCTACCTGTTCATTGCCAAAATCTTGTCTGTGACCTGACTACGCTCCTGCCTGCTGTTATACCTGATCCGCCTGTCTGTTGTCTACCTGGCTCGTCTGACTCTGCTTCATGCTGTGCATCCCAGCCGGCCATCTGTCAAGTCTGCCAGCCTATGTGCCATCTCACCCACCTGCTACCAGCCAAGTCTGGCTTCCTGCCCGTGAGTTCCTGGCTACTACCTGCACAGACTTCAGGACTGATCCTAGGCACTCTTACCCTGCCATGCTTCAGCGCCAGCTGTGTCACCATCAGCGGGCATTGAGCTGGAGCTGTACGAGAGGCCTTCCTCCACTCAGGCTCACCCACCCGGTACGTGACACAGGCATTTAGAATTAGGTAAAAACAATTAGTATTTTTTCTATTTTTTGTTAGTTATCAACACAACTAACAAACTGGTATGGTCAGTCTGCAATTTTGTCCTTATTTTGGACACCGAAAATGGAAACAGCATACATCTTTGTAACACAACTTTGAAGCTAGCAACTTATGAGAGAGAGACTGAAACTTTCCCAGGAAAATGGGCTTTCTTTTTCATAGTCTGATGGACAGTTTTAAAATAATTGATGCACACCTTTTTAGACTGTCTGTTTTGTTAAAAGGAGCAAGTAGATTAAACTTTATAATTTATTTTGTAATGCAGAAAAGGGAAAGATCTTGCAAACAAAGCTTTTATACCCATTTTGGAGATGCCACACATTTTTAGAGACAAAGTGGGTGGATTTAACTCTGAGTTATTAAATCGGACCATATAGTTGTGGAAATATCATAAAAATATTGGACATATTTCAGACAGACAAGCTCATCCTTATTAGTGGGAGGCCAATAAGGAGACTGAGTCAGATTATTTCAGCCAGTGCAATCTTAGAAAAAAGTGCAAAAGACTTGAGACTGGGGCGGAGGTCCACCTTTCAGCAGGACAATGAGCCTAGATGGTTTAATGGTTTAAATCAAAGCATATTCATGTGTTAGCATGGCCCAGTCAAAGTCAAGACCTAAATCAAATTGATAATCTGTGGCAAGACTTGAAAATTGCTGTTCAGACACTCTCCATCCAATCTGACAGAGCTTAAAGTATCACTAAAGGATTTTTTTTAAGCTAAATAGCTTCCTTTACATTACTGCAGTCCTGGTTTCATGTCCTCATTGTTTGTTTTTGCTTTGAAGTTGCTGTAATTCTGCTCTGATCTCCACACTTCCTACTTGTCTGGCTCCTTATGAAAAATCTCATGGCAGCTTTTCACTGTGGTCCAAGCTGTCATTACTGTGTGTCTAAAACTCCTCAGAACCAATCAGATTCATTTTTAAAACAAAACACTGCCCTATATTTGTTTGTTTTTTGTTCTGTGTGTCTCTTTACTTCACAGAAACATGAAAAAAGTTTAAAAGTGAAACTAACCTGCAGGCACATTATATGATTGATTTTTATCTATTTTTAATCATTTTTAAAAGGAATCAGTTAACTTTTATGTCTCTATACCCTGTAAACAATCATTTCAGCAAAAAATAAATGTTTTCCTTTAGTGACCCTTTAAGCTATTTTGCAGTGAAGAATGGGCAAAAATGTCAGTCTCTAGTGGAGACATACTCTAAAAGACATGCAGCTGTAATTGTAGTAAAAGGTGATTCTAAAAAGTATTGACCGGGGGGGGGGGGGGGGGCCATGAGGGGCTAAATAAAAAAGCATGCCCCACTTTTCAGATATTTATTTGTAAAGAATATTTGTAAAAAAAAATGAAAAACATTTATCATTTTCCTTTCACATTTATGTGCCACTTTGTGTTGGTCTATCACATCACATAAAATTCCAATAAAATACATTTACGTTTTTGGTTGTCACATGACAAAATTTAGAAAATGTCAAGGGGTATGAATACTTTTTCAAGGCACTGTATATACAGTATAGTCTTGGTAATATTAAAGCTGAACTCTGATCTTACTTTCAGTTTTGCACAGTTGTATAGGCTCCTCTCCTGTGCTGAAATTGCATACGCTAATTATTGTATCACACACTGTGTGAGCTTCTCACAATATGCATTGTGTCCCTCAGCATTTCAACAACATCTTAAATAGGGCTTTGGGCTTGGAATATTTGTTAAACCTCATGGACTGTCGTTATTCTTAAATCTTTGCCTAAACAAAATCAGAACCATGTTGCTGAATCTCAGAACTGATGAACTGATCCTCTTCTTACTGCTGCAAGCACTTTCTATATTTGTATGATTGTTAAAGACATTGAAAAATGAAAATGTTTTTCTTGAATTTGCAGAGTTCATATAACACGTGGTCAGTAAAAAGTGCTTACCAGAATTCTTCTTTACTAATATATAAAATAATATTATTGTAAAGAACACATTTTAAATGCAGAGATGTTAACTTTCAAATGTTGTTCCTCTCTCCGAGCCTTTTCTACTTCTTGACTATTCTTCCAGAAAATTGAAAAAGAAAATGAATATCTAGGAAAGGAACTGCATTTTCTTTCTTTTTTTACTGTATTAATTTATTATGTGGAGATTTCTGCCTATTAATTGATGTGAGGCTGAGGCATTCCGTGTATTAATTCATCAGACAATTATTTGGTCGACTGCGGCATTATATTTTTAAAATAATAATTTAAGTAGTGGTTATTAAAGATATTTTTTCACTGCCACATAATGTCTATAACTGGACGAAGTGCTGTGTTTGTTCATTCATCCAGCGAGGTTTATAATCACTCTGTCACTTGTAGAGACATTGGGGTAGATTCACATAGATCAGCGGATCTTTAGATCCGCGTAATCTATCTTATTTAATATCCGACAGCGCCAGTTTTTGAGGCAAGTGCTGTATTCACAAAGCACTTGCCTCTAAAGTGGTGCCGGCGGCTCGTAAATCCCCCGGCGGAATTCAAATTCCGCAGCTAGGGGGAGTGTATTATTTAAATCAGGTGCGTCCTCGCGCTGATTTAACTGCGAATGCGCCCCCGGCTAAATTTCCCAGCGTGCATTGCTCCAAATGACGTCGCAAGGACGTCATTGGTTTCGATGTTAACGCAAATTACGTATGCCCGTATTCGCAAACGACTTACGCAAACAGCGTAAAAAATCCAAAACTTGGCGCGGGAACAACGGCCATACTTAACATAGGATACGCCGCACTTACCCCTCATATAGCAGGGGTAACTATCCGCTGGAAAAAGCCAAATGCAAACAACGTAAAAAAAAAAAGCGACGGGCGGGCATTCGTTTTCTGAATCGGCGGATCTCCTCATTTGCATATTTGTCGCATATACAAACGGAAGCGCCACCTAGCGGCCAGCGGGAGATTGCAGCCTAAGATTCGACGGTGAAAGTCACTTACACCTGTCGGATCTTAGGGAGATCTATGCGGAACCTGATTTGATGAATCAGCCGCATAGATTCGACTGACGGAACTCAGAGATACGACGGCGTATCAGTAGATACGCCGTCGTATCTCTATATGAATCTGCCCCCTTGTGTTTAATACATCAAAGTTTGGGAAACTGATTGTTGTATTCTTGATCGGTTATATTCTTGCTAGTCATTATGACCACACTTAATGCATAATGATTTAAACTAAGGTATTTTAGTGATAGTTGCAAACAATGCATAACCCTATATAATTTACCGTATATACACTTTGGCCGGGATTCAGATACATTGGCGTATCTTTGTGCGGGCGTAGCGTATCTTCTTTATGCTACGCCGCCGCAACTTAGAAAGGCAAGTGCAGTATTCACAAAGCACTTGCTCCGTAAGTTGCGTCGGCGTAGCGTAAATTGGCCGGTGTAAGCCCGCCTAATTCAAAGTAGGAAGGAGGTGGGCGTCATCTAAATTAAGTGTGACCCCATGCAAATGAATGCGTGCATGCTCAGAATCACGTCGCATATACTCACTAAGATACGTCGGCGCAATACCTACGACGTGAATGTAACCTACGCACTGCCCTATTCACATAGTACTACGTAAACGGCGTACGCGACGTAAAATTCGACAGCGTCGTTCCCTGGCCCATACCTTTGCATTAGCTGTGCCTGCTATATGAGGAGGGGTAACTTTACACCAGACGTAAGCCCTAGGCCTCGTACACAATATCAAATCTGTCTGCTGGAAACGGTCGGCCCGACCGTCCCAGCAAACAGATTCGACCGTGTGTACGGGCAAGCCGACGGATTTGGCCACCCAACAGATTTCAAAGCATGCTTTGAAATCTGTCGGCTGGGAACCCGTCCACCCGACATGTCTGCTGGTTAGTATGCTAACCAGCAGACATGTCTTCTCGCACACGCGCCGAATGATTTCGACGCATGCGCGGAAGTGTTTTACTTCCTGGTGCGGTGACGTGGCGGCATCAACGTCACCGACACATCAGCGCACTGTCTGCTGGTGGGGATTTTGGTTTGCTCGTGTGTACACGCGAGCAAACGAAAATACCAGCAGACAGATTTGTTCAAATCGGTCGGACAGACCGCTTTGAACAAATTGATTGCCTCGTGTGTACGAGGCCTTACGCAAATCGCGTATATGAAGCGCCCGGGCGCATCTACGCTTGTGAATCGGCGTATCTTACTCATTTGCATATTTTTAATGGGAACGCCGAATGCGTCCAGTGTAACTATGAGCCCACGATACGCCGGCGTAGGCAAGTTACGTCGGATGGCTGAAGCCATGTTTTTCGACGTATCTCGCTTTGTGAATCGGCGCAAAGATGCGACGGCGCACATTTGGACTTACGTTGGTGTATCTGAAGATACGCCGGTGTAAAACATTTCTGAATCCGGCCCTTTATATTTAAAGTGGAACTGAATTAAAAAAGTTAATATTTGATATGTTATATGAAACATCTAGAAGTGGTATTTGTACCTAAGTAATAGCCTGGAAATGAATTTCCTCACATGTGGGGGGTACATGAGATTCAGTGATCTCACCAAATTTCCCTGCCCACCAACAATTGCAAAAGTACATGCTTCTTCTGGGTGGTGTAATATTACAAGAAAATGTTGTTGGTGGCCAGGGAAACATTTTTTTATCTCCATGCAACAGCACAAAAAAAGGTCCTGTTTTTAGGCAAATGAGCGTGGATTGTTTCTTCATCAAGAAATAAAGTGTTATTATATAGTGTGAGGGATTAGCCCGTAGAGGGTGTGTGTGACCCCCTGGATGGGTTCACTACACGCTGAACTGTACAAAAAGGCATTTGAGGATGATTGAAAACAAATGATATGGTCTATTTTTCCATATTGCTGGATACACGTGCAAGAATCAAAACAGCATAACCAAAACATAAAATAAACCCTTGCCACTTGGGGCGTCTACCTTCCCAACACAGGAACCTACCTATGGAGTCTGGCACAGCCTACTGCTGGGCAGACACTGCTGGCCCTACAGCAGAAAACAAAAAGTCTCTTTGATATTTCTCACACAGAAATATCCATCAGCACCTCACCTCTTCAGTACTGGTTGTGACTGCTCCTTCACTCACACAGCCTCAGGATGCAGCAATCAGTCGTCATCCCTAGGCTATATTTATAGGGGCTTTAATTGCTTCATTTTGAACAGCTGAAGGCTTCTAACGCCCCAAACCTTTCTGGCCATCTCTGCAGCCAATGCCTAATAGTAATTGGTGTATTGTCTAAACAAGGCAGAAATATATCTTCCGTCTGTGACAACACACACAGATTTACCTGACTTCCTGTCACAATAGTTACATACTGTAGTTGGTGAGGTTGAAAAAAGACATAAGTCCATTAAGTCCAACCAGTGTGTGTGCGCTTTTATATAAATATTACATTGTATATCCCTGTATGTTGTGGTAGTTTACGTGCATATTTAATAGTCTTTTGAAATGATCTATGCTCCCTGCTGAAACCACTGCTTGTGGAATTCCACATTCTTACCGCTCTTACTGTAAAGAACCCTCTACGCCATAGGTGGCAAACACAAGGTCCGCGGGCCAAATGCGGCCCTCCAGGACATTTCATGTGGCCCTCGCACCTCTCCTGCAGCTGCAGCCTTCCTCTGGTCCTCCTCAACCCTTACTTTCTGCTTTTAAGCAATACATCCAGCTTCTTCCTAGCAGCAGCAAATGGAAAGGGGGGTGCACTGTGATGTGAGGGAGAGTGGGGAACTCAACTTCCGATGGTGGGCTAGCTCTTGGCATCTAATGTAAGGAGAGGGGATGCGCTGGACATCTAATCTTACAGATACAACCGGCCCTTTTGAGGGCAATCATAATGCTGATGTGGCCCACAATTAAATTTAGTTTGACACCCCTGCTCTACGCAGTTTACGGTTAAATCGCTTTTTTTCTAAGTTTAGTGAATGGCCACAAGTCTTTTTAAATGTCCTTTCGCGGAAACATTTTATCCCTATTGTGGGGTCACCAGTAAGTATTTATACCTTGAAATCATATCCCCTCTCAGGCATCTCTTATCCAGAGAGGATAAGTTCAGTGTTATTTGTAATCTTTCCTCATAACTAAGATCCTTCAGTCCCTTTATTAGTTTTGTTGCCCTTCTTTGTACTCGCTCCATTTCCAATACATCCTTCCTGAGGACTGGAGCCCAGAACTGGACAGCATACTCCAGGTGTGGCCAGACCAGAATCTTGTAGAGTGGGGAGAATTATTGTTTTATCTCTGGAGTTAATTCCCTTTTTAATGCATGCCAATATTCTATTGGCTTTGCTTGCAGCGGCTTGGCATTGCATGTCGTTGCTGAGCCTGTCATCTACTAGGACCCCCAGGTCCTTTTCCATCCTGGATTCTGGCAAAGGTTCTCCCCCTAGTGAGTAGATTGCATTCATATTTTTTCCACCCAAATGCAATTATGTTCTACATTAAACGTTAAATGCCATGGAATTGCCCCATTCATTTGTACGCCGTAGTGAAGTACGCGTTAGTCTGTAGTCTGTACCTGACCAGTTTTTAAAGTGTGTTTCCTGCAAGAAAACAAAATGTGGCTTACCCTTCTTTAATTCCCTAAAGAGCGACTATCTTTTTTCTGGGATGTTCAGCCCTTTCGTGTTGTGTGAGATCACCACTGGATTAATCCCCAACGAGGAGTAGGCCATCTGTGCGAGTTATGAGCTGCCTTTTACGTTGATTTCTGGAACAGACTTTCAATGTTTTGTTAATGACCTGACCCTATTGAAGCTTCAAACAGAAAGTAGCAGCACACACACACACAAAAAAAAGGGGGAGGGGGGAGAGAAAGAAGGAAAGAAGAAGGAAGAAAGGGAAAAAGGAAAATCTAAGGCCGCATACACACGACCAAATAAATCCGATCAAATCGGTCTGACAGACTGATTTGATCGGATTTGTCTGCTGGGCTATTTTGGTTTGATCGTGTACACACGATCAAACCAAAATCCCCGCCGGCAGACAGCGCTGTGACGTGGTGGTGACGTTGACGCCGCCACGTCACCGCACCAGGAAGTAAAAAACTTCCACGCATGCGTCGAATCCATTCGACGCATGTGCGGGCAGATAATGCATGCTTTAAAATTTGTCTGCTGGAAAAACCTGTCTGTCTGCCCGTACACACGATCAAATTTGTCTGCTGAAACGGTCCGTTGGACTGTTTCCAGCAGATAGATTCGATCGTGTGTACGCGGCCTAAGAGTAGAGATAGTTCCAACAGCGAGAGATATAGAGAGAGATATAGACACGAGTAGCTGGTGGAACGCAGGTGATGCGCACGCCGCGACCACTGGTGCTCGTTGTGTGTGTATGTCTGTTATACACCTATTAGATCTGTGTAAGCCCGATCCTTTTGGCTTGTGCTGTTTTTTAATTCAACATTTTTAATAAACATCTTTTTACTTTTACTACTACACAATGGGAGCATTTCTATTTTCTTTGAAGAACCTCTAGTGACCAAGGGTCACATTTTTGCAGATCTGGAGAACAGGATTTAAACAGATCGAGTGAGCAGACATTAGGAGGTGCTGTAATATTGCAGAGGGATTATACCTGATATGCTGTTTGCCCCTGCTGGGGTGCCGTGAGTTGGTGAGTGGGGACACATGTGGGGGGCACTGAAATCACCTGAATATACCCCTTTCAGCACGGAGCACCTATTACTGTACAACTGTTTATGAAAACCCTTTCCTCACAGTTCCACCTATTGTTACCAGCTTTGGAGAACTTTGTGCTCTTTTGAACCTTACCTACAGGACATGTGCAATATTAGCCTATAGGCTTTGGTTCAGCTCTGTTTACACAAGCTATCCCATACGGAAGAAAAATATATTTCCAATATATTTATTAAAAAAAATTATATATTTTAAATATATTTACAATATATTGACCTACGCGAATATATTTTTACATCTATTCCAAAAATGTAAATTCAAATATATTTTCCAAAGGCATATATTTTAAAATATATTTTTTTCAATATATTTGACAGATATTTTTGAGCATCTAAAAAAATGCATTTAAAAATATATTTTTAAATATACTTGTAAAGGCATTCCAAAATATAATTTAAATGCATTTTCCAAAGACATATATTGGAAAATATATTTTTTAAATATATTCTTCAGATTTTTTTCAACATATATTTGTACATATATTTGTAAATGCGTTCCAAAAATATAATTTTAATATATTTTCCAAAGGCATATATGTGAAAATATATGTTTGTAAATATATTGTCCAGATATTTTTGAACATATACAAAAAATGCATTTAAACATATATCTTTAAATATACTTGTAAATGCATTCCAAAAATATAATTTAAATGTATTTTACAAAGATATATATTAGAAAATATATTTTTTAAAATATGTTTTTCTGAAAATATTTAATGTCTAATAAAGACATTTCAACATATATTTTGTCTGATATTTTTGTAACTATGTCATAGATAACATTCTGAATACATTTATAAGAGACCCACTCCCATTTTGTTTTGTATTTTACTCTTTTAAAATAAAAAAAATAAAATAAAAACCAAAAGATTTAAATAAAATATATATATTTTTTTTATAAGATTTTAAGCACATAATCCATTTAATACAAAGCAGATAAACCTCTCGCATCCACTTTCCATTCCCAAAGAATTTTTGTATAAGTCATTCTGAATTGAGAACGCTTGTCGGCGGACCAGCAAAATGTCTTAAGATACAGCAAGTCCAGTTATATTGATTGACCTGAATGAATGAGAACCTTCACAGACATCCACCTCCACAGTCCAAGGGTCTTGTCTGCTTACAGAGTACCGGGAGAAACTCTGGATATAAATATTCAATGTTCTGTTTAATCCATGAATCAGTAGTTGCACTATTATTACCAAACTCGCTCATCAGTGTCTTTATGGACCTTGCTTTGTGCACTGGTGGGCAGTCATGTTGGAACAGGAAGGGGCCGTCCCCAAACTGTTCGCATAAAGTTGGGGGCATAACATTTTCCCAAAATGTCTTGGTATGCTGAGGCCTTAAGAATTCCCTTCACTGGAACTAAGGAGCCAAACCCAACCCCTGAAAAACAACCCCACCCCATAATCCCCCCCCCCCCCCCCACACACACACACCATAATCCACCAAATTATTTGGACCAGTGCACAAAGCAAGGTCCATAAAGACATGGATGAGTGGGTTGGGGTGGAGAAACTTGACTGGCCTGCACAGAGTCCTGACTTCAACCTGATAGAACACCTTTGGGATGAATTTGTGTGGAGACTGTGAGCCAGGCCTTCTCATCCATCATCAGTGCCTGAACTGACAAATGTGCTTCTGGAAGAATGGTCAAACATTCCCATAAGACAGCCTTCTCAGAGGAATTGAAGCTGTTATAGACTGGCATGCTATTAAAACTCATGTGCGTGTAAAGGCAGGCGTCCCAAAACTTTTGGCAATATAATATATATAGCATATATACTGTATATTCTTTTTATACTAAGTCCAGTCCATTGTTTGGACTTAGTACCTGCTGAAGGGTAATTCCAGCAGCCAATTAAAAGGAATTGGCATATTATGCCGCGTACACACGGTCGTTTTTTGTGATGAAAAAAAAACTACGTTTTCTGTGAAGTAAAAAACGACGTTTTTGAAACGTCACTCTTAAAGACGATGTTGCATACACACCATCGTTTTTTTCACAAAAAGTGAGGTTACGTTCACCACTCTTTTCCATTGAAGCTCGCTTCATAACTAGCTTCTGGGCATGCGCGGGTTGAAAAACGTCGTTTTAAATGACGTTTTTGGTACACACGGTGACTTTTTGTGAAACAAAAAACGACATTTTGAAAAACGACACCAAAAATTCAAGCATGTTGGAATTTTTTTTGGGTCGTTTTTTTGAAGACAAAAAACGACGTTTTGCCCACACACGATCAATTTAAATGACGTTTTAAAAAACTTCGTTTTTTTTTCATCGCAAAAAACGACCGTGTGTACGCGGCATTACAGTTCTCCCCAGCACAAAATTAAAACTCAGCAGCTACACAAAGGGGGTTATTTACTAAAGGCAAATCCACGTTGCACTACAAGTTCAAACTACAAATGCAAAGTGCACTTGAAATTGCAAGGAAAGTGCACTTGGAAGTGCAGTCGCTGTAGATCTGAGTGGGCAAGGAAAATAAAAAAAAACAGCATTTTATGCTTGCACATGATTGGATGATAAAATCAGCAGAGCTTCCCCCTCATTTCAGATCTACCCCTCAGATTTACAGCGACTGCACTTACAAGTGCACTTTCAGTGCAATTTCAAATGCACTTTGCACTTGTATTTGGCGCTTGTAGTGCAAAGTGGATTTGCCTTTAGTAAATAACCCCCCATACTGTACACATACTGCAGCTACTGACATTTAATATTAGGGACACTTACCTGTCCTGGAATCCGGCGATGTTGGTACCCCAGCCAATGTTTCCATTGGCTCTCGGGTGCTTCTGCCTCCATTGCCTATAGGGGCCAATTCACACCACATGCAGTCCAGTGCGTTTTTTTTTTTTTTTGCATGGAAAGTAAGTTATATGGTTTTCAATGGCATAATTTACACCCAGTGCTTGCAGTTCCAGAAAAAAAGTAGAGCATGCTGCATTTTTCCTGCACTGGACTGTAATGGAACACTGTAAAGCACATCAAAAACGCACTAGAATGCACCTGAACGCACTGCAACACACATGTCCCATATCTAAGGTTAAGGAAAAAAGAGAGGAAAATGCACTGGAATGCTTTAAAAACACACCAAACATGCCCTGGAAATGCATCAAAAACACGCATGCAGAAAAGCATCGGGAACGCATGTCCGCCGCAGCGAGATCTCTTGGAAGGGGGGAAGGGTACCTGTCAAAAACAGGAACCTGCTCCCCTCCCCCGAAAGGTGGCAAATGTGGCAAAGTAGGGGGAGGGGGGGAGAGGCAAATACGTGGAGCTTCCACTTTTGGGTGGAACTCCGCTTTAACCACTTCCCTACGGCCGCACGACTATATGCGGCCGCAGGGTGTGTTTCTAATCTCTCTAATTCTCCGGGCTGCCGCATTTTCACGGCAGCTCCGTTCTTTGTTCCCAGCTCGCGCTCCAGAGCGTGCAGCGGGGAACTTGTGTACTGGCCGTGTCCCCTTGGACACAGCCAATCACAGATCGCCGCGAACGGCCAATCAGAGTGGCCGTTTGCGATGCGATCTGTGGGCGAATGAGAGATGATCTCATATGTAAACATATGAGATCATCTCTCATTGCCGTTTTACACAGATACAGCGTCCTGTCTCTGGAGAGGAGGAGACCGATTTTGTGTCCCTTGTACATAGGGACACAGATCGTCACCCCCCCCAGTCACCCCCCTCCCCCTCCTCCACAGTTAGAAACACTATGCAGGAATACATTAACCCCTTACTCACCCCCTAGTGTTAAACCCTTCCCTGCCAGTCACATTTATACAGTAATTAGTGCATATTTATAGCACTGACCGCTGTATAAATGTGAATGGCGCCAAAAATGTGTCAAAAGTGTCCGATGTGTCCGCCATGATGTCGCAGTCGCAATAAAAATTGCAGATCGCCGCCATTACTAGTAAAAAATAAATAATACAAAATAATAATTCTGTCCCTTATTTTGTAGGCGCTATAACTTTTGCGCAAACCAGTCGCTTATTGTGATTTTTTTTTTACCAAAAATATGTAGAAGAATACGTATCCGCCTAAACTGATTTTTTTTTTTTAAATTGGGCTATTTTTTATAGCAACAAGTGAAAAATATTGTATTTTTTTTTCAAAATTGTCGTCCTTTTTTTGTTTATAGCGCAAAAAATATAAAACCGCAGAGGTGACCAAATTCCCACCAAAAGAAAGCTCTATTTGTGGGGGAAAAAGGACGCCAATTTTGTTTGGGAGCCACGTCGCACGACCGCGCAATTGTCAGTTAAAGCGACGCAGTGCGGCAAGCTGAAATTTCACCTGGTCAGGAAGGGGGTATACATGCCCAGTAAGGAAGTGGTTAAATGTCATATCCTTGCCCAAGCTGCACTGTTGTCATGTGCCAATACTAGGCTGGGCTGGAAGATAAATATGTAAGTGATGAGAGCTGCATTCTTGTGTGTGTGTGTGTGTGTGTGTGTGTGTGTATATACAGTATATATATGTTATTAATAATATAGGATGCGCTGATATTAACTTAATAGTGTAAATCATACAGACAAAACAAATACATCAGGGAGGAACAATCTCCATATGTGTTTAAATACATGTGATTAGTCCTTAATCAAGTGCACAGTGAAGGCAGCAGCACGGATTCCATACAAGGAAAAACACATAAACGATGCCCTCCTTCACTAAGAGTGTGGATCCCAACTGAGAATCAGGTGATCAGGCACTCGTAGCAGATGAATATGAAAAAAAAAGGGGAGAAGAAGAAAAACCTCATTGCACAAACATCGGATAACAGGCGGATAATACGATCCAACAACCATCAGCAAATGCACTCACGGATCCCCGCTTAGTATAAGCATGAAACGCCACTCAGTGCGCTGTCTCCTCAACTCGATCCGATGGACTCGGATACGATCGTAGGCTCCTCCCTACGCGTTACGTCACGGGCACGCGACTTATTCATGGGTTGCTACGGAGATTGAGTATGGCTTATGTTTAAATAGCCTCCTCGGTGTCAGCGTGTCATCGGAGTGAGCAACAGGGAAAGGCAAACATCATTGGGGCTACAAAAACTTACACATAGTGGGTTCTATGTGAGCGCAAATGCAGATACACGGATATACAAAATTTTATACAGAATTTTAATACATATATCTAATTAAAAAATTAACAAGATAAAACACTATTGATTTCCATTCCACATACCTAAATGCGCCCTCTAGTGGCTAGGTACTGAGCTGAGCATACATAACCATATATTATACTAAATACATTAATTGGAAATATATATAATGAAAATAAATAATTATTAATACATGTAAAACTGCACTAATAATAAGCAACAATAAAAGGACCATCACTAAGACCCAAAAATAAGATAAAAAATAGTCATAAAATTAATAATTAAAAAATTTTTTACAAATAAACGAAGTCTAAAAATCAGAAATGAAACATTTCTGATTTTTAGACTTCGTTTATTTGTAATAATTTTTTTCCAATTAATTTTCCAATTAATGTATTTAGTATAATATATGGTTATGTATGCTCAGCTCAGTACCTAGCCACTAGAGGGCGCATTTAGGTATGTGGAATGGAAATCAATAGTGTTTTATCTTGTTAATTTTTTAATTAGATATATGTATTAAAATTCTGTATAAAATTTTGTATATCCGTGTATCTGCATTTGCGCTCACATAGAACCCACTATGTGTAAGTTTTTGTAGCCCCAATGATGTTTGCCTTTCCCTGTTGCTTACTCCGATGACACGCTGACACCGAGGAGGCTATTTAAACATAAGCCATACTCAATCTCCGTAGCAACCCATGAATAAGTCGCGTGCCCGTGACGTAACGCGTAGGGAGGAGCCTACGATCGTATCCGAGTCCATCGGATCGAGTTGAGGAGACAGCGCACTGAGTGGCGTTTCATGCTTATACTAAGCGGGGATCCGTGAGTGCATTTGCTGATGGTTGTTGGATCGTATTATCCGCCTGTTATCCGATGTTTGTGCAATGAGGTTTTTCTTCTTCTCCCCTTTTTTTTTTCATATTCATCTGCTACGAGTGCCTGATCACCTGATTCTCAGTTGGGATCCACACTCTTAGTGAAGGAGGGCATCGTTTATGTGTTTTTCCTTGTATGGAATCCGTGCTGCTGCCTTCACTGTGCACTTGATTAAGGACTAATCACATGTATTTAAACACATATGGAGATTGTTCCTCCCTGATGTATTTGTTTTGTCTGTATGATTTACACTATTAAGTTAATATCAGCGCATCCTATATTATTAATAATTTTTTCACTGTTTGATTTGGTACCACATGGATAGCAGCTGTGTTATTTGGTATTTTATTTGGTGTTCCTGGAATTAATTTTTTAATTAGCGCTGTAGTACACTTTTTATTTTTAGTATATATATGTATCCCCCCACATATTGCAGCCATGTCCTGTCCCCCACATATTGCAGCCATGTCCTGTCCCCCACATATTGCAGCCATGTCCTGTCCCCCACATATTGCAGCCATGTCCTGTCTCCCACATATTGCAGCCATGTATGTCCCCCACATATTGCAGCCATGTATGTCCCCCACATATTGCAAGCCATGTATGTCCCCCACATATTGCAAGCCATGTATGTCCCCCACATATTGCAAGCCATGTATGTCCCCCACATATTGCAGCCATGTATGTCCCCCACATATTGCAGCCATGTATGTCCCCCACATATTGCAAGCCATGTATGTCCCCCACATATTAAAAAGCCATGTATGTCCCCCACATATTGCAAGCCATGTATGTCCCCCATTTTGCAAGCCATGTATGTCCCCCATACCCGTAGCTATGATGCCGCCGCCGCATACCGCCGTTAATCCCCCTGCATTATAGCGTAGTGTGCATTACAAGCTTTCGTTTTGAATACTTGTGAATGCCCGCGCCGCCATGTATAGACACTCCCCTTCTCGGGGATCTGTCCAATACCGAGCAAGGGGGAGTGTCCCACGCCCGTAACGTCACCACTCCCCCTTGCTCGGTATTGGACGGATCCCCGAGAAGGGGAGTGTCTATACATGGCGGCGCGGGCATTTACAAGTATTCAAAACGAAAGCTTGTAATGCACGCTACGCTATAATGCAGGGGGATTAACGGCGGTATGCGGCGGCGGCATACGTGGGGGACATATCATAGCTACAGGTATGAGGGGACAGGACATGGCTGCAATATGAATTATTCTATTTTGGTATCGGGGGTATTTGCGGGAGTACAAGTACTCCCGCAAATACTCGGCATCGGTCCCGATACCGATACTAGTATCGGTATCGGGACAACCCTAATCACAGGGCAAAGTGTCCTCCAATGTTGCCTCATCACACCCCTGACTAAAACCTATAATTGCCGTACTACCACGCTGCAATCCTGTGCCTTTCACTGCAATTATTGGTGTTAACATTTTGCCTCCTGACCACCTTGTATAATTTCTCAGAGGCCCATTGGAGCATTGCATAATGCATTATGAATGAGCCCTTAGTTGCATTTGGCAATAGCACTTTTTAGGCTCATCGCATGTGAATTTGGGGGTGGTAAAACAATGCCCCCAATCCCTACCCCCTTTAGCTGCTAAGTGGGATGGGATAGGGTACCATGGGAGGTGGATGCTTGAGAGTTACTATTAGATCTCAAGCAACCAGAAATAACAGTAACTGGGAGTTTACTGTACTACATTCATTATAGTATCAGTGAGTGCACTGAGGTAACTACATACTATATGCACAAGTAAGATTTTTGTTTTGTGGAACATCTTTACTTATACCTTGGGAGAAACCCTCCTGGAATATTTGTGATCTTGTGGGGGGGATGGGTCAGCAGCAGACTGGAGGAAACCCTCTAATCATGTAAAAGTACATTTTTCCACAAGTCATCAATTTCTAACAAATGAAATTAATGGATATGGTGAGAAAATAGGCCATTATGTTACTTAAAATGTTTTTATGCATTTCCATAGAGTTGCCTGGCGTAATGGATACTTTGAAAACAACAAGAGCGCAGCTAATAGCAATGAAGAATGATGGTGGAAGTTCATCCTGTGTGGGTGTATCGTGTGCATCACCTTCTGTCCCATCTGACTTGAGCTCATCTCCTTGTCAAGTGTCGTACTCAAGGCCTAAACAGGTAGGATTTCTTTTGGTACCGAAACATTAAAACGTTGTCTTTTTTGTAAATATCAAATATGACATATTTTACCTGCTCTGTGTAAGGGTTTTTGTAGAGAGCAGCCCAGATGCTTCTCTTCTCAGGTCCCATGCCAGTGCTCCTAAACCACAGCTCTGTTCTTTCAACACACACACACTGAGCTGCTCCTTGGCCCCATCTCCTAATTAGCTCACTGACTGTGATTGATGGCATCGGGAGCCAATAGCTCCCACCACTACAGAAAGCCAATCAGCAGTGCAAGTCCCTGGAGAGACAAGGCACTCGTGGTCATCGCTGGATCGAGAGGGGGCTCATGTAAGTATAGGGGGGCTGCTGCACACAGAAGTTTTTTTTTTTTACCTTAATGCATAAAATACATGAAGGTAAAAACCTTTGTACCTTTACAACCACTTCAATAAAAAGTAACTTTCAAGGCGGTGCCTCCAAGCGGCTGACAGATGGAGAGAAGCGGGTACAGTTAGACCCTATGAAAACATCAGCTTTGACATGTAGACTGTAAGCCAATTTGACTTTTGTTTCAAAATAAGATATCTTGCTCAGTCTGGTAGTAGTCTGAACTAATAAGACAAGTTGTAGGCAAGATGTTGATTATTATACTGATTTTTGAAAAGTCTACAATATTTTGATGTTTTTATACATGCTTAATTTGGTTAGTTTTATTTACTCAGCTGCATCTGTTAGACCCCTTTCACACTGAGGCAGTTTTCAGGCATTTTAGCACTAGAAATAGCCTCTAAAAAGCTCATGAAACTGCATCCCTTTCAGTGCAATGAGTACTTTCACACTGGGGCCATGCGCTTGCGGAACTTCAGAAAGAGTCCTGCAAGCAGCATCTGGGGCGGGTTGGGAGCGCTATAAATAGCGCTCCTAAAACGCACCTGCCTATTGAAATTAATGGGCAGCGCTTCCAAAGCACTTTAAAAGCGCATTAAAAACTGTACTTTTTCCCTTTAAAAAAAAACGCCTAAAAAGTGTTGCAAAAACCGCCGGAGCTTTAGCAGCGCTGCAGTGTGAAAAGGGTCTTATATGGCTTTTGATTCACAGGGAAAATCTAATAAGTCTAATATTTTCCATTTACTTTTTAAAGCTGCCACTTTGGCAAAGTTTCCTGGGACTTCAAATGGTGTGATCAGTGACGCTGTTACAAGAAAAATTGTTGAAATATCACCTGAAGGGAAACATGGGGAACCATCAGAATACCACAAATAAACTTTTATGTCATTAATGTCATTTACCACAGTTAACACCACTTTTTATTCTCTGTGTTGTAGTTTTTGTATATTTACATGCTAATAAAGTTGTGTGTATTGTACTGTGTTATCGTTTTTATTTCCAAATATTTGCTGGTTTTATAGGCCTACAATATATAAAATACAATATATAAATGCACAGCCTTTCAAAATGTAATAGGAATGTATTTTTTTTTTATTTTACATTCAGTACATTTATATTTAAAATATATTTTAAAAAACATTCTTAATATATTTTTTCCAAAATATATTGCCATATATTTGAAATGCTACAATTTTGGCCAGATTCAATATATTTCAAAAATATATTTCAATATATTTGTGAATATATTATTGAATATATTGGGTAATGCATTGTGAAATATGTTGCAAATATATTCATAAATATATGTTAAATGCACTTCTAAATGCATTTAGCAATATATTTTTGCAGCCATAAATATATTGCAAAATGCATTTTGGAATGCATTGTGAATGTATTCAGAAATATATGTTTAATGTACTTCTGAATGCATTTAGCAATATATGTCTGAATATATTCACAATGCATTCCAAAATGCATTTTGCAATATATTTATGGCTGCATAAATATATTGCTAAATGCATTCAGAAGTACATTTAACATATATTTATGAATATATTTGCAACATATTTCACAATGCATTTCCCAATATATTCAATAATATATGCACAAATATATTGAAATATATTTTTGAAATATATTGAATCTGGCCAAAATTGTAGCATTTCAAATATATTGCAATATATTTGGGAAAATATATTAGGAATGTTTTTTTAAAATATATTTAAAATATATTTTTCTTCCACATGGGATTACTTATGGTCTATTGACTGGACAGCTACTAGGCATTGTATATGTGGTGTTACAATTTCTATGTACTAGCCGCCTGTTCATAATATCTATTGCTGCTGATCCAGGTTGTGGCAGCAGGATGTACACATACAGTATATTAGCATTTATCACTATATTGTTTACACCACTAGTGGAATACCCTGGTATGGGTGGACACTTGGTGAGTGATTTTATATAAGCACTAGAGTTGGGATTTTTACTGTGTGATCACACCACATTTTTGGAATTTTTACACATTACATGTGATATACATTAGGGCCCAGATTCACAAAGCACTTACGCTGACGTAAGTGCAAATGTGCGCCGGTAAGTGCAAATGTGTGCTGGTGTATCTGTGCGCTAGACCCACAAACCAACATACGCCTAAAAACTGACCACCCTACACCAACGTAGCTTACATACGCCGGCGTAGCGTGGGCGCACTTTTCGTCTGGACGCATTTTACTGCTCACATTGATTAGGCATTCAAACATGCAAATGAGGGAAATACGGCGATTCACAAACGTGCGTGCGCCCGACGCATGCTACGCGAGGTGCGCATAAGTTGTACGTCCGGCGTAAATTTATATCCCATAGATGAGGTGCAACCCGGCAACAGACATGCAAAGGTCTGCACCAGAGAACACAAGACGGCGTATTGCGTTGGACGTGTGTCTGGGCATACGTTAAGTTCATGGCTTACGTGGTGATCCGGCGTAGCTTAGGCAGTTGTGTCTGCGTGGTTGTGAGCAGGCGCATAAGGGTGCTGTTTCATGCGTCCACGTCACGGCAACGTCACAGCGCATGCACAGTTTGTGATACGCCCGGCGTAAAACACTGCATGGGGTCACGCCCCCTTCCACCTACGCTGGCCTGCGCCTTTGAAAAATACCATTTTTTAGGTAGTGGCACTAACTATTTAATTTTCCCGTCGCACAATTCAATTATGGGCCAGATTCAGCAAGACTTGCGCTGGAGTATTTCGATATGCGCCGCGTAACTGTGAAGATGTGCCGTCGTATCTATGTGGCCGTACCCACCAAACTAGATGCGACAGAAAACGGGCCATTTCCGATCGGCTTAACTTTCCGATGCCAGAGTATCGTCAGCGCATAATTTCGCTTGGCGCATCAGTCGCGCCTATTGATTTCCCCTGCAAATATGCAAATGAGGGAGATTTCCCGATTCGCGAACGGATTAGCACCATACGCTGGCTACATGCGGCGCGCGTATCTCGTCCGTCCGGCGCAAAGTTATTTCTACAAATAGCTGCTTTATCTTTACTCCAGACGGCCACAGGTCAGCAGGAGAGCAGCTACAGCAGCGTTTACCGATGATAAGAGCTAGCTGAGCACCCCCACTTGCAGGACAACACCTCTGTCCCTGCTTGTCTGTCAACTTTTACAGCCATGGAGGAAGACATCATAGGTCTCCATAGCCGAGATGACGGCTGACAGCTCCTGGCCTTTAAAGTTCAGCTTTCTCCTGTGTGTTTGCGGGGAACGGGAGCAGCCATCTCAGAACAAAAGTAACTTCACTGCGGGGAGGGGGAACAGGATATACTTTAGTGCCGGAATGGCGCATCTACGGGCGCATTTAAACGTCCAACGGAACACATTGCGCTGTCGTTTCCAAGGAAGTGGTGCCGACGGAAGTTGTGAGCATGCGCACTGGGATGCATTGACAGTCGACGCATGTGCAGTACTTTTGCCGCGGGATCGAGCCTAGTTTTAATAATACACGCCTCGTACCCGCCCAATTTGAATAACGTGCTTCATGAATAACAGCACTTGCTCCTAAAATTTCGCCAGAGTAACGTAAATGAGAAACGTTACTCCAGATTAAAGATGCGCCCATCTACCTGAATCTGGCCCATTATTTTTATTAGGTAGCGCCAACACCCCTTTCTTGCTTTTTTTATCATTTATTCTCCTTTGGGAGAATTCCTGGGGGGCTGCAATCTTTTATGTTCACCTAAGCACGGAATCACATTTATATCTTCACATGTTGACATTAGGCATGGGATCAGGAGGGAAATCCACATTTTGACTCCCAATTTGTGCATCTTCAAAATTTGGCTTTTACAGGGGTGACATCACCCCATTTGATTAAGGTAAGATCAACACATTTTTAACATACTATAATGTCTGATATTGCCTTCACTTTTTCTACGTTTACTTTGTAAGTTCCTGAGTTGTATATGTTATGGTTTGAAACATGCCTGTTTAAAAAAAAAAGATATTTTGAATGGTCCCGGCCCCTTACCGCGTGATCAGCTGATCACGTGATGTAAACAGAGCTTGATAATCTTTTTTTTTCTCCTCATGCCAACAGCATGAGGAGAAAAAAAAGCCGATCACCAGCTTAGGTGCAAGGGACATCGGTCCCGAAGAGTAAGGATGCACATCTGCCTTGTGCCAATGTAAATCCCCTGCCAGTGCCACCTGCCAGAGCCACCTGCCAGTGTCTACAGTACCCACCAGTGCCACCTTTCAATGCCCACAAGTAGGGATGAGCTTCACGTTCGAAACGAACGTATGTTCGACTCGAACATCGTCCGTTCGATCGTTCGTCGAATTTCGAACAAAAACGATCGTTCGCGGCAAATTCGAGTGAAACTAAACGACCGTTTTTAAAACTTTTTTTCCCATTGATACATGTTCCCTGGGGCAAGACCCGGGTTCTGAAAGACGTTTTCCAACAATAACTTGAAAATTGGTCTTTAAAACGACCGTTTTTGAATTAGAGCGTTCGAGTCCCATAGACTTCAATTGGGCTCTAAATGTTCGTGCGAACGATCGGACCGTTCGACGGTTCTGGTGTGAACCGAACGCAGGGGTGTTCGGCTCATCCCTACCCACAAGTGCCACCTATCAATGCCCACCTCCGTTGGTGCCAATCAGTGCCACCTAGTTGTGCTGCCTATATATATATATAGGGCCAGATTCAGGTAGATGAGAGTATCTTTCCTCTGGAGTAACGCTTCTCATTTACGTTACTCTGAAGACCCTTTCAGCGCAAGTCCTGTAATTCACATAGCAGTTGCGCGTAAACTTGCGCCAGAGTAACGATAATGCGCTGGCGTAACCCATAGCAAATGTGGAAGTGGCCCAGCGCAGAGGCTTACGTTCAGCGCATCATCCAGGGAGCATGCGCAGTGAGTGCGGCTCCACTCGCCCCCCTTGTGCGCATGCTCACAACTTCCGTCGGCACCACTTCCCGGGAAACGTCAGCGCAATGCCTTCCGTTGGGCGTTTAAATGCGCCCGTAGAAGCGCCATTCCGGCACTAAAGTATATCCTGCTCCCCCTCCCCGCAGTGATGTTACTTTTGTTCTGAGATGGCTGCTCCCGTTCCCCGCAAACACAAAGGAGAAGGCTGAACTTTAATGGCCAGGAGCTGACAGCCGTCATCTCGGCTATGGAGACCTATGATGTCTTCCTCCATGGCTGTAAAATTTGACAGACAAGCATGGACAGAGATGTTGTCCTGCAAGTGGGGGTGCTCAGCTAGCTCTTATCGTCGGTAACGCTGCTGTAGCTGCTCTCCTGCTGACCTGTGACCGTCTGGAGTAAAGATAAAGCAGCCTTTTGTAGAAATAACTTTGCGCCGGACGGACGAGATACGCGCGGCGCATGTAGCCAGCGTATGGTGCTAATCCGTTCGTGAATTGGGAAAAATCCCTCATTTGCATATTTGCAGGGGAAATCAATAGGCGCGACTGATGCGCCCAGCGAAATTAAACCGCTGACGATACTCTGGCGTCGGAACGTTCCGCCGGTCGCAAATGACCCGTTATTGGGCGCATCTAGTTTGGTGGGTACGGGCACATAGAAACGACGGCGCATCATCACAGTTACGCGGCGCGTATCGAAATACTCCAGCGCAAGTGTTCCTGAATCTGGCCCATATTTTTTTTTTAATGTAGTCTTTTTAATTTTTTTGAACAAAAAATAAAAACCACAGAGGTGATCAAATACCACCAAAAGAAAGCTCTATTTTTTGCAAAAATAATATACAAATTTCATTTGGGTACAGTGTTGTATGACTGTGCAATTGTCATTCAAAGTGCATCAGTGATGAAAGCTGAAAATTGGTCTGGGCAGGAGGGGGGTTTAAGTGCTCAGCAAACAAGTAGTTAAACAAAGATGTTTTTAAAAAATTCTAACGCCTTTGTCATCTAATAGGTTGTTTACAGTTATTATTGTCACTGTACTTTACTTGTCTATGGCACTTGATAATGTATGTTGTCTATGTTTAGAAGGTTTTGTTGGTATGACTGTAGCAGAGTCAACCAATGCCCCGTGAAAGAGAGGTAACATCCCTGTCCATGCCTGCTGGACCACGAGTCAGCGTTAATATGCACCTTACCACTGACCGCCCTGTCCAGTGAGTCATGAACATTGCTTTCCACATGCCGGTAGAGAGCCGGAATCGCCTTCCGTGAGAAAAAGTGGCGTTTGGGAACTTGCTGCTCAGGTACTGCGCATTCCACAAACTCACAGAAGAGGGCAGAATCTACCAACTGAAAAGGCAGCAGTTGAAGTGCTAGCAGTTTAGCTAAGCTAGCATTCAACCACTGGGCATGTGGATGGCTGGGAGAGAACTTCTTTCTGCGCTGCAACAGCTGGGGCAGGGAAATTTGCCTGGTACAATCTGACGTCGGTGTACCGATTAGTAGATTGCCCGCAAGTACTTGACTGTGACACACCTAATTCTACACCTTCACTCCTATCAGTGCATAGAGAGGACTGAGGGTATAGTGGGGTCAGAGATCCCAGCTGATGAGGAGCAAGGAGAGGTCCGCTTTGTTCTTTGGTGTGGGTCTTTGAGGTACGCTTGTCAATGAACTGCATGGCAGGTCGACATATGTCTGGTCAAGCATGTGGTGTCCAAGCAGGTTATGTTTTGGCCACGCGAGATACGCTTGAGACATATGTTGCAAATAGCAGTGGTGCGATCTGATGCACTTGTCTCAAAAAAGGCCCACACCAAAGAACTTTTTGAATAATGCTGAGAGACAGCAACGCCCTGCACATGCGGAGCTCTGCGTTGTGATGCAGTCGGTGTGCTGCCCTCAAGCTGGCCCCTGGAGGGCATCCTGCCTCGTTAGAGATGTGCCTCCTCCTCCTCCTCTCTCCTATCAGGCACCCACGTGGAGTCAGTGACCTCATCATCTCCTCCCTCCTCATCACTGTAGAAAACCTGGCAGTATGCTGCAGCTGGGGGAACATGACTGCCAGATTGCTGTCCTTCTTTGGCTCCCGCTCTCTCTGGGCTCACGTTACTGCCTTCCTCTAGCTGTGTACCATCATCGGAGCCTTTAAAACACTGCACATCCTTCTGCAACATGTACCCAACCCTGTGGTCAAACAGTTCGGGGGACTCCTCAGGAGGACATGGTAGGGCTAGGGAAGGAGAGACTGATGCCATTGAGCAGAGGGAAGAGGCTGTGTTGGCAGCTGCTTTGCCAGACAAAGTACCCTGAACCTTTGGTGAGAGAGGATGAGGACGGCTTGGTCATCCACTTTACCAAGTCTTCAGCATGTTGTGGCTCAACATGGCCAGCTGCTGAAAAAAAGGATGAGTGTGTCCCACGGCCATGTGCTGATGAGGATGCACTGTGTCCACGACCAGCACTGTTGCCTCTAGACGCAGAGCCCGCTTGCCCTCTTTTATCGGCTTGTGACTCTCTGCCTCTCCTTGTTGTCCTTCCAGACTAATGGCCTGCAGGGAGATGTAGCTGCACAAATACCTGCTGATCCCTGCCTGTGGTATTAATCTGAGCAGATCTCTGCCTGTAGGAATTAATATGAGAAAAACCAGCTTTACGTAGATTTAGGTGCACACTGTGCAAAGGACACAGACAGTACACCACATGAAAGTACTTGCAGAATGATCCCCTGCCTGTGGTATTAATATGAGCAGATCTCTGCCTCTAATTTGAGAAACACCAGCGTTACGTAGCTTTAGGTGCACACTGTACAGAGGACACAGACAGTACACCACTTGAAAATACTGCAGCTAGCACAATCACCTGCCTGCCTGTCAGTATATTAGGAAGAGCGGATCTAGCTAAACTCAATACAGTGTATACATATACAGTATATATAACACATGGGATGCATATACAGTATACGCTCTACACACTGTAACTCTAACTGACTAGCCTGCCTGCTTTATCTAACTGCAAAAAATGACTCTCTCTCTCTCTCTCTCTGTCAGGGAGGCGGCCTTATATAGTGTGGGGCGTGTACTAAATCCCCTGAGCCATGATTGGCCAAGCATGCCGGTCATAGTGCATGCTTGGTCAATCATCAGCCAGCAATGCACTGCAATGCTGTAGTGAATTATGGGCCGTGACACGCCACTCGAATTTCGCGCAAACGGTCCATAACATTCATTATTCGACGAGTCGAACATGGGTTCGACTCGAACACGAAGCTCATCCCTAATGGAAAGTCTAAAGAGAGAGAGACAGAGGTTCTTCATGAACGGATATTAGAGGTAGAGCAGGTTCTGTATCCACAGGACAAGTGGTTGGACTAGATATTTGAGGTAGGGCGCATTTGCCTTTTCTATCTGATGGGAGTTGCGCTACAAAGCTAGAGCATTTGAAGAAGTTTGTTAAGTGGCTAATAGATAGACATGTGCGTTCCCGTAACAAATGGATTTTCGTACGAATTTGTTAGTAGTCAAACATTCGGATCAATTCGAACATCCGAAAAGCTGAAAGAACCAAAATGCGGGAATTACGAATAATTAAAGTAACGGACAGGTGAAAATACGAACGTATGATTGGACAATCTTACTAAAATACAAAACACCAAAAGAACAAAAATGACATCTATAACGAACGATTTGCACTCCGTATTTAAATCCTTTGTCTGTTCGTATTTTCATTCGTATGTTTGTATTTTCATGTGTGTGTTTTGTAAATTTGTGTACTCGTATCGTTCAGCTTATCTCTTTTGTGTTGAGTCACATTGGGCAGTGTAAAGCCTCATACACACCATCAGATTTCAAACACACTTTTCCGTGGATTTTTGTCCGAAAGAGTTGGCCGAACTTTTGAAACCGAAAAAGTTTGTCCGATGGAGTGTACACACGATCAGATTTTTTGGAAAACGCTCATTTTGAAGTTTGTTGGCAAAAAGTCCGACCATGTGTACAGGGCTTAAGAGAAAGTCTATCTTAATATGGATTAGCCATGTGTTGCGATGTATTTACGAAAGTACAAAATTACGAATCCATTAAACGAAAATTATTATCTAACAAAATTACGAATTTCGAATCAACGAAAATAAACTAGACAGAATTACGAATCATTCAGTAAAAAGGAAAATAAAACTGTTACGAAAATATGATCGGGTCCGAATAGGAAAACTTGTGTCTTACAAAATTACAAATCTTTACGAATCTACGGAATGCGACAAAACAAAACAAAAAAAAATCTAATTTTTTTGTTGTGCACATGTCTACTAATAGAGTTGGGACGAACAGTTTGAGCAGAGCAAAAGTTTGTCCCGAACATCGCCTGTTTGCCCATTCGACAAACACCTGAATCTGTTGGGCATGTGGTGGGATCTTTGCCCATAAAGCTCCCCACAATGCAGTGCATACTGCAGAGTGGATATTAGGGCCCTAATTAGATGAAGATGTGCATGATGACTTTGCTCAATCATGGCTTAGTGCTTATAGTCCCACTCCACACTACAAAACGTTCTTTTCCACAGGAACCTTTTGCAGTGTTGTGTTGGATTGGAGATATAGCAGGGCTCTGTTTGCTACTAGTGAGTAAGTGTGTTATTGTGACTCCGAGTGTAGAGTGTAGTGTTGGTGTAGTCTGAGTATAGTGTAGCATCAGTGTAGTGTGTCAGTGCAGTGTAAGTATAATGTAGTATGTCCATGTAGTGCAAGTATAGTGAAAGTTAAAGGGGTTGTAAAGGATTTTTTTTTTCATAATAAGCATCCTTTACCTGCAGAAATTCCTCTTTTCACTTCCTCATTGTTCTTTTTTGCTCAGAAGTTGCTCTATTTCTTCTCTGTTCTGTTCACTTCCTGCTTGTCTGATTTTTCTGACCACCGTAATGGGAGGCTTTACTGCGGTGGTCAGTAACATGCTCGCCCCCTCCTGGGAACTACATCTGTGTGGCAGAACGCTCTCTACGTGTTAGAAACTTCAAGGAGGTGTGAATTACTGGGTGTGACGCAATTCCTACTGGGAAATGTAGTTCTTACATGAATGAGCAATGCAAACCAGGAAGTAAATGAGAGAACAGAAACTAGAACGCTGAAGGTGATATAGATGAAGGAATTTAATAGGTATTTACTCTTTTTTTTTTTTAAAACAGAATCAATACACTATTCTGTCTGTCTACCTTGCAGATATTAATTTTAGGCAAAAAAATGTTTTCCTTTACAACTCCTTTAAGTGTGAGTATAGTGTGAGTATAGTGTAGTGTCAGTTTAGTGTAAGTGTAGTGTTAGTGTAGTGTAGTGTTCAACAAAGCATTGCAGAACATTTTAGTGCTTTTCTGTATACCCCCCTTTTTTTTTTTGGTTGCTGCTTTTTTTGTTTATTTTTTTGTTCTGTGCCTGGCCCCTTTTTTAAATTGTCAGCTGCAGTTTTCTAAATTTGCCTGTGGTGGTCTACCTTTTTTACTTTTTTTATTTTTATATAGTTTTTACATTTCTGTCAGCAGCAGTACTCAATTTAAAGTGCACCAAACACCACTTTTAATTGAACAAAATGCATCCAATTACACATTTCCCAGTATCTATTAAATTTGGGTAATAAGCCCCTCATCATGTCTGGGAGGACAACAAGGAGAGGCAGATGTTCCCATGCCACTGTGGGGACCAGCAGCATTTGTGTCCACAGGCAAAGGTGCATGTGGTCTGTCTTCAAGCAGGGCAAGTTTTTCTCTGTTTAGTGATGTTGCCTGTGCTATCCAGCCCAACATCCTGAAGAGGAGGCGGTGGACTGGCCTACTAAACCATCCTCATCCTGAAGAGGAGGTGGTGGACTGGCCTACTAAACCATCCTCATACTCTACCACCCAAGAAGATACTAGTGCGCAGTCCACTGCAGCTGCCAGAGCAGCTTAATCTCCCTCCTTGTCCACAGCTACCACTGCCATAGCCCCACCATCATGCATGGAGGAGTTAGCGGAATTATTTGAACACAAAGTCAGCCACTTGCTTTTTGATGATGCCCAGACATTACATGACTTTGATGTTGGTTCTGAGGTTGAGGAAGAGAGTAACATGAGGCTACAGATACACTGATACACATATTGACAGTCATGTTCCCCAGCCGCAGTGTATTGGCAAGTTGGCTCCAGTGATGATGAACATAAAGAGGATGATGATGATGATGAGATCACTGATGTGACTTGGGAGCCGGATAGAGCCAAGGAGAAAAGTGAGGGGGCAGAGGCAGCCATGATGAAACAGTAGAGAGCAGCCACCCTATTTAGTCAGATTGTGGAACTGTTATCTCCCGGCCTAGTTCACCCAACTTAACTGTGCAGACTTTTTTAGCACATGTGCAGCCAATCCCACTGTTGCAATTTGCAATCTCTGCCACAAGCAGGTCAAGCATGGCAAAAAACACTAGCCATTTGGGTACCACATGCTTGAAAAAACATTTAAAGGGGTTGTAAAGGAAAAAAAATGTTTGCCTAAAATTAATGTCTGCAAGGTAGACAGTAGTGTTGCTCACGAATATTCGCATTGCATATTCGAGTATTCGCGAATAACTCGAATAGCGCGGTGAATATTCTCGATAGCGAATATTCGTATTTTTCCCAATTTATTTTTAAAACAGATCACATCCTAGTGATCTCCATCGACGTCTAAAGGCATTGCTGGGAGGATTAGAGACACTGGGCCGAGTAGCTGATGCGATCCATTTATGCTGCCGAATATTCGCAATGCGAATATTCGGCAAAAGGAATATTGCGCGAATATTTTCTCCACCCTTCTTTTGCATCAGAGCCAATCAGAGTTCTCCTACCACAGTTGTCAGAGGTTAGCAACCTCCATAGCAACCAATAGGAACCTGCCTGCACGACCATTATATAAGTTCACTCCCAGCAGTATTTCAGTGCAGATTCACAAGGTGGATAGAGAGTGGAGTGTTTCTGTGCCATCTTACAGCTTACAGTATCAGCATTGATAGTGCTTGCAGTTCTGTGGTTCCTGGCTGCTTCTAGTTCTAACTTCTAAACTGCTTTTTTCAAAGCAAAAGACCAAACAGCTTTTTTAAAAGCTCAGATTTGTGTTGTTGTTTTCCAGATTAGTGTAGCTTAGTGTTAGATAGACTTCTGATTACTTACTTAGTGTAATTGTACATTTATTTAAGGTAGCTTAGTTTAGTGTGTGTTTAGTGTCTGTTTTTTGTGTATAAAAAAAAAAAAAGCCAAAAAAATTAGCTTTAGTTTAGTCATATAAGTTTGTGTAAGCATAGTTAGTGTTGCATATTAGATTAGTATTTCTATTCCTCTTCTTTGTCCTTGTCAGTCAGTGTAAAAAAAAATTAAAAAAAATAAATAATTTGTTTTAGTTTAGTCATATAAGTTTGTGTAAGCAGATTTATTGTTTAGTGCATATTATTTTAGTATTTGTAGTCCTCGTCCTTGTCTGAGTCCCTCAGTGTAAAAAAATAAAAATAAATAAAACTTGTAGGTGTAGTAGTTTTATTCTAGTTTAGTAGCTGTCTAGTACGTCTTTGTCTGCGTGCCTGTCTTGCAAAAAAACAAACACTCCTTTCTCACATTCCCCCCCCCCCCAATAAAGTTTACCCCCCCCCCACATCAGCAAGTATGAGCAGCATACGTGGCCGTGGCAGCAGGGGTAAGGGACTTACTCCCAGTGCTGGGTCGCTGCCAGCACGGGGTACCTCTCGCGCCCCTACTAGTGGTAGTGGATCAGGTGGAAGGGGAGTCCGCCTCATCCGGGATTTTTTTCCCTCGGGCAGCCGCCCGATATTGCCTTCTCAGGCTCCACTAGTGGTGGAGTATATGGGGCACAGCAGTGCCACTGAGTCGTCAGTCCCGACTCCCAGTAGCACCACCAGTACACTGGTGCCTTTAGGACCCGCCCCCAGCCCCCAAGGGTCCAGCCGCTTACTGTTTGACAGCGACAGTGAGAGGGATATCTTGGGGGAGGCCCTGCATCAGGCAGACATGCAGTTCTGTCCTGATGGTCAGGACCTTTTTGAAGGGTTGATGGAGGAGGAGGGTGGGGTACCTGCTGTCAGTATCCCAGAGACATCCCTTCCAAGTGGTGCTGGTGTTTTTGTGCAGGAAACACCCGCACCTAGTCAGACCCAGGCGTCGGTGAGGGGACAGTGGAGCCAGGCTAGCGGCTCCATGTCAGATGTTTCCCTCAGACCACCACATGTCAGCCCTGGGTCTGACATATCTGGGGGCGAAGAGGAGGGTGACCCAACATGGGTGCCACATAACTTGTCGGTTCACAGCAGCAGTGACGACGAGGAAGGTAGGCACCCTGGGGAAACGGTACGCCAGGTCACCAGGGAGACCAGCGTCAGGGTCTCCACTGGTGATGGCAGCAGGAGGTGTCAGCAACAGCAGCAGCAGCAGCAGCAGCAGCAGCAGCAGCAGGCAGCAGCTCCACCTGTGCGCACCGAGTCCCAGCAGGTGCAAGTCAGCGTCACCCCATCTGACAGGAGGGCGGCGCTGAAGTCACCTGTCTGGGCCTACTTCACCCTGGTACCAGATAACCATACCGTGGCCATCTGCCAGATCTGTCGTGCCAGGGTGAAGAGAGGGAAGTGCTTGGCTCGGGTGGGTACCACAGCCCTGAACCAGCACATGAGAATTAATCACTGGCGGGAGTATGACCAGATGAAGCATGGTGGTGGTAGCAGCACCACCACCACAAGTGAGCAGGGTACAGCAGCCCCTGCCACAGCTTCATCTGTTCCCAGCAGGTCATGCCCCCCCCCGCTCCCTCTAGTAGAGGTACTGGTACCGGCAGCCAGACCTCTACTTCCACAGCACCCTCCTCGTCTGTGTCCTGCACTGCCGTCCGGCGCCAGGCATCGCTTTCCGATGCCTTTGAACGCACCACTCCCTTCCCCCTGGAGACCAACGTGTGCGTTCCCTTAATGGGCTCCTGGCAAGGGTTATTGCCCAACATCTGCTGCCCTTCAACATCGTTGATTGCAACCCCTTCAGGCAGATGTTGGAGCAGGCCCAACCCCAAGGGCGTGTCCCCAGCCGCCATTTCTTTGCCAGGACTGGTGTCCCTGCCCTACACCAGCACATTGTGCAGAATGTAACCCTGTCGCTGGATCACGCTGTCAGCGACAGGGTACATCTCACAATGGATGGCTGGACCAGAAGGCATGGGCAGGGCCGGTACATCAGTTTCACGGCCCATTGGGTTTCCCCCTGAGGCGCCGGGGAGGGATCGGCGGCATCAGATTTTGTGGTGCCGTCCCGGGGTGTCCAGGGGAGAACTGCTGGTCTCCGTCAAGCCACTGTCTCCGCAGCTGCTGAGCCTCCCAGCAAGCGCCCCTGTAGCTACTCAAGTGTGGGGCACGTGCGCTGTCAGGCCGTGCTCCAGCTTGTTAGTTTAGGGGACCTGAGACACACTGGCAAAGAAGTGCTGACCGCACTTCAGGCTCAGGTCCAGAAGTGTCTGACACCCCGAAGGCTCCAGGCAGGTATGGTTGTCTGTGACAACGGCAGCAACCTACTCTCCGCCCTCCAGGCTGGCAGTCTGACCCACGTGCCCTGTCTGGCACATGTCCTCAACCTTGTGGTGCAGAAGTTCCTGCGCACCTATCCCAGGTTGAGTGACATTGTGCTAAGGGTGCGTAGGATTGCCAGCCACTTCAGGCGCTCCCCAACCGCTACCGCGTCCCTGTCCAATTTGCAGCAGGACAACAGCCTGCCCCTTCACAGGCTGATTGTGGACAGTGACAGTGGAACTCCACCCTCCACATGCTGGAGAGGTTGTGGGAGCAGCGAAGGGCGGTGAAGGAATACCTGCTGGATTAAGGCAGTGGCGGGCCATCACAAACACTCCCGTACATCACCAGTGCGGAGTGGGGGCAGATACACCAGGTCTGCCATGTGTTGGCCCCTTTCGATCAGGCGACCAAGATGGTGAGCAGGGAGCATGTCGGCCTCAACGACGTGCTCCCTATAGTGTTCCTGCTGGACAGGGCACTAGATCGCCTGCTCGAAGCTGGGGAGAGTGCCTTGGTGGAGCAGGAAGCAACACTGCTCCACCAAGACCAGGCCCAGGACGAGAAGGAGGAGGATGATGATGATGATGATGAGGAGGTTACTGGTGACGTCCTGGAGTCAGGGCCTGGTCAGGAGGGAGAGCCGGTGTTGGGGGCACCGATAGTCCGGGGGTTGGGCATCTCTGTGCGTGAGCAGCAGCGCCTCCAGCATGAAGAGTCGGACGTCATGGACCCGGGCAGCCACGAGGAGTCACAGCGGGCTGTGCTCTTCCCCATGGCTGCCCACATGCTGAGATGCCTCAGGAGGGACCCCCGGGTTCATGCTATCAAGGAGAGGATGAATTTTGGATGGCCACCCTTTTAGATCCAAGATGTAAGGGGAAACTGGAGCAGTTCCTCCCAGCCAGCTGGAGGCAGCACCGGATGGAGGAACTGCAGGCACGCATAGTCAGCCGGTTGGAGCAGACAACTCCCCGGCCTCCAGTTGTCCCCCCTCGTCTCACCCAGCAGGTGGCTGCACCTAGCAGCAGCAGCCGAGCAGGGGACCTAATGGGTGATATGAGGATGTTCTTCCAATCTGAGCGACCCAGTACCAGCAGCAGCAGCAGCAGCAGTCACCACCAGCGGCTGGCCCACATGGTGGCAGACTACATGGGGTCCATCGGTGCTTCTGACAGTATGAGCACCGACGACCCCATGGAGTACTGGGTTGCCAGATTGGACACCTGCCGCGAGCTCGCTCAGTATGCGCTGGAGTTATTGTCTTGCCCCCCCTCCAGCGTACTATCTGAGCGGACATTCAGCGCGGCAGGTGGGGTGGTCACGGACAAGAGGACCCGTCTGTCCACAGACTCCATGGACAGACTCACATTCATCAAGATGAATGAGTCCTGGATCGGCGGTGACTTTCTGGCACCCGCCGTCGGTTCAGGGCGCTGAATGGTCCCTTGTCATGTCATTCATTATTACCTCTTGCATTAATTGATACCTTTGAAACTCATAGTGGGCAGGTAGTGTTAATGGCATAAATATTTCCACGCTGTGTCATTAAGCCACTATAAGGAGTCCTGATGCTGCTGCCACATTATTTTGAAATGTAATTGCTCAATGCTCACCATGAATTTAAAAAGTCACGTATAGCATAGAAATAACGTTAATCAAACTTTTAAATTATGAGGCACTATGGTATAGTCAGGCTACAGCTACTTAAGGCCTGTGTCATTCTGCTTTTCAAATTTAATCACCATGCTAATGCAACTTCAAGCTTTTGTAATTTTGCCACGATATGGGCTCCTACTGCTAATGCCAAAAGGCATATATTACTCATACTGCTGCTGTCACCTTTTGTCTGAGAGATTTGCCACTTTCTATTACTACTGCTGCTGCTGATGGCACCTCTTGCCCGAGTGATTTGCCATTTTTATTACTCTTACCACTGCTGCTGTTGATGGCACCTCTTTCCCGAGTGATTTGACACTATATTGTCTACTATTACTACTACTGCTGCTGCTCTCACACCTATGTCACAAGTTATTTGCCATTATATAGTACTATTACCACTGCTGCTGCTGATGTTCATGGGCCATGGCACCTCTTTCCCGAGTGATAAAACACTATATTGTCTACAATTAGTACTACTGCTACTGCTCAGACACCTATGTCACAAGTTATTTGCCATTATATACTACTAATTACCACTGCTCTTGCTGCTGCTGTTCATGGGCCATGGCACCTCTTTCCCGAGAGATAAAACACTATATTGTCTACAATTAGTACTACTGCTGCTGCTCAGACACCTATGTCACAAGTTATTTGCCATTATATAGTACTATTACCACTGCTGCTGCTGATGTTCATGGGCCATGGCACCTCTTTCCCGAGTGATAAAACACTATATTGTCTACAATTAGTACTACTGCTGCTGCTCAGACACCTATGTCACAAGTTATTTGCCATTATATACTAATATTACCACTGCTGCTGCTGATGTTCATGGGCCATTGCACCTCTTTCCCAAGTGATAAAACACTATATTGTCTACAATTAGTACTACTGCTGCTGCTCAGACACCTATGTCACAAGTTATTTGCCATTATATACTACTATTACCACTGCTGCTGCTGATGTTCATGGGCCATGGCACCTCTTTCCCGAGTGATAAAACACTATATTGTCTACAATTAGTACTACTGCTACTGCTCAGACACCTATGTCACAAGTTATTTGCCATTATATAGTAGTATTACCACTGCTGCTGCTGATGTTCATGGGCCATGGCACCTCTTTCCCGAGTGATAAAACACTATATTGTCTACAATTAGTACTACTGCTGCTGCTCTGACACCTATGTCACAAGTTATTTGCCACTATATACTACTATTACCACTGCTGCTGCTGCTTCTGTTCATGGGCCATGGCACCTCTTTCCCGAGTGATACAACACTATATTGTCTACAATTAGTACTACTGCTGCTGCTCAGACACCTATGTCACAAGTTATTTGCCATTATATACTACTATTACCAATGCTCTTGCTGCTGCTGTTCATGGGCCATGGCACCTCTTTCCCGAGAGATAAAACACTATATTGTCTACAATTAGTACTACTGCTGCTGCTCAGACACCTATGTCACAAGTTATTTGCCATTATATAGTAGTATTACCACTGCTGCTTCTGATGTTCATGGGCCATGGCACCTCTTTCCCGAGTGATAAAACACTATATTGTCTACAATTAGTACTACTGCTGCTGCTCAGACACCTATGTCACAAGTTATTTGCCATTATATAGTACTATTACCACTGCTGCTGCTGATGTTCATGGGCCATGGCACCTCTTTCCCGAGTGATAAAACACTATATTGTCTACAATTAGTACTACTGCTGCTGCTCTGACACCTATGTCACAAGTTATTTGCCACTATATACTACTATTACCACTGCTGCTGCTGCTTCTGTTCATGGGCCATGGCACCTCTTTCCCGAGTGATACAACACTATATTGTCTACAATTAGTACTACTGCTGCTGCTCAGACACCCATGTCACAAGTTATTTGCCATTATATACTACTATTACCAATGCTGCTGCTGATGTTCATGGGCCATGGCACCTCTTTCCCGAGTGATAAAACACTATATTGTCTACAATTAGTACTACTGCTGCTGCTCAGACACCTATGTCACAAGTTATTTGCCATTATATACTACTATTACCACTGCTCGTGCTGCTGCTGTTCATGGGCCATGGCACCTCTTTCCCGAGAGATAAAACACTATATTGTCTACAATTAGTACTACTGCTGCTGCTCAGACACCTATGTCACAAGTTATTTGCCATTATATAGTAGTATTACCACTGCTGCTGCTGATGTTCATGGGCCATGGCACCTCTTTCCAGAGTGATAAAACACTATATTGTCTACAATTAGTACTACTGCTGCTGCTCAGACACCTATGTCACAAGTTATTTGCCATTAAATACTACTATTACCACTGCTCTTGCTGCTGCTGTTCATGTGCCATGGCACCTCTTTCCCGAGAGATAAAACACTATATTGTCTACAATTAGTACTACTGCTGCTGCTCAGACACCTATGTCACAAGTTATTTGCCATTATATAGTAGTATTACCACTGCTGCTGCTGATGTTCATGGGCCATGGCACCTCTTTCCCGAGTGATAAAAAACTATATTGTCTACAATTAGTACTACTGCTGCTGCTCTGACACCTATGTCACAAGTTATTTGCCACTATATACTACTATTACCACTGCTGCTGCTGCTTCTGCTCATGGGCCATGGCACCTCTTTACCGAGTGATACAACACTATATTGTCTACAATTAGTACTACTGCTGCTGCTCAGACACCCATGTCACAAGTTATTTGCCATTATATACTACTATTACCACTGCTGCTGCTGATGTTCATGGGCCATGGCACCTCTTTCCCGAGTGATAAAACACTATATTGTCTATGTAACGGTCACCACCGCTTACAACCTTCCATCCAACCACGACAAGCTTATCTGACACTCTCCGACAATATTGCATACACGATCCATATCCTTTCCCAGAATAAACGAGACTGCGCTCCGTTCTTGCTTCCAAAGATATGACAATTTATTAGTATTTTCTCAGCTTCTTATATCCAGTACAGCATAATACAGTTCATCACAGGACAATGCAATCTCCACCCCCCTTCACACCATGGGGGGCTTCAATCACACTCTAAAAGGCATTTAGGTAAGCTAACCATGTAGACCGGTCGGCACCGTATCTTCAATAGGGTTCAATTAACCTTGAATAATAACACAGACATCTAGTTGAATAAGTTATCTATGCAGCTTTATCACACAATGGCAGTGAGAGTGGGTGCAATCCACACCTTCAGATTTCAATAGCCTATTATACAAAAGGTATGACTCACTGGCTAACCTGGTCATGTCATCATGACTCCTTGTGATATCTCAGTCCAGAAATATGAAGTATTAATAATGTCCCATCACATGTAATATATGAATTATGATTCACTATTAGCCACCCTACACCCAAAAGGCACAGGGTGGATTTCAACCCAAGAGTTATTGTTGCTGCTGGCACAAGAGTATCTCTCATCCTTCCAACGTCTCTGGGTGTCACGGGCCATTCTGTTACAGTCTACAATTAGTACTACTGCTGCTGCTCAGACACCTATGTCACAAGTTGTTTGCCATTATATAGTAGTATTACCACTGCTGCTGCTGATGTTCATGGGCCATGGCACCTCTTTCCCGAGTGATAAAACACTATATTGTCTACAATTAGTACTACTGCTGCTGCTTAGACACCTATGTCACAAGTTATTTGCCATTATATACTACTATTACCACTGCTCTTGCTGCTGCTGTTCATGGGCCATGGCACCTCTTTCCCGAGAGATAAAACACTATATTGTCTACAATTAGTACTACTGCTGCTGCTCAGACACCTATGTCACAAGTTATTTGCCATTATATAGTAGTATTACCACTGCTGCTGCTGATGTTCATGGGCCATGGCACCTCTTTCCCAAGTGATAAAACACTATATTGTCTACAATTAGTACTACTGCTGCTGCTCAGACACCTATGTCACAAGTTATTTGCCATTATATACTACTATTACCACTGCTCTTGCTGCTGCTGTTCATGTGCCATGGCACCTCTTTCCCGAGAGATAAAACACTATATTGTCTACAATTAGTACTACTGCTGCTGCTTAGACACCTATGTCACAAGTTATTTGCCATTATATACTACTATTACCACTGCTCTTGCTGCTGCTGTTCATGGGCCATGGCACCTCTTTCCCGAGAGATAAAACACTATATTGTCTACAATTAGTACTACTGCTGCTGCTCAGACACCTATGTCACAAGTTATTTGCCATTATATACTACTATTACCACTGCTCTTGCTGCTGCTGTTCATGTGCCATGGCACCTGTTTCCCGAGAGATAAAACACTATATTGTCTACAATTAGTACTACTGCTGCTGCTCAGACACCTATGTCACAAATTATTTGCCATTATATAGTAGTATTACCACTGCTGCTGCTGATGTTCATGGGCCATGGCACCTCTTTCCCGAGTGATAAAACACTATATTTTCTACAATTAGTACTACTGCTGCTGCTCAGACACCTATGTCACAAGTTATTAGCCATTATATAGTAGTATTACCACTGCTGCTGCTGATGTTCATGGGCCATGGCACCTCTTTCCCGAGTGATAAAAAACTATATTGTCTACAATTAGTACTACTGCTGCTGCTCAGACACCTATGTCACAAGTTATTTGCCATTATATACTACTATTACCACTGCTCTTGCTGCTGCTGTTCATGGGCCATGGCACCTCTTTCCCGAGAGATAAAACACTATATTGTCTACAATTAGTACTACTGCTGCTGCCCAGACACCTATGTCACAAGTTATTTGCCATTATATACTACTATTACCACTGCTCTTGCTGCTGCTGTTCATGGGCCATGGCACCTCTTTCCTGAGTGATAAAACACTATATTGTCTACAATTAGTACTACTGCTGCTGCTCAGACACCTATGTCACAAGTTATTTGCCATTATATAGTAGTATTACCACTGCTTCTGCTGATGTTCATGGGCCATAGCACCTCTTTCCCGAGTGATAAAAAACTATATTGTCTACAATTAGTACTACTGCTGCTGCTCTGACACCTATGTCACAAGTTATTTGCCACTATATACTACTATTACCACTGCTACTGCTGTTCATGGGCCATGGCACCTCTTTCCCGAGTGATAAAACACTATATTGTCTACAATTAGTACTACTGCTGCTGCTCAGACACCTATGTCACAAGTTATTTGCCATTATATACTACTATTACCACTGCTGCTGCTGATGTTCATGGACCATGGCGCCTCTTTCCCGAGTGATAAAACACTATATTGTCTACAATTAGTACTACTGCTGCTTCTCAGACACCTATGTCACAAGTTATTTGCCATTATATAGTAGTATTACCACTGCTTCTGCTGATGTTCATGGGCCATGGCACCTCTTTCCCGAGTGATAAAAAACTATATTGTCTACAATTAGTACTACTGCTGCTGCTCTGACACCTATGTCACAAGTTATTTGCCACTATATACTACTATTACCACTGCTGCTGCTGTTCATGGGCCATGGCACCTCTTTCCGAGTGATAAAACACTATATTGTCTACAATTAGTACTACTGCTGCTGCTCAGACACCTATGTCACAAGTTATTTGCCATTATATAGTAGTATTACCACTGCTTCTGCTGATGTTCATGGGCCATAGCACCTCTTTCCCGAGTGATAAAAAACTATATTGTCTACAATTAGTACTACTGCTGCTGCTCTGACACCTATGTCACAAGTTATTTGCCACTATATACTACTATTACCACTGCTGCTGCTGTTCATGGGCCATGGCACCTCTTTCCCGAGTGATAAAACACTATATTGTCTACAATTAGTACTACTGCTGCTGCTCAGACACCTATGTCACAAGTTATTTGCCATTATATACTACTATTACCACTGCTGCTGCTGATGTTCATGGACCATGGCGCCTCTTTCCCGAGTGATAAAACACTATATTGTCTACAATTAGTACTACTGCTGCTTCTCAGACACCTATGTCACAAGTTATTTGCCATTATATAGTAGTATTACCACTGCTCTTGCTGATGTTCATGGGCCATGGCACCTCTTTCCCGAGTGATAAAAAACTATATTGTCTACAATTAGTACTACTGCTGCTGCTCTGACACCTATGTCACAAGTTATTTGCCACTATATACTACTATTACCACTGCTGCTGCTGTTCATGGGCCATGGCACCTCTTTCCGAGTGATAAAACACTATATTGTCTACAATTAGTACTACTGCTGCTGCTCAGACACCTATGTCACAAGTTATTTGCCATTATATAGTACTATTACCACTGCTGCTGCTGATGTTCATGGGCCATGGCACCTCTTTTCCGAGTGATGAAACACTATATTGTCTACAATTATTACTACTGCTGCTGCTCAGACACCTATGTCACAAGTTATTTGCCATTATATACTACTATTACCACTGCTCTTGCTGCTGCTGTTCATGGACCATGGCACCTCTTTCCCGAGAGATTAAACACTATATTGTCTACAATTAGTACTACTGCTGCTGTTCAGACACCTATGTCACAAGTTATTTGCCATTATATACTACTATTACCACTGCTGCTGCTGCTGTTCATCATGGCACCTCTTGCCCAAGTGATTTGACACTGTATTGTCTACTAGTACTACTGCTGCTGCTCAGTCAAGACACCTATGTCACGAGTTATTTGCCACTCTATACTACTATTACCACTGCTGCTGCTACTGTTCATCATGGTACCTCTTGCCCAAGTGATTTGACACTATATTGTCTACTATTACTACTACTGCTGCTACTCACGACAACTATGTCACAAGTTATTTGCCACTATATACTACTTTTACCACTACTGCTGCTGTAAAGTCTTGCCCAAGTGTTTAGATGATATCTAGTACTATTACCACTACTGCTTGTAAATGTTGCCTGTGTGATAATTACATTATATTTTAATACTACTGCTGCTGCCTTCATGCTGGGTAATGCTTCATGACCTCTCTGGCATAGCGGATCCACCAACAGCCTCCGCTACAAGCTACCAGACCAGATCGTAACAGCAAGTGTGACTAAAACAATGAACTTTATGTTAAACCCTTGTTTGCAGCCTGTTGATGTTGATGTTGATGTGTTAGATGTGAAGTTAGATGTGTTGAAAAACCTAACAATCTCAATAAGAAAGGAAACATTTGAAAAAAATTACTTTATTTATTAAAAGAAAAAAAAATCAAATATAATTATGCATGCGCTTCTGAAGCTTTGCCATCTCAGCAAAATTATTTCTCTGGTGTTGCGCCAGCTGTTGATTTTGGAGGTATAGAAAATGCATCTTGCGTTCATTTGCGAGGATTTTGTCTTGGGTCCTCTCGATGTCAGATTGCTTTTCCTCCATGTTTTTTAAAACTGTTAGGATATAAGAAAAAAACATTTGGATTTCAAAGACCGTTACCAAATAAATATAATATTTATGTTGCTTATTAAACAATCATTATCATGTCTATACAATTGTTATGTGTCTAGCACATATACTTCTATCATAAATACCATATTATTGTTCTGAAATCTGACGGGTGCGCTTTAAATGCTGTCCATTTTTATATCTACATCATATTGTTGAAATGTTATTAATCTTTGTGCACATATTTACCCTCCTGACCGAGGCTCACAGGAACGGTCTCATCCTCCTGCTCCTCTTCTCCTACATCCGATACACCACCAGAAGTTTGGGGGGGGGTTGCAGCTCCTCCTCTTGCTCCTCCACAGTAGCTGGGGGTGGCGACTGGGAGGGCCCTGGCTGCTCCTCATCCCTCTCCTCCTCTGCATCCTCCTCCTGCTCCTCCTGCTCCTCCTCTTCATCCTCCTCCTCTGCGGCCTGTCGTCTTGTGCGCTTGGGGCGCACAGATGGTAGAGGAGCTCCTATAATAACACAATGTTCATATATGTAAAAATGTTTTCTAATAACATATGCAAATTCTGTGTACTCTGCTGTATTGTATATGAATACAAGTTCATTTATATAGACAGTTAACTAATGGGATAATGTTATATTAAAGGGTCTTGCGGGCACTACAGGGGACTGAGTGTGAGCTGGGCTGCCACCATGGTAAAATTAACTGTTTTTGTTTCCTTTGTTTTGTTCAGACAATCTCATGTTAAAAAAAGGGCCTGATGGAGTACACGGGATTACTATGATAACCCCACGCCTACCACAGGAATTTAGTGGTAATCTATATATATAAAACTCAACGTGTGTGTGTATGTATGTATGTTCCAGCATCACGTCCAAACGGCTAAAGATATTAACATGAAACTTGGCACACATGTTACTTATATGTCAGCAACAAACATAGGATAGGTGGTTTTACCCTTACCCACCACCATTTGCCATGGTCGGGGTTTTTCTTTAAAGTCCCATTCAACTCTATGGGAAATACATGTTACTTCATAACGGCTGTAGATATTTCGATAACACTTGGTCACATGTTACTTATATGTCCACTTAAACTATAGGATAGTTAATTTATCCCTTAACTACCCCCATTTGTGAGGGTCAGGGTTTTTGTTTAAAGTCCCATGCAAATCAATGGGAAATGTATGTTCCCACATAACTTCTGTACGCCTGGAGATATTTCAATAATACCTGGTACACATATTACTTATAGCGCAACTCCAATCTTTTTCTTTTGCATAATATAGTGTATGTATAACACTTAGTGGTTGCTGCTTGTAGTTATTGTTATTTGTGCATGTTAGCGCGGTAATCTCTTTGCACATATTACTTATATGCCAAATAAAAATATATGACAGTTAAATTAACCCTTACCTAAACCCTTATATAAAAGATGGGTTTTTGTTTCAAGTCCCATGCAAGTATATGGGACTGTGGTCTCTTCATTTTCCTACACAAAAGGTTAAGATAGGAAGACCGGCAATGCCGGGTATTCAGCTAGTTGAGTTATAAAATACCACCCCTTCCCCTTTTAACCCACCACACCACCACTTTAATTCCATGGTTTAACTTGATGGAATAATGATAGAAAAGGGGGAGAAGGTTTCAATTCCCCCTTTTCTCATGGGAAAGCTGCAGGACTTAATAAAATTAGTAGTGACGGTTTCTTTAGGTGTAAGCTGGTCCTCACGTGGCCTAGTTAGCTGGAAAACGTGTTTTTCCCCTTTTTTTGGTGAACACGAGGTGATCACGCGGCCTACATGTGCATTTCCCGCTTTTTTTAGGCCTGTGGGCCTGCTGGTTCTGGAAAAATCCAGTGTTACTTAGGGGTATATAAGCAGGGTTCCGTCAGCCTTGCTCTCAGTCATCTCAGTAGATGGGACTGTTGTGTTCCCCTACCCCCCCCCTTTTTTCTTTTCTTTTTGTCGCGGCTGCTAATTATGTGGGATGGTCACCATTATTTAAAAAAATATATATATACAAAGGGTGACAAATCTGTTTAGTTTAGTTGTTGTTGGATACATTTTAAAGTTGGAATATATTTAGGTACAGCCTGAGCCGTAGTGACTAGGCTGGTTTTTAAGTTATTAAAGTATTTATTTAAAATATATGTCTAAAATCCAATAATAAAGCAGCCTCGGCCAGTATTAGTACATTAATGGGGTGTCTTGTTTATTTAGTTTAATTATAGTTAGTAAGTGTTCCTGTCTGCTGTCCCATGTCTTTTTTCAACAGTACTATGAATACCTTGGGTGGTGATATATGTTACCACAACATGGCGTCTGGGTTAACAACATCTGCCCTAAGGTTATTACATATGACCTTACATAACTGTCACCAATAACTTACCTGGATAAAATTCATCCCGGATCTGTGTCACCTGGCCCATGTGGTGCCTCTTTAGGTCCGACCACTTTTTTAAGATGGCCATGCGGTCATGTGTGCAGCCATGTACATCCCGTAACTCCCGCAATATGGAGCTGAGAACTTTTTTTTTTTCCTGCTGCCTCCGCAGCTGATCGTATCCCTTTTGCAGGAACCTCTGCAAGATGAAGAACAAAGTCTATTATAATACTTTTGTTTAAACCCTTATGGATATATGACGTAAATGTATGGTATTAAACAATTGGAAGCATTCTCGCCTTATTAATCAATGACAGGGGTAACATGACAGATTTTATATCTTGCCATTTTGGTCGCCACCTTTTTTGCATAAATATAGCAGCCATTATCATTTGCATAATTATGTATATATGAGTAACAACACAGGATACACGTATAGGGGAGAAATGCGTTGCTATTCATCTGACCGCTATAATTAATTTTTGACCCTTATACTGGGCCTGTACAATAGATTTTTTTTTTTCATCCCTATCTTTATATAGGAACAATAATATGTTTGTTTCTTTTGACTTTTTGATGAATTAATTTTGAATAAATAATGGAGTTGATGTTATTTAAAAACTACAACTACCAGCATGTTCTGATACACCATGTGGCTCACCGTCACCAGCTGTACAACTATTTTACTTTAACTCCCAGCATGCCTGGACAGTTAATGGCTGTCCGGTAATACTGGGGAGTTGTTTTGCAACAGCTGTAGGCTCCGTTTAGGAAACAGTGCCGTACCAGACATTTTTTTTTTATTGTGGAGGGGAGGGTGTATATGTTGTGTTTTTTAATTTTTATGTAGTGTGGTGTAGTGTTTTTATGGTACAGTCAGAGGGGCGTGGGGTTCACAGTAGTTTCCCGCTGAGGGTTTAAGCTGCAGTGCAAAATTTGCTTCAGCTAGAAGCACACTGTAAGCCCCAGCCCATGTGAATGTACCCTGTACATTCACATTGGGGGAGAGGGGGGGGGGTTATTGCAGCCAGTTGCATGCAGGGAGTTGTAGTTTTGCAACAGCTAGAGGCACAATGGTTGCAAAACACTGCGAGTTTGTTACCTAACTCAGGGTTTCAAGACCAGTGCGCCTCCAGCTGTTGCAAAACTACTACTCCCATCAGGCATGGTCTGTCAGTGCATGCTAAGAATTTTACTTTTGCTGCATCTAGAGTGCCACAGTTTAGAGACCCGTGTATAGTGGTCTGAAAAATGTGGGCCTGCAGAACTTGCAAAACTAGAAGTCCCAGCATGCCCAGGCATGCTGGAAGTTGTAGTTCTGCAAAAATCTAAAGGGCAATATGTATTCAAACGACCTTGGGCCTTAAGGACCCTGAAGTCCGCATACGTCCTATGTCCACAACATGTTAATTATGCTAAATAGCAAGAAAAGTGCCTAAATACACATTTACCAACCAGGGTGTCTGCAGCTGTCCAGGCCTGCTGGGAGTTGTACTTTTGCAACAGCTGGAGACACACTTTTTGGGAAATACTAATATCTGATCTTATATCCTAACTTTTAAAATAGTATAAAATGCATTTACAGATAATGAATTAACAGTGGTGAAATTACTCACACTAATCAACAGGTTTTCCTCACTGGATGAAAAGTTACTTCCCACAATCTTCGCTTCGCAGGGCAGCACAGAATAGCGATCCGAAAATAGACTGGCACAGATCCAGGAAATGAGTTCAGTTTTCGTGTGTTGTTCGCGTGCATGCGCATGCGCGATGACGAGAATTTTGCAATTTTTTCGCAATCGCATTAGCGAAATTTCGCAATATTGTTATTTGGACAAAATATCACGAATATTCAATTTTAGCGAATATTTCTCGCAGGGCAGCACAGAAAAGCGATCCGAAAATAGACTGGCAAAAATCCAGGAAATGAGCTCAGTTTTCGCGTGTTGTTCGCGTGCATGCGCATGCGCGATGACGAGAATTTCGCAATTATTTCGCAATCGCATTAGCGAAATTTCGCAATATTGTTATTTGGACAAAATATCACGAATATTCGTTTTAGCGAATATTTCTCGAATATTCTTCTATATATTCGTGATATATCGCGAAATCGAATATGGCGTATTCCGCTCAACACTAGTAGACAGACAGAATGGTGTAATGATTCTGTTAAAAAACGAGTAAATACCTGTAACGGTCGGAGGTTAACACTGTTCATGATTTCCATTCCACCCACCCAAGACAGCTTATCGACACTCCAACAATCCACCAGACACGACCCATTCCATTTCCCAGAATAAACGAGACACAAGCTCTGTTTCTGGTTCTGACTCTGACAAGCTGTTCTCACCTGCTTCATAATACACATTCCTATGTCAGACGTTCTGGCACCAAATCTACAGGAGTTAATTACTACAGCTGAGAAGTCACATTCCACATCTATTATCAAGAGTATTTTCACACAAAACAGTGTCATTAGCATACACAATAAAATATCTTAGGAGCAGACTTAATTAGTACAATAGACAATAGAATGCAAGCACAGAAAGCCCCATCACTACAGCCAGGTAGACTTAATTAGCATCTTAACAGTCTATGTTACACATTGAATGAGTCATTCTATTGACCTGTTGGGGTCAGAATAAACCAACAACTTGTAATATTTCAAGATATCTTGCAATACATGAATTATCGTTACTGTCCCATCTCATGCAATCCGAGATATCATTTCTCAGTCATCCTATGCCCCTATCGGACATAGGATGACCCAAGAGTCATTGGTGAAGCTGGCACAGGAGTACCCCGCATCCTTCAAACTTCTCTGGTCCCACGGGCCATACCGTTACAATACCTATTAAATTCCTTCATCTATATCATCTCCTACGTTCTAGTTTCTGCTCTCTCATTCACTTCCTGGTTTGCGGTGCTCGTTCATGTAAGAACTACATTTCCCAGTATGCATTGCGGCATGCCCAGTAATTCACACCTCCTTAAAGTCTCTAACACGTAGAGAGCGTCCTGCTGCACAGATGTAGTTCCCAGGAGGGGGCGAGCACGTCACTGACCACCGCAGTAAAGCCTCCCTTCATGGTGAGTAACAATCAGACAAGCAGGAAGTGAACAGAACAGAGAAGAAATAGAGCAACTTCTGTGCAAAAACGAACAATGAGGAAGTGAAAAGAGGAATGTCTGCAGGTAAAGGATGCTTATTATGAAAAAAAAAATTCCTTTACAACCCCTTTAATCTCCCAACACTGAGTCAGCTGGCAAGAGTACCTAAAAGCCACACACAAGGGACACAATTTTTCTCCTCCTCAGTTCTTACCTTTCATGTCTACCCTCACTATATCTCATGATTCCTCAGCAGCCATCACTGACAGGGGTGATAGTATAGCAAAGGGTGTCTCAGGTCCTTGCAACATGTCTGTCAGCAGCAGACCACCAGCTGTAGTGTATAGCAGATACATTTCTCTGCCACCCACATGCCAGTGTCTAAATTCCAGCTTGTCCAAATTGCTGGCTTTACAACTCCTAACTCTTGTGGATTCTGCCCCCTTCTGTGATTTTGCAGAATATGCCGTACTACAATAGCAGGTTCCTTTTTACCAACACCCAAAGCCATTTTTTTCTGTACCTGTTTAACCATTTCACCTCTGAAAGATTTACCCCCTTCGTGACCAGGCCATTTTTTTGCGATACTGCACTGCATTATTTTAACAGACAATTGTGCGGTCATGCCACGCTGTACCTAAACAAAATGTATGTTCATTTGTTCCACACAAATAGAGCTTTCTTTTGTTGATATTTGATCACCTCTATGGTTTTGTTTTTTTGCGCTATAAACCCAAAAACACTGACAATTTTGAAAAAAAAATATATAATTTTTATTTTGTGCTATAAACCATATCCAGTTATGAAACAAAAATATCTAATTTGTTCATCAATTTAGGCCAATATGTATTCTGCTACATATTTTTTGTAAAACAAAATCCAAATAAGTGTATATTAATTGTTTATGCAAAAGTTATAGCGTCTACAATCTATATGATTTTATTTTACTAGTAGTGGCAGCAGTGGAGCCGAGCATGGTGCTCAAGCTGAAGTGAAGCAGCAGTAAGCCGATGATGAATCACAGTGGAATGGACAGGCTAGACTATGGCAGCTAAGTAGCAGGCTGAAACAGGCAGGTATTGGCTGCCAGCAGACAGGTGATGAGAAAACACTGGCTGGTATCAGGCAGGTGACAAGCAGGTGCTGGCTGGTCAGCTAGCAGGTGATGAGCAGATACTGGCTGATAGCAGGTATGTGCTTCAAGTGGATTGCTAGGCAGAATGTGGAGGAACAGTAAAGTCAGATATGCCAGTTTAGAGACTGGTAATTGTGTCAGGTACAGATACATAGACAGGAGCATGGTCAAAATTTGGGCCAGGGTCAGATCAGCGGTATAGTGGCAACAGGAGCAGGCAAAAGCAGAGGTAAGAAGCAAGACAAAGTCAGTTTAGGCAGAGTTCAAGGGATAGGTTGGTAAATGGTATCAGATGCTGGTAACAGATTACAGAAACTGTATGTGTAGGTGAGACAGCACTGAACCTGAGCACTGGCTCAGTTTCAATATCCAGCCTGGCGCCAACATTAATCACAGATGCATGTGTATGGGCACATAAGAACACAGATGAGTTTGCCCCTCCCTCAATTTGCTCTTCTACAATCTCTGACACCTAGGTATGGACTACCACCTTGTCAGTCCTGCTAACCTAATCACTTTACCCAACTTGGCAGTAGGCTGCAGCTGCTGGAAAATACATAAGTTTTTGCTCCCTCCATCTATGCTTCTGATGCTCTCTTTCTTAACACTTGATAAGAATTTGTGAGCATCCTCCTGCATCAATTTATGTATGCTGTGTTCAAATATTTCAATCAAGATTGACAGGCACTGATGCCACTCTGCATTCTCATACCACCTGTCCACTCTATCAGGAGCCCTTAGTTGTAAGAGAGGCCTTCCTCATCACGTCATGTTCCACCACCAGGTACATGATACAGAAGCATATTTGCAGCTGACAATTTGCAGAACACAATCATTTTATTCTTCAAAGCCAAGGAAGGTGCCATGTTAGCCTTTGTTTAGATCTGCAGATAACATGGCACTGCACATGTGACCAGGTATGACACTATTAATTTGAGGGCTTGGCAGTTCAGTTGAGAACTGACTTATTCATATTCACAAGTGACAGTTTTCATTAGAGGCATGCCTTGAATTTAACTCTTTTGAGAAAGAGCTACAAATTGGTGGGTTTGGATATGTTTTAAATGCTGTCCTTAGAGTTAGTACAATATTTCTGCATTTTTCTATTAAATATATAGAGTACCCTTTAATGTTGATCTTTGGATTAAAAGCAGCCTGATATCTGTTCTTTTGTAATACAAAAGTGATTAAACGCTGTGTATGGAGCCTATACAGCATTTTAGACTGTCTCTGAAATACATCCTACATTTTATATCAGAATAAAAACATGCCTAATAAAACTGCTTACATAATGTGCAATGTGTCTGTACAACATTTCTGGCTTTTGTCTCTGAAATAATGCACTCTAAAAAAAAAATCATGAAAAAAAACTACTTCATCTCTCCCTCTTACAATGCAATCCAATCAAGATACTTACATATTCAACTATTATATATGATTGGACAATGTTTCTGAAATACAGCACTATCATTTTGGTGTTTACAAAACTGCATTGTGGGGCTGTGGTTTTAAAGTAATTTTGTGCAATATATTTTACATTTTATTAACTTAATTACAGTACTGCAGAAAATGAGAAAAAAGCAATATTGCAAAACTGTTTAGACACTGGCCAACTGGTATTCCTATCGCTTTTAGGTCTGTTGTGTCTGCTAATCACACTGTTCAATTCAGGCCTAATACAATATAATAAAAAAAAAATCTGGTGTTCCAGCCAAAATTTTCCAGCTATTTTTTTTAAAAGTATAAACAGATTGGGATGCTGCTGCTGAATTTAAGAGAATCTAAATGAAAAAAAATTATAATAGGAAATTATACATTTGAAATATGCCAGAATACAGTGTCACTGAATCATACTCTTCCATAATGCACACATAGTTTAACCACTTTCTTGCTGGGCACCTAAACCCCCTTCCTGCCCAGCCCAATTTTCAGCTTTCAGTTTTCCTGGTAATTTTTTTCCTTTTTTTCCTTCACTGAGGTGCGTTGATGAGGCTGCACTGATGGGCACTGCTGATAGGCTGCACTAATGGGCACTCATAGGGGGCACTGATAAGGTGGCAATAATGAGTACTGATAGGTGGCACTGATGAGAATGATGAGACGGCACTGATAGGTGGCACTGATGGTTGGCACGGATGTGCACTAGTTGGCACTGATGGGTGGCACTAATAAGCGGTACTGATGATCACTGATGGGTGGCACTGGTAGGTGACACTAATAGACAATGATCGGTGGCACTTATTATAAGATGGCCATTGATTGTCAGCACTGGTGGGCATTGATGGGTGGCATTGCGGGCACTGGTAGGTGGCACTGGTGAGTACTGATAGGTGGCACTGGTAGGTGGCCCGGTGGGCACTGGCAGCTGGCACAGAAAATGCAGCCACGGCTCTCTGTGTGAGGAACCATTGTGCCTCTAAAAGAAGCCAGTGATTGTTTATAGCGTGAGAAAAAAATACTGAATATCGATCTTCTGTTTACATCACGTGATAAGCCAAAGCAATGTTACCAAAGCATTCAAGGATTCCATATATACAGACTAAAGTAATAAATAATAAAATAATTTTGTAGGAAATATACCGTAGGTTGCTGGAACGCATATTTATGCAGTGAAAATGTTAATGGTGAGACACAAAGTGAAGTAACCCATAATAATCACCTTTTATTTTACTGAAACTAGATGAGTGAAACTCCAATTCTGATTGGCTTTGGGTATACACATATTTTTTCCCTAATAAAATGCCCCTTTTACCTGTAACTGTAAAACAGACATGCCGACCATTCTCACTCTCTATCTCATTGTACCGTATGCCCTGATTGTTATTCTCTGTTTTATCTTTTTATTATTTTTTATTGATAATGGAAAATAAAACAGACATTCTTTGACCTTTCTTTTGACAGCATTGTCTGACCTTTGCTTTGACAGAAGAAACATTTGATCCCAGAGCCAATTATTCCCAGTAAATACATCTTATCCAAGTGGATTTGGAAACTATCTAATTAGCAAAATATATATATATATATATATATATATATATATATATATATATATATATATATATATATATATTGATACTGAAAACAGTGTTTTATTGAGTGGTGTCAAATAATACAATATTACTGTAATATTACCCATTTTATAGCTGATAACATACTTTGTGACTTCTTTAAATTAAAATTAATTGATTGATGCCCCTTGTAAGAGTCCACTTTACTGCAGCTTTGATTTTATTGTATTTTAAAGGTTCATTACATGGTACAAGAATTGAACCCTACTTATTGTCATATTATTTGATAACTGGTTTGGAAATACAGAACAGTTGGACACTAACTAGATAGAAAAGCAAATAAAGATAAGGATAACATTTACAATGATTTTTGTTAAAAAGGCTGAAAGCGGCGTTCCACCCGTTTTTTTTATTAATAAAAGTGAGCAGCTACAAAAAGTATAGCTGCCGACTTTTAAGAAACACACACTCACCTGTCCCATGGTCCAGCGATGCGGCCACCCAAAGCCTTGCAACTCGCATGCGAGAGTCGTGCTCTGCTTCCTGATTGGCCGGGCAATCTTCTGCGACCTGTAATGAGTCCCAGAAAATTATTGGGAGGGAGGGGCCATCTAGGGGGAGAGGAGGAGTCATATAGGTGGCCCGGAGCAGGTACCTGTGAAAACGAGAGCAAGAAACAAGATAAGCTTTGTATTTACTCCTTACACCCGCCAAATGAACTTTGAGCCCAAGCAGTGCCAGGGGAACATCGCATGGATACATTTAAAATCATCCCAGAGCTGGGCCTTAAAGAGTAAGCATGTTCTTTAGGTGTTTATGGTCATAAGATGATTGTCGATTTATGACTGGATCTAGAAATTATTGTATGTATGTGGACTAGCTCTAAAACCTGGCTCACACTGGGCTCACACTGGTGTGTCTTTGAAATTGTGCTAGTTGGTTGGTCATATTTATATCAACATAATTTTACAGAAAGATTATTTGATGGTTGGATCTTCTCACCACTCTTGGATACTTCACCGTGTGTCTGTTTAGCAATAAAACATTTCTGCAGAAGTGACCCTAGAGCAATAACGAGCCTTCACTGAGCAGTGCTGTTTGCACTAAATCACTGTTCCCTAAAAATAGGGCACCTCTGTACAATAAGACTAATTTCTGCTCCTTGCAGTAGAGCTACTATCTTTCAATTAGACATCTTTATGCAATAAAGTGGCTCTTTGTTAATATTCCATTATGGGAAAGAAAACACTTTTCTGCAACAATATAACACTTCTCTGGCCACCATCCTCCAACAATGTTCTATATTTGTCACATTGATTTAATAAAAAAAAGGCATCCCTAATGAGCTTCCCCCCCCCCCCCATTAAACTTCATATGGATAGAGTGGTTACGCAATGTAGGCCTAGAAACTCCAAGATTATTTATCTATAGTAGCATGAAGTTCTCCACAGGGTTTTTACTCTAATGCATGCCTAGAACTGAGCCCAATTAAGGTAATTCTAACTTTTTTGCAACATTTAACAAATTTGAGTGAACCTTGCATCCAAATGCAAACAGTGTCTCCGACAGCAGTACGAGGTGCCAACCCTTTTCCGCTCTACCTAAATCTAATGAAAAAATTAAATTTGCAGGACATAAACATCAACCTTTCTTAAGTACTTTGCATGCCCATGTTTTAAAGGACCATATTTAGAGCATGTATGCGGTGAATACATAAACCGCAGAGTGTGATTAATGGATTACACTGCAACAGGGACCTAAAAAACTCTCTGTATTTGGGACTGATGTATTTTTAAGTCTACATGTGATAAAAACAATGTAGACATTACTTTTTAATTTGTCAATGTGTTGCTAATGTTGATTTGTGCTCAGTTTTTAGTAGACATGTGCACAGAATTTTTTTTTCGTTTTTTTTTGTTCCGTTTCGTATGGTCCCGTCTGTTCGTTTCCGTTCGTTTTTCGTAAGACGCCCGTTTTCCCGTTCGTTCCCGTTCGTTTGTCGTACGACGTGATTTTTTCGTATTCCGATCGTTTCGTATTTCCGTTACCGTTTTATTTTTCGTACATGCGGGATGGTTCGTTATTCAGTTTAATTCATGTACGTTTCTTGTTAGACAATAATTATCGTGAATTTTCGTCAATTTGCATTCTGTGTATCTTGAATGCTTTTCTTTTGTTAGTGTCAGTTGTATGTTTATTGTTCAATGACATCTATAACAAAAGAATTTCATTATGTATATTGAATGAATTCCTTTTTCTGTTTTCTGTGTATTCAAAATACTGAAGGCAAATCTTTTGTTATAGGTGTCATATCAACATACGAAAATAACAAAAGAAACAGGTTCAAATGCAAATCTTTCGTTTATGTTTTTTTTGAATGGCCAGAGAGTTAGGCTGGCCATACATGATACAATTTTCTGTGTAATTTTCTTTAGATTTACCTTCAACAACGTGTACTCACTACTCAGCACAAAAGAGAATCTGTTTTTAGTCACTTTTCTTGTACAATTTTCTTTTAGATTTACCAAAAACCATATAATATGAGGTCAAACTAAACAACACTTTCAATTGTATGCAATCAGGCAGGCCCTTGCACTACATAGTTGAAGGTAAATCTAAAGAAAATTGCACAGAAAATTGCATCATGTATGGCCAGCCTAACTCCCTGGCCATTCAAAAAAACCATAAACAAAAGATTTGCATTTGAACCCGTTTCTTTTGTTATTTTCGTATGTTGATATGACACCTATAACAAAAGATTTGCCTTCAGTATTTTGAATACACAGAAAACAGAAAAAGGAATTCATTCAATATACATAATGAAATTCTTTTGTTATAGATGTCATTGAACAATGAACATACAACTGAAAACTAACACAAAACGGATTCAAACAAAAGTCCACAATGCAAACCTCTTGATACAGATTTCATTTTCGTTATTTTGCCGTTTTCGTGTTGTCGTTTTTTCCCGTCGGATCGTTCGTTCGTATTTGCGGTCGTATTTGCGGTCCGTTTTCGTATGTACACATTATCCCGCGGGTACGAAAATGAACATTTTCGTACGAAAATAACATTTGTACGAACGGGAATGCACATATCTAGTTTTTAGACATGCCTGGTGTTCACTGTTGAGCCTGCACAGGGCCATATGTTGTTTCAGCCTAAAGTTGAGCTCTAGGCATGATCTATATTGAATTTACATTGGTCCTAACTTTGTAAAATGTAAGCATACATACTCTATCCTATTAACTGATGGGCCGCTGGAGAAGCTGAAAATCCCTGTACTAGTAATATATACTATTACAGTGATAGTCCTGGTCTTTGGGGTCCTGCTGAAGTTCTGTGTTAGTGGTTTTCACTATGCACACAGAGCCCAGGGGTTTACTCATGTGCCATTGCCACAATTCATAGAAGGCCTTGTACCTTAAACATGGTGGAAAGGTGGGGTTTTGAGGTTACTATACCCAATCTCCTAAAATACGAGAACTCCATGCATTCACTGAAGAAAATGAAAAGCACTTTCTTTTCGTGGTATTTGATCATCTCTGCGGTTTTTATTTTTTGCGCTATAAACAAAAATAGAGCGACTATTTTGAAAAAAATTCAATATTTTGTACATTTTGCTATAATAAATATCCCCCAAAAAGATATAAAAAAAACATTTTTTTTCCTCAGTTTAGGCCGATACGTATTCTTCTACATATTTTTCGTAAAAAAAAATTAGCGTTTATTGATTGGTTTGCGCAAAATTTATAGCGTTTACAAAAAAAGGGGTAGTTTTATGCCATTTTTATTAATATTTTTTTTTTTACTAGTAACGGCGGCGATCAGTGTTTTTTTTTCGGTACTGCGATATTATGGCGGACACATCGGACACTTTTGACACATTTTTGGGACCATTGGGCATTTTTATAGCGATCAATGCTATAAAAATGCATTGGATTACTATAAAAATGCCATTGGCAGTGAAGGGGTTAACACTAGGGGGCAGGGAAGGGGTTAAGTGTGTTCCTGCTTGTGTTCTAACTGTATGGGGGGGTGGACTCACTAGGGGAAATCACTGATCTTCTGTTCTGTTCTGTATGAAGAGAAGATCAGCGTTTCCCCCGCTGACAGGAACGAGAGCTATGTGTTTACACACATAGCTCTCGTTCCCCGCTCTGTAACGCCAGGCACATGCGCGGGACTCGGGGGACGAGCGGGGGGCGCGCGCGGGCCGTCGGCGGCGCACGTGGACCGCTAAAGGTAGGACGTAGAGCTACGTGCTCTCGCCCAGCAGTGCCACCGTCCCGCCGTATAACCGGCAAGCAGTTAATGTAATGTCTGGTCCCTGCAATATGGATGAAAATCAATGAGAAAAAGGCATGGGTCCCTCCAGGTCATTACTAGCCCCTTTGGGTCTTGTATGGATATTAAGGGGAACCCTGCACACAAATAAAAAAAAGGAAAGGTGTGGGGCCCCCAGGCCCTATATACTATGAACAACAGTATACAGGCGGTGAAGACAAGACAGGGACTGTAGCTTTGTTGTTAAAGGGGTTGTAAAGGATTTTTTTTTCATAATACGCATCCTTTACCTGCAGACATTCCTCTTTTCACTTCCTCATTGTTCGTTTTTTCTCAGAAGTTGCTCTATTTCTTCTCTGTTCTGTTCACTTCCTGCTTGTCTGATTTTACTGACCACCGTGAAGGGAGACTTTACTGCGGTGGTTAGTAACGTGCTTGCCCCCTCCTGGAAACTACATCTGTGTGGCAGGACACTCTCTACGTGTTAGAGACTTTTAGGAGGTGTGAATTACTGGGTTGTGCTGCAATTTATACTGGGAAATGTAGTTCTTACATGAACAAGTGATGATGCAAACCAGGAAATGAATGAGAGAACAGAAACTAGAATGCCGGAGGTGATATAGATGAGGGAATTTAATAGGTATTTTCTCGTTTGTTAACAGAATCATTACACTATTCTGTCTGTCTACCTTGCAGACATGAATTTTAGGCAAATGTATTTTTTTTTTACAACTCCTTTAAGTAGAATCTGTTTGTAATTTTGAACTGGTACATTTGTGTAAAAAATCAATTTTGAAGATTTTTGGAAAACATAGGGAAGGGTTATCATTAGGTTTGTCCTGATACCGATACTAGTATCGGTATCGGGACCGATACTGAGCATTTGCATGAGTATTTGTACTCGCGCAAATGCTCCTGATGCTTCACTCGATACTCGATAGCCCTCACCTCCCCGCCGCCGTCTAGTTGATCAGCGCAGGGAACAATACAGCTTTTATTTGAATAGCTGTGTGCTCCCCCGCCACGCCTCGCCATATATAGCCCCTCCCCCTTGTCCGGGCACTTTGATAGACAGATCACCCGTCCCAGGATGGGTGGGGTTGGGGGGGGTTTGGCTTTCTCTTTGGGGACATGGCTGCATTTGTGGGGGACAATGCTGTATTTGTGGGGACATGGCTGCATTTATGGGGACATTGCTGCATTTGGGGACACGGCTGCATTTGGGGACATATTTTAAAAAAAGTATCAGTATTCGGTATCGGCGAGTACATGAAAAAAAGTATTAATACTTGTACTCGGTCTAAAAAAAGTGGTATCAGGACAACCCTAGTTATAACCCCTGTAACATTTGTTTTTCTGTCTGTGCACCCGTTCAGAAGATCACCTCAATTTCTGTCCCAATTTTTTTTTACATTTGGGGTTTTTAGTGAAACAAGGTTTGGTGATAAAGCATCAGTGGAGAGGAGACACCTTTTTCCCATATTAACTCTTAGGCCGCGTACACACGAGGGGATATGTCCGCTGAAAACGGTCCGATGGACCGTTTCAGCAGACATCTCCGCTCGTGTGTATAGGCTAGCGGACAGATTTCTCCACCCGACAGATTTCAAAGCAAGCTTTGAAATCTATCCGGTGGAATCTGTCCGCCCGACATGTCTGCTGGTTAGTACACTTACCAGCAGACATGTCGGCCCCCACCGCCGCCGCGCCGCTGCCGAATGGATTCGGCGCATGCGCGGAAGTGTTTTACTTCCTGGTGCGGTGACGTGGCGGTGACGCGACGGCGTCAACGTCACCGCCGCGTCACCGCGCCGTCCGGCGGCGGGGAATTTGATCCGATGGTGTGTACACGCCATCGGATCAAACTCCCGATCGGACATATCCGATGGAAATGGTCCACGGACCGTTTTCATCGGATATGTCCGATCGTCTGTACGCCGCCTTAGGCCTCGTACACACGAGGGGATATGTCCGCTGAAAACGGTCCGATGGACCGTTTCAGCAGACATCTCCGCTCGTGTGTATGGGCTAGCGGACAGATTTCTCCACCCGACAGATTTCAAAGCATGCTTTGAAATCCATCCGGTGGAATCTGTCCGCCCGACATGTCTGCTGGTTAGTACACTTACCAGCAGACATGTCGTCCCCCACCGCCGCCGCGCCGCCGCCGAATGGATTCGGCGCATGCGCGGAAGTGTTTAACTTCCTGGTGCGGTGACGTGGCGGTGACGTGGCGGCATCAACGTCACCGCCGCGTCACCGCGCCGTCCGGCGGCGGGGAATTTGATCCGATGGTGTGTACACGCCATCGGATCAAACTCCCGATCGGACATATCCGATGGAAATGGTCCGCGGACCGTTTTCATCGGATATGTCCGATCGTGTGTACGAGGCCTTAGGCCGCGACCAAATAAATCCGATCAAATCGGTCTGACAGACCGATTTGATCGGATTTGTCTGCTGGGCTATTTTGGTTTGATCATGTACACACGATCAAACCAAAATCCCCACCGGCAGACAGCGCGGTGACGTGGCGATGACAATGACTCCGCCACGTCACTGCACCAGGAAGTAAAAAACTTGCACGCATGCGTCAAAACCATTCGACGCATGTGCGGCCAGATATGTCTGCTGGTTAGTGTACTAACCAGCAGACATGTCGGACGGACGGGTTCCCAGCAGACAGATTTTAAAGCATGTCTGTCTGCCCATACACACGATCGAATTTGTCTGCTGAAACGGTCTGTCGGGGGAAAGAATTTCCCTTCCTAGGGGTAGATTTCCCCTCACTTCCTGTTGTCTCCTTCCACTTGCAAGTAGGAGTAAGTCGGATGTTTGAAAGTAGGGGCCTGCCATATATACTCTGCAGAAATTTGGGTCCAGAGGCGGCTCTCTAATTAGGCAGATTAGGAAGTTGCCTAAGGCCCCGCGCTTCCAGGGGCCCCGCAGCCGCCTAATCTACCTAACGTGTGTAGAAGTGAAGGGAATGTCCCCAGTCTGTGTCCTTCCGTCTGTTCGTAAGGGGTACTCGTAGTGCCTGCAACTAGCTTTCCCTGGCCAGGGGCAGACTGACCGCCTGAGCACTGCCCGAGGTCCAAGGATTAGTGGATGGCTCTAGGTACTGCCCTCCCCCAGCTCCTCCTCTTCTGCCATGCTCCACGGATCTCTGCCATGTGCAAAAACTCCCTGAGGGACCCTGATCTCATTTTTTTTTAAATCCAGTCCGTTTTTTTTAAATCCAATCAAGGTTTTTTTCAACTCCAGTCCAGTTTTTAAAAAGAAATCCAGTCCGGGTTTTTTTTTCCAACTCCAGTCCAGTTTTTTTTTTAAATCCAGTCCGTTTTTTTTTTCAACTCCAGTCCAGTTTTTTTCAACTCCAGTCTGTTTTTTTTTTCAACTCCAGTCTGTTTTTTTTTTCAACTCCAGTACAGTTTTTTTAAAGATCCAGTCCGTTTTTTTTTCAACTCCAGTCCAGTTTTTTTTTTAAATCCATTCCGGGTTTATTTTTAAATTCCAGTCGAGTTTTTTAAAAAATCCAGTGCGGGTTTTTTTTCAACTCCAGTCCAGTTTTTTTTTTTAAATCCAGTCCGGGTTTTTTTTCAAACTCCAGTCCAGTTTTTTTTTTAAATCCAGTCCGGGTTTTTTTTTCAACTCCAGTCCAGTTTCTTTAAAAATCCAGTCCGGGTTTTTTTTTATAAAAAAACCCGGACTGGATTTTTAAAAAAAACTGGACTGGAGTTGGAAAAAAAAACCCGGACTGGATTTAAAAAAAAACTGGACTGGAGTTTGAAAAAAAAACCCGGACTGGATTTTTAAAAAAAAAACTGGACTGGAGTTTGCAAAAAAAACCCGGACTGGATTTTGAAAAAAAACTGGACTGGAGTTTGAAAAAAAACCCGGACTGGATTAAAAAAACTGGACTGGAGTTGCTAAAAAAAACCCGGACTGGATTTAAAAAAAACTGGACTGGAGTTGGTAAAAAAAACCCGGACTGGACTTTTTAAAAAACTGGACTGGAGTTTAAAAAAAACCCGGACTGGATTTAAAAAAAAAACTGGACTGGAGTTTGAAAAAAAACCACACTGGATTTTAAAAAAATTGGACTAGAGTTAAAAAAAAACCCAGACTGGAATAAAGAAAAAACTGAACTGGAATTGATAAAAAAAACGGACTGCATTCTAAAAAAAAAATGGGCTAACGTTGGAAAAAAACCCAGACTGGATTTAAAAAAAAAACTGGACTGAAGATAAAAAAAAAGGACTGGACATAACAAAAAAACTGGACTGGAGTTGAAAAAACGGATTGGATTGAAAAAAAAACTGGACTGGAGTTGAAAAGTAGGACATCGTTCTCATTTTTATAACAGTGCCACAGCAAAATGACAATTCTAAAGGAAAACATTTAATTTAAATCCAGTCTGTTTCCCCCCCCCCCAACTCCAGTCCAGGTTTTTTTTTAAATCCAGTCAAAATCCATCATCCTCATCATAATCCCCCTGTGCCTGGCATCCTAACACCCCACCCCTGTCATCAACATTCCCATCAACCCCCTGTACTCCACCTCTAGCATCCAACCAGTCCATCATCCTTCTCTTTATCCCCTCTGTACCCCACTGCCAGCTTCCTACAACCCCACCCACTGTCATCATCATCCCCCTCTGCTGACATCCCACCACCCCACTCATTGTCATCAACATCCCCCTCATCCCTCCTGTACCCCACCTCTGACATCCTCCTGTCATTATCATCCTCACCCCTCCTGTACCCCACCTCTGACATCCTCCTGTCATTATCATCCTCGCCCCTCCTGTACCCCACCTCTGACATCCTCCTGTCATTATCATCCTCACCCCTCCTGTACCCCCACCTCTGACATCTTATCACCTTACCCCCAATTATTATAGGGGAGATATGATCTCTGCCTCTCACACCCCAAACTGCATTCTGTCATACAACCAACTGTACCCTAAAAAAAGTGATAAGTAGTAACCTATAGCAACCAATCAGTGAGCAGTAATGATGTGCAGTAACCTCTAGCAACCAATCATTGAGTGGATAATATATATATATATATAGATTATTTTTTTTCAAACTCCAGTCCAGTTTTTTTTAAAATCCAGTCTGGTTTTTTTTCCCAACTCCAGTCCAGTTTTTTTAAAAAAAAATCCAGTCCGGGTTTTTTTCAAACTCCAGTCCAGTTTTTTTTTAAATCCAGTCCGTTTTTTTTAACTCCAGTCCAGTTTTTTTTAAATCCAGTCCGTTTTTTTTTTTTAAATCCAGTCCGTTTTTTTTTTCCAACTCCAGTCCAGTTTGTTTAAAAATCCAGTCCGGGTTTTTTTTTTATAAAAAAAAAACCCGGACTGGATTTTTTTAAAAAACTGGACTGGAGTTGGAAAAAAAAAATTTTTCTTTCAACTCCAGTCCAGTTTTTTTTTAAATCCAGTCCGGTTTTTTTTTCAAACTCCAGTCCAGTTTTTTTAAAAATCCAGTCCGGGTTTTTTTTCCCAACTCTTAGTCCAGTTTTTTTAAGAATCCAGTCCGGGTTTTTTTCAACTCCAGTCCAGATCCAGTCCGGGTTTTTTTTCAAACTCCAGTCCAGTTTTTTTTTAAAAATCCAGTCCGGTTTTTTTTTTTAAACTCCAGTCCAGTTTTTTTTTAAATCCAGTCCGGGTTTTTCCTAACTCCAGTCCAGTTTTTTTTTTAAATCCAGTCCGGGTTTTTTTTTTTCAAACTCCAGTCCAGTTTTTTTTTTTAAATCCAGTCCGGGTTTTTTTTCCAACTCCAGTCCAGTTTTTTTAAAAAATCCAGTCCGGGTTTTTTTTTTATAAAAAAACCCGGACTGGATTTTAAAAAAAAACTGGACTGGAGTTGGAAAAAAAACCCGGACTGGATTTAAAAAAAAAACTGGACTGGAGTTTGAAAAAAAAACCCGGACTGGATTTTTAAAAAAAAACTGGACTGGAGTTTGAAAAAAAAACCCGGACTGGATTTTAAAAAAAAAACTGGACTGGAGTTTGCAAAAAAAACCCGGACTGGATTTTGAAAAAAAACTGGACTGGAGTTTGAAAAAAACCCGGACTGGATTAAAAAAAAACTGGACTGGAGTTGGTAAAAAAAAACCCGGACTGGATTTAAAAAAAACTGGACTGGAGTTGGTAAAAAAAACCCGGACTGGATTTAAAAAAAAAACTGGACTGGAGTTTGAAAAAAAACCGGACTGGATTTAAAAAAAATTGGACTAGAGTTAAAAAAACCCAGACTGGAATAAAGAAAAAACTGAACTGGAATTGATAAAAAAAAAAACGGACTGCATTCTAAAAAAAAATGGGCTGACGTTGGAAAAAAACCCAGACTGGATTTAAAAAAAAAAACTGGACTGAAGATAAAAAAAAGGACTGGACATAACAAAAAAACTGGACTGGAGTTGAAAAAAACGGATTGGATTGAAAAAAAAACTGGACTGGAGTTGAAAAGTAGGACATCTTTCTCATTTTTATAACAGTGCCACAGCAAAATGACAATTCTAAAGGAAAACATTTAATTTAAATCCAGTCCGTTTCCCCCCCCCCCCAACTCCAGTCCAGGTTTTTTTTTTAAATCCAGTCAAAATCCATCATCCTCATCATAATCCCCCTGTGCCTGGCATCCTACCACCCCACCCCCTGTCATCAACATTCCCATCAACCCCCTGTACTCCACCTCTATCATCCAACCACCCTACCCCCATCATCCTTCTCTTTATCCCCTCTGTACCCCACTGCCAGCTTCCTACAACCCCACCCACTGTCATCATCATCCCCCTCTGATGACATCCCACCACCCCACTCATTGTCATCAACATCCCCCTCATCCCTCCTGTACCCCACCTCTGACATCCTCCTGTCATTATCATCCTCACCCCTCCTGTACCCCACCTCTGACATCCTCCTGTCATTATCATCCTCGCCCCTCCTGTACCCCACCTCTGACATCCTCCTGTCATTATCATCCTCACCCCTCCTGTACCCCACCTCTGACATCTTATCACCTTACCCCCAATTATTATAGGGGAGATATGATCTCTGCCTCTCACACCCCAAACTGCATTCTGTCATACAACCAACTGTACCCTAAAAAAAAGTGATAAGTAGTAACCTATAGCAACCAATCAGTGAGCAGTAATGATGTGCAGTAACCTCTAGCAACCAATCATTGAGTGGATAATATATATATATATATATATATATATATATATATATAATGTTTATTGATATTTGGTTAAAGATTAATTGGTTAGAGAAAATTTTAGACACTGTAAATCCAAAGTTTGTAGGATTTAAGACTCTTAATATATGTAATTTATACAATTAATTTCTATCGCTTGAATTTTTTCCGCATTTTGGGTGTGAATGGGGCCTCATGTCTAAGATTTGCCTAAGGCCCCACAAAGCCTAGAGCCGCCTCTGTTTGGGTCTTAGGTGTTGGTGTTGCCAAAACACTGTAAGGCCTCACAGTTAGTTTTGGTGGGCACTGGAACGCCCTGCTGTGAACTATTATATCAAGAATTGTAATTAAGAGAGCATACAAGGGAATCCAAAATGTCTCCCTAATTGAAGCCAACCTCAAAGTGTTGACAAGATGGTACCTCACACCCGCCAAATTATCACTCATGTTCCCATCCGCAAACCAACTCTGCTTTAGAGGCTGCGAAACAGTAGGATCTATGGCCCACATCTGGTGGGAGTGCCCCAGTATTAGGCCCTTCTGGAAAAGAGTGTTTAATTTAATCCTTAAATTAACAGGCCTACAGGTCCCAAGGACCCCTGAGGTAGCCCTCCTTAACGCCTACATTCCCAAGACCCAATAAATTCATGCAAACCTTAATCCACTTTATTTTGTTAGGTGCTAAAACAACGTTAGCTAAGGCCTGGAAACAGCCCAGAGTGTCTTTTTTAGCTGCCAAACGCAAAATCTCCTGGATAATGACCCAGGAAAAACTGTCTAGCATTTTGCTCGACTCTAAAGGCCGGTTTGATTCCATCTGGGAGCCCTGGGCCCATCATGTAGGCATTACTCTCCGACCGGGCATCCTGGCTTAAAGTTCACATTAGGTTTCTGCCTGATTGGTCGGCATCCCGTAGTCTGGCTCTATCCCCCTTTTCCCTTCCCCTGTTTTTACTCTGTCTCTTTTCCCTCTCTTTTCTCTGTTTTCTTACCCTTCCTTTGGTTATTGTTCTATCCTTCTTACAATGGGTTTGCAACGAGACCTCCATTTTTTTAATAGTTGCTAGTCCATGATCTAGAAGCCCAGGGTTGTTTGGACCCAAGGGCTCCTTCTAGTGGCTTACATATTTGGTGCCCACGGTTCCTTCTTTTTACTAAAGTTTTGGGCTAGCCCAAGTTGTTGGTTACTTTTAGAGGGCCTTGTGGTGGCTGTCCTGGCACAGTAAGTTCCCATTAGAGGTGCTAGGGCGGTCCTACCAGGTTCCTAGATCTGTTGTTACGGCTACCAGAGATATTTGTGTGGTTATGGGCACCATTTTGTGTTTTTTTGCACTTTTATGTCCTCAGTTCTGTTGTCATACCTGATTGTCAGTATTTGTCAGTCGACATTTTGAACAATGTACACCTCTTATATGTTCATTTCCCTGTTTTTTTGTGAAATAAATACAAATTTTGAAAGTAAAAGAATTGTAATTACATGCCATTGTTGAACAGTGGTAGAAAAATTGGGACTTTGGTGGTGGTGGTACTGGTGCCACAAGTCCTCATAGTTACTCTTGGTGGGTGCTGGAACGGGCCCTGCTGTGAAATATTATATCACAAATTGTAATTATATGCCATTGTTGAACAGGGGCAGAGAAATTGGGCATTTGGTGGTGGTGGTGATGCCACAACACTGTAAGCCCTCACAGTTACTCTAGTTGGAGCACAGGAATGAGCCCTGCTGCAAAGTATTGCATTAAACATTTTAATTACACACCCCTGTTAAACAGGGGTTGAAAATTGGGCCTTAGCCACTGGTGGTGGTGCCCAGAACCAAAAATGTTCTTACAAGCTATTAGCATAGGCAGTCTTGAAGGGATCAGACATTTCAAAAATAAATAAATAATTGGTTACATCAGCATCAGGTGCTTTGTAGCTGGTGGTGATACAAGACTGATTATTTTTATTAAGATCAGTAGATCGACCGAGTCGGTGGACAGGCACACCCTGTGATCGGTTACAAAGCCTCCAGAAGCACTGAATGTACATCCCAAAAGAACGCTGGATGCAGGACAGGCCAGTAGCTCAATTTTATACTGTGCAAGCTCTGGCCAGTGATCCATCCTCAAGACCCAGTAACCCAGAGGATTTTTGGTGGGAAAGGTGTCCATGTCTGATCTTGCCCCTAGGTATTCCTGAACCAAGTAAAACAGATGCTGGCGATGGTTGCAGGAACCGATCATACCTTGGGGCTGCAGACTAAAACACTGTCTGACGGCCACCTTCTTCCCCGCTCCTTCTGTGACTAACCAAAGCCTCAGCAACACATTGTCCAGGACCAGGATTTTGTAACCTCCCAGTCTCTGGGAATGCATTGCACAGACCTTTCTGCAAGGCCTCCTGAAGATGTTTCATCCTCTGCTCCCTCTGCGATGGCAAGATACGGTAAGCAACCTTACCCTTGTAATGTGGATCAAAGAGGGTTGCCAGCCAATAATGATGCTTCTCCTTGATACCATGAATACGAGGATTCTTCCGCAGGCTTTGCAGGATCAGGGAGGTCATGCAGCATAGGTTTTCTGGTTCTCTACACTTTACCGCTGACCGCCCTGTCAAGCGAGGCATTGACATTGCCTTCTGTGAGAAAAAGTGATGTTTGGGAACCTGCTACTGATTCCACAAACTCATGGAAGGGTACAGAGTCTACCAACTGAAAAGGCAGCAGTTGTGCTAGCAATTTAGCAAAGCTAGCATTCAATCGCTGGCCATGTGGATGGCTAGGAGCGAACTTCTTTTGGAGCTGCAGCAGTTGGGGCAGGGAAATTTGCCTAGTACAATCTGATGTTGGTGTTCCTATTTTCCCAAAAGTACTTGGCTGTGACAAATCTAATTCTACACCTTCATTCCTCTCAGGGCAGGTTTCAGAGAGGACTGGAGGTATAGTGGGGTTGGAGATCCCAGCTGATAAGGAGCAATGAGAGGTCTGCTTTGTTCCTTGGTGTGGGTCTTTTAGGTACGCTTGCCAACAAACTGCATGCAGGTCGACATACGTCTGGTCAAGCATAAGGTGCCCAAGCGGGTGATGTTTTGGCCATGCGAGATATGCTTGAGACATATGTTGCAAATAGCAGCGGTGCGATCTGATGCACTTGTCTCAAAAAAAGCCCACACCAAAGAACTTTTGGAATAACGCTGAGACACAGCAGCGCCCTGCACATGCGTAGCTCTGCGTTGTGATGCAGTCGGTGTGCTGCCCTTAAGATGGCCCCTGGAAGGCATCCTGCCTTGTTGGAAAAGTGCCACCTCCTCCTCCTCTCTCCTATCAGGCACCCACGTGGAGTCAGTGACCTCATCATCCTCTCCCTCCTCATCACTGGAGCAAACCTGGTAGTATGCTGCAGCTTGGGGAACATGACTGCCAGATTGCTTGTCCTTCTTGGGCACCCCCTCTCTCTGGGCTCACATTACTGCCTTCCTCTAGCTGGTTACCATCATCCGAGCCTTCAAAGTGCTGCACATCCTCCTGCAGCATGTACCCAACTCTGTGGTCAAACAGTTCAGGGGACTCCTCAGAATGACATGGTTGGGCTAGGGAAGGAGTGACTGATGCCATTGACTAACTGACAATACTTGCAGATCCCTGCCTGTGGTATTAGTATGAGAACACCAGCAATTGTAGTCAGATAGCTTTAGATGCACACTGTGCAATAGACACAGTACACTAAATGAAAATACTGCAGCTCCCTGCCTGTATTAGTATGAGAACATGGAATGTCTATACAGTGTGTGTATATATATAGGACCCTCTAACCCTCTACCATAGGTAGATGCTAGAGGTGAGGATTTTTGTGTGGTAAGCTGCCAGGCAGGTACATTTAGACAGGCCAATGCTGCATGCTAGCCCTGCTTGTTTTAATCTGGGGGCAGGAAGTGGTGTCCAGAAACAGAGGGGCTGGAGAAGTTTTTGGAACACATGTCCAGTTGAGTCCTTCATCATGGACTCAGGGCAGGAGAAGGTCGGTGAGTGTGACAAAGTGGAAATCTGTAGGAGGCATGCCAGAGGATTTGGGTGCAAGGCCAGAGGAGAGACTGTGGGGTTTTGCGTCAAATCAATATGGTCTGCGGGCACAGGATTTGCAAGTCGGGCTAGCTGGGATCAGTAGTCCACCAATAAAAGCTGATGTTACCTCCCTCTATACTAACATACCTCATGAGTTGGGCTTTCAAGCAGCCAGATTTTTTCCTGAATAAAGAGAAAAACGCTGAATAAGTCGCTAATGGAATTTGTTTTGAAACTGTTAAAATTTGCCATGGAACATAAATATTTATTTTTTTGATGGAACGTTTTTCCTACAAAAGACAGGCGTGGCGATGGGGGCCAAATTTGCCCCCAGCTTCGCCAATCTTTTTATGGCACTGTGGGAAAATTATCACTTTTTTTCATGGAGATGTCCCCGATTTACTCTTTTGGAGAAGATATATTGATGATGCCTTCTTCCTCTGGAAGGGAGATACTGAGTCCCTGCAAACTTGTATGAATATGGTTAATAATAGCCAATGGGGAATTAGCTTTACCTATGAGGCAAATACTGTATCTGTCAACTTCCTTGATTTGGTTATTTCAAAAGAAGAAGGGAAGCTAGTTACTAAAACCTTCTTTAAAACCACTGACAGGAATGGTTATATACCAGTAGGAAGCTGTCACCATCCCAGGTGGTTGGAAGCAATTCCTAAAGGACAGTTTCAGAGAATAAGAAGAAATTGCTCCAGAATAGAAGACTTTAAAGAACAAGCTGATATTCTCAAAAATCGTTTCCTAGACAAAGGATATAAAGCCGACGCACTTGAGAATGATCTCACTAAAATTACTAACATGGAAAGGGAAATACTTCTAAAACCCAAAGCCAGGAATACAAAAAATAATGTCTTTGAGTGGGCATTTGTTACGACTTTTTCATCACAACATTGGTGGGTTAATAAAACTATGAAAAAGCACTGGAAAATCCATAAAGGAGATGAGATACTAGGGGTACATTTACCTACTAGACCTAGTGTCATCTATAGAAGAACTGCCACTTTGAAGGATAGACTGGCACCCAGTGCTATGGACATTCCCCCCAAAATTTGTATTTTCGGTAACTTGAAAGGTTTCTTTCCATGTAAAAGATGTAAAGTGTGCAAAAAATCTGAAACTGTGAGGACTTCTACTTTTAGCTCATATGTGACATCTAGGACCTATAAAATGAAGGAGTTTATCATCTGTGAAACGAAAGGAGTAATATACCTTCTCATTTGCCTTGTGTACAATATATTGGCAGAACCAAAAAAGCACTAAATATTAGAATTGGGGAACATATAGGAAACATCTCCATAGGGTTTACTGAACATAGCGTTTCAAAACATTTTCTTTTACATCATAGCAAGGATGCCTCCTTATTGAAAGTATTGGCCATTGAGAAATATACTCCCCATTGGAGGGGAGATGACTTGGTGAGACATATATCCCGACGAGAAACTTGATGGTTATATGACCTCCAGTGTTACCGACCCTTTGGCTTAAATATGGAGTGGGACGTCAACTGTTATATAGATAACAGTTGATAGGTTCGACCTTTGCTTTCTGATTAATGTTTTTTATAAGATAGTTTCTAATTGTGTAATTGGAAGTGTTTTATAAAAAAAAAATATATTTTTATAATTTATATATTTTTTATCTTGCCTTTATATAATCATTAATACCGGTCAATATACATTTGTTGTTGTCCTATTCCTAGAAAAGACTAGCCAGACTAATTAAATGTTTTAATTTTTTTGTATGAAAATTTTTTTTAAGCTTTTTTCATCCAAAAGGAATTTACAGAATGTTTTTTTGTCTTTGCTGCATATATAGATATGTATTAGTAAGGAACATTAACCACTTGCCCACGGTGTCATAGGAAAAAGACGTCATGATTTTAAAGATGGATATCTCGGTAACGGCAGAAGCTGCTGCCACAACCGAGATATCCATCTTTTCCGTGGGCAGTGCTGTACACGATAATGGCGGTACCAGCGTCGGATTCGCCGCAAGATCGCCGTTATCGGTGGCGGGAGAGGGCCCCCCCCCCTCCCGCCGCTCTCCCGCGCCCTCCGCCCCTTACCGGAGCCGTCGGTAGTGGCGGAGGCGATCGGGTCCTCTTGCTGGCTGTGTTGGGATACGAGTGAGGGAAAAATCGCCCCCACCCGTCCCCCATAGCTCTGCTGGGCGGAAGTGACGTCAAAACGTCAGTCCCGCACAGCGTCTTAAAGAAACATTTTTTTTTTCTGAGATTTGAAAAATGACATTTTTGATTTTTTTGATTTTTTTGCATTTAAGCCTAAATATGAGATCTGAGGTCTTTTTGACCCCAGATCTCATATTTAAGAGGACCTGTCATGCTTTTTTCTATTACAAGGGATGTTTACATTCCATGTAATAGGAATAAAAGTGATAATTTTTTTTTTATTTATTCTTATTTATTTCGATGTATAAAATTATAAACTAATTAAAAAAAATAAGAAAACAAAAAAAAAAATGTAAAACGCCCCGTCCCGACGAGCTCGCGCACAGAAGCGAACGCATACGCGAGTAGCGCCCGCATATGAAAACGGTGTTCAAACCACACAAGTGAGGTATCGCTGTGATAGTTGGAGCGAGAGCAATAATTCTAGCCCTAGACCCCCTCTGTATCTCAAAAAATGCAACCTGTAGAATTTTTTAAACGTTGCCTATCGAGATTTTTAAGGGTAAAAGTTTGACGCCATGCCACGAGCGGGCGCAATTTTTAAGCGTGACATGTTGGGTATCATTTTACTCGGCGTAACATTATCTATCACAATATATAAAAAAATTGGGCCAAATTTATTGTTGTCTTATTTTTTTATTCAAAAAAGTGTTTTTTTTTCAAAAAAAGTGCGCTTGTAAGACCGCTGCGCAAATACGGTGTGACAAAAAGTATTGCAATGACTGCCATTTTATTCTCTAGGGTGTTAGAAAAAAATATATATAATGTTTGGGGGGTTTAAGTAATTTTCTAGCAAAAAAAACAGTTTTAGTCTCGTAAACACCGAATCTGAAAAACAGGCCCGGTGGGCAAGTAGTTAAAGAATTTATTGAATTTCTGTAATCTGAAGTTGTCTTACATTGGTGACCCTGGGGGTGGGACTAAAAAATCTCACTTCCGGTGTCACGCTTGTCCAGGAAGTATTTAAGTGTGATGTGGTGGCGTGGAAAGTCAGTCTTCTTTCCCAGTTGAAGCCAGTTGTGGGGAAACATGTCAGGTGGAGCTATTGTCTAACGCCATCACACTCATTTTACTCCAGCCTTTTGGTTCACTCCTTGGCTGTAAATTTATGAATCTACCTAATATATTTTTTTGATGCTGTTCTGTTTTCCTTGGTTTTCTTCCTGAGTTTTTATTTTTTATGGTGAAGTGACTTTTGCTGTAACTTGCTGTGAGGATTTTTAAAAGAGTGGAGTAGTACCTGCTGTGAAGTTTTTTTAATACATTCTTTGGATTTACTACTGTACACTATGAGGATCTCCCCCTTTTTTTCTTCCATTTCCACTGAGTCTATGTGTTCAGAATTTACTATCCTGCATCTTAAAAGCTAAAAATCAAAAATCTGACTACCATCGTTTTTTCTGTGTCATACGGCCTGGAAAGATAGTTGAAGTATTTTTCCTTCCTTCTTGAAATATAGAAGCACCCCTCCCCAAGTTAAGTAATTCTACAATGGGCCGGCAGGCTGATGCACAAGTTCATCTGACCTCCTTAAAACCGGGGTCCAATGATTTGGTAAGAGTCAGTATTTTTATTTCTTCTGATGAAATATAAAGATTCAAGTTTCTTCAAGATGTTGGGTTGAAGTCTGCAGCGATTAATGATCTATTGCTTGAAAGTTTTTTTAGTGGTCAAGATTTTGTCCTTGATTGTTTTTTTGAGGACTTTGATGCTTCTAGGATATTTTTATATATTTTTTTGGGTCAACCTTTAATATCTTTGTTCACTTGATATAGGGTGTACCATACACCCCCTTTTTTTCACATTTTGATTTTTGATACGTTGTTATTCACTCCTTTGTGATTGCACTAGATAAATGTTTGGGGTTGCGTGCCTATTCCTGTTGTATGTATGTCTTTGAAGTTTACGTATTTGAGCTTTGTGTGGGCAGAAGCATCCCCCCACTTTCATTTAATTTATTTTCACAATTTTTTTTCTCTATTTTTAGAGGTCATATATATATTTTTTTTCACGTGTAAGTGTTTTTTTTTGTTTTTTTTTGTTTTAATAAAAGCTGCTAACCAACTAGGCCACAAGAAGGGGTACTGAAGGCCCCTGGCCTACTAATAGTTCAGAAAGCATATAGGACTATTCAGAGTATTCCTTTATGTACAGTGAAGATGATGAGGCGGAAAGAATAGGCCCCCTTTGACACTGGGGTGTTTTTCAAGCGTTTTTACAGTGTTTTTACAGCGTTATTACAGCGTTATTCGAGCAAAGCCTCATCTGCAATCCCAATGTGCTGGTAAAGCACCGCTAAAACTCTAAAGTTTTAGGGTGTTTTAGCAGCGCCTCAGTGTGAAAGGGTAAGACGTTTTTACAGCGCTTTTCAATTAATTTAAATGGAGAGGGGCGTTTTTGGAGCGTTTTTTTCAGCGCTCCAAAGATGCTGCTTTCAGGACTTTTCTCAACGCCTCAGTGTGAAAGGGTAAGGCGTTTTTACAGCGCTTTTCAATTAATTTAAATGGAGAGGGGCGTTTTTGGAGCATTTTTTTTCAGCGCCCCAAAGATGCTGCTTGCAGGACTTTTCTCAACGCCCCGCCAGTTCAACGCCTCAGTGTGAAAGGGTAAGGCGTTTTTACAGCGCTTTCAATTCATTTCAATGGAGAGGGGCTATTTGGAGCATTTTTTTCAGCACCCAAAAGCTGCTGCTTGCAGGACTTTTCTCAAAGCCTCAGTGTGAAAGGGTAAGGTGTTTTTACAGCGCTTGAAGGACTCAGTGTGAAAAGGTCCATTAAGATGCATGGAGAGTGTTTTATGAGCATTTTAAGAGCGCTATTTTTAACACTAAAACGCTGTAAAAACGCTTCAGTGTGAAAGGGGTCTAATAGTTTACAGTGGAAGTTTTGTGCAGAAGGAGAGAAGTCTTGGGAGTAACCGTCTGTAGGAGTTGATGCAGAGGAGGAGCAACGGTCTGCAGGAGTTATGCAGGTGAGGTAACTGTAATTATTAGTTTCTATCAGTTCTTCAAATGCTCAATTCATTCAACTAATTCTTAAAATATGATGGCAAAGTGATCCGTTCTATGGGCATCCCATAATCCCTTTCCCACAACCCCTCAAATAAACAAAAACAAAACAATGCAAATGACTGTTCATTGTCTCTGAGTGTTATATATGGAGGTCTGGCAGCAGGGTTATATGGTGGATGTCAGTAACTAGTTGGGAGGAGCCTGATGTTCGAGGTGAACGTAAGTTCAACTCGAACAGTAGGTGTTTGCCGAATAGCGAACAATTTGGGGTGTTTGCAGCAAATTCAAAAGCCGCGGAACACCCTTTAAAAGTCTATGGGAGAAATCAAAAGTGCTAATTTTAAAGGCTTATATGTATGGTATGGTCATAAAAAAGTGTTTGGGGACCTGGGACCTGCCCCAGGGGACATGTATCAATGCAAAAAAAACGGCCCATAATGTTTAAAATTTGGCAAACGTCCGAACAGACGATGTTCGAGTCGAACATGGATTCGACTCAAACTCAAAGCTCATCCCTACTAACATTAATTATAGGTTAATTTAAATTATAGGTATTTCCTTTCAAATTATCCTGTTAGTGATTGTTACAAATACAAATTTATCAGAAGTTACGAATTATCCAAAATAATGAATGCCACATCTAAACAAATGGGATGGAACAAATTAATATTAAATAATAATAACAAATTATTATTATTATTGTTATTTATTATTATTTTGTTACATTTCATTTGTTTAGAAAAGGCATTTGTTATATATGATAATTTGTAACTTCAGGTAAATTTATATTTGTTATGTTCACTGACAGACACATTTGAAAGGAAATTCCAATATCTATAATGTAATAGTTAGTATTAGTTAAGTTATACTGTAATTAGTTAGTTATTATTTTAGATTTTCGAATTCTGAATTTATGAATTTTCGAATTTACGAATATTCGGAAAAATTTGTTAAATGAGTTTTCGTTAATTTGGATATTTCTGAATGAACAAATTTGTCAAAATTCATTAAAGTAAGCAAAGTGATGTAGTGTATAGCACTTTCACCTAGCAGTAAAAAGGTTTGCTTGTTCAAATCCCAACCATTACACTACCTGCCTGGAGTTTGCATGTTCTTCGTTCCACACTCCAAAGACATGCTGGTAGGTTAATTGAATCCTGTCTAAATTGTCCCTAGTATGTGTATGTATGAATGTGAGTTAGGGACCTTAGAGTGTAAGCTCCTTGAGGGTAGGGACTGATGTGAATGTACAATGTATATGAAAATTGACAGCACTATATACACTGAGCAAAATTATAAAAGCAACATTTTTGTGTTTGCCCCTATTTATCAAGTAAAACATCTAAAAAAAAATCTATGTACACAAAAGGTCTATTTCTCTCAAATATTGTTCACATGTTGTGTTAGAGAGCATTTCTCCTTTACCGAGATAATCCATCAACCTCACAGGTGTGGCATATCAAGATGCTGATTAGACAGCATGATTATTGCACAGATGTGTCTAAGGCCGTGTACACACGGCAGAGAACCTCGACGGGCAAAACACATCGTTCCGCCCGTCGAGGCTCTCTGCCGGCCGTCGAAATCGGCGACCCGCCCGTCGGGAATGGCAACCAGCCATTCATCCAGGCGGGCCGTCGAGGAAATAGAGAGCGTGCTCTCTATTTCTGCTCGACGGGCTTCCCGACGGGAAGCTCGCCGAGACCGTACACACGGCCGAGGTCCTCGCTGGAATGCACATTCCAGCGAGGTTCTCGCTGGTTTCCAGCGAGAACCTCGGTCGTGTGTACGCCGCCTTAGGCTGGCCACAATAAAAACTCACTCTTAGGCTACTTTCACACTGGAGCGTCGTGGGCATTGGCGGTAAAGTGCCGCTTTTGATGTTTTTGCAGCTATTTTCAGCCGCTACCTGTGCTTTTTTAAATCCTGCTAGCAGCCAAAATAGGGTTAAAACCACCCGCAACGTGACGCTGGTGTATTCACCGCTCCTACAGACCCCAAATATTCGGCTGGCAGGACTTTTGTGAGCGTCCTGCCAGCGCACTGCTCCAGTGTGAAAGCCCTCATGCTTTTACTTTGGAGTGAAAGGAGCGGCTCTTTCAGGGCACTTTGCAGGCACTATTTTTAGCGCTATAGCGCCTGCAAAGTGACCCAGTGTAAAAGTAGCCTAAAATGTGAAGTTTTATCACACAGCACAATACCACAGATGTTGTTTTGAGGGAGCGTGCAATTGGCATGCTGACTGCAGGAATGTCCATTAGAGCTCTTGCTCTTGACATGAATGTTCATTCTCTACCATAAGCTGTCTCCAAAGGCATTTTAGAGAGTACATCCAAATGGCCTCACAACTGCAGACTTAGACAGATTTGTGAACAATATTTGAGAGAAATAGACCTTTTGTGTACAAAAGTCAGGGGGCGTGGTCTGGTCCTGGTCCAAGATGAGCACTTAGTTTCAGAGCTCCGAATCCACAAGGTCCAGAAACAGCCTAAAACAGAGGTATCACACTCGCAATGTTGGGGAGAACATACTGCTACTAGGTCCAAATCACCACGAGATCAAGGAACCCAGCTAAGCGGTAACATTCCGGAGTTATTCCTCACACAGCTACAGAGGAGCACCATGTCTGATACACAGGCCTCCTCACGGAGGTCCTGCTCCCCCAGCACAAGCCCTAACAGAGCACAAAGTAATAACAGTGCTACCACCAATGCCAGGAAAATGGCTGCACCAAGCCTCAACGATCTGCACGAGATAACAGCAGACATTAAAAACACACTCACGGCTGCTATCTCTGATATGCAGGAGGACACCCATGCAATCAACACCAGAGTGGGGAAGGTGGAGAGATCAAAAGCCTGTCATGACACCTTGCTCTGCCAGGTGCAGCAAGTGACAAATCCCACTCAATCAACCTGCAGGAGCAATATCACCACCTGGAGGACCTGGACAACCATGGCAGACTTCACAACCTAAGGATAAGAGGGTTACCTGAATCCATAGAACCCAGCCAGCTTACCTGCACCACAGTCGCCCTGTTTAATGACCTTCTAGAGAGGCCCCCAAACCCTCAAATAGAGATAGAAAGGCTACACAGAGCACTGAGACCCCGGGGAAAGGACACAGGTCCACCAAGAGATGTGATCTTCTGCCTAGTTAGCTTTCCCCCAGAAAGAAGAGATCCTCAGAAAAGCATATAATAGAGGGCACGTGCATTCCCATGGTGCAGAAATGAAAATCTTTCAAGGTTTAGCAAATATTACCTTGCAGCGCAGAAAAGAGCTGAGACCTCTCCTAAATCTCCTGCAATCTAGATCTATGAGCTACCGATGTAAGTTCCCCTTCTGCTTATCTGCAACAAGCCAGGGCCACACAGCAAACCTCAGAGTACCAGAGGATTTGGAGCATTTCTGAAACACTCTGGACATTCCAATAATGACTGGTACAGTGACTTCAGTCTACCGCCATGAGACACGCTACCTCCATGGAAGACATCCGCGAGGCAGGTGTTCTCACTTTTTGTATATCTACTAAGATTATGATGCACATAAGGAATAATGGTTTCCTTTTTTTAATGAAATGTTAATATTTGAATGAGAAAAAAAGAATAATGAATGAATAATAAAAAAAAAATCTAAAAGAATATTATCTTAAGTGATAAGGGTGTGGTTGAATTCCTGAATTGAGCCATTTCCGATTGCGTTAAGAGTGAAAGGGGTAAAGAAAGTGTAGCAGAATAATTGGGGAAGTGACCATGGAATGAGTGGACGAAGGGGGGCCAGGGGGAGTGAGAGATGGACAACTGTAGGTGGGGAGGGGTTGGGTGTAGTTAAGGTAAGGGGGTGAGGAGATTAAGAGAGTGCTAAGAAAAGGGTAAAATTGGGTTAATTTCTAGAAAAATAAAATAAAAAATTGGGTGGAAGGTTGGGTGAGGAGGAGGAGGTGGAAGAGAAAGGAAAAAAAAAGAGCGGAGGGGTGAGAGAGTGAGAAGTTGTATGGGGTCAAATTCGGAAGGTGAGAATAGACCAGATAGCTCATCCTTAGGTGTGGTAGTGTCCATATAGGTCAGCAAAAATTCTCTGGGTGGATGGTTGGTAGGTTATGGTCGTGAGATGTTTGGGATCTCCGAAACCTATAAAGTCAGAGGTGGTTATGTAGCGGTACATATGGGGCAAATTTTAAATAAAAAATTGGACGTTGTGGGGAGTTAACAGATGAGCGGTATCTTCCGAATGCGGGATGAATCCATGGATGAGGCATGGAGGCCTGAGCGTTTATTGGAGGGGGCCTGAGCGTTAGGTAGAGAGGTGTGGGGATGCAGTTGTGAGCTTTGGGTTGGTGCGAGAGAGAAAGATGAGTGAGAGGGGATATCTAAGTGAGGGTTGTTATGTCACAGGTCGTGGAATTAGTCTGTGCAACGGTGGGGCAGCATGTTGCTATGCCCAATTAGAATTGCATGCCATAAAGTGTATTGTTCATAGTTGGCAGGTATCACAGATAAACAGTTTCAACAGTGCCCAGTGTGGCATTAAAACCAAAGCAATATTAATACAAGCAACGTGGCTTCCACAGTTGTTACATCTTACTTCAAAGATGTTTTGCGGGGCCCTGGGAGGAGTCTGTTTGTAGCAAGGTCCTCTTGCCATATGTTTGGTGTTTTGCTTAAGCCGACCAGATCACTATCTGCTTTAGAAAGTGCTGGCAGTTGAGGATGAGTTGGTGTAGATCAAGGCAGGATTGGTCATAAGTTTGGGGTCCTTGTTATTCCTAGGTATTGATAAATCTGCTGATGCCTCCCCGGGCCCTGTCCCCTGGGGTTGCGATAGGTGCGACACAATGGACCAAGACAGTCTATATATGTTGATGCAGGAAGGGAGCAAAGTAATTAACATTTTGGACAAAAGGGTTGTCCTCTAAGATGCGGTATTATGCACATTACACAGACCAAAGCCCCTCTGCACATTACACAGACCAAAGCCCCCCCTGCACATTACACAGACCAAAGCCCCCCCTGCACATTACACAGACCAAAGCCCCTCCTGCACATTACACAGACTAAAGACCCCTCCTGCACATTACACAGACTAAAGACCCCCCCTAGACATTACACAAACCAAAGCCTCCCCTGCACATTACACAGACCAAAGCCCCCCCTGCACATTACACAGACCAAAGCCCCCCTGCACATTACACAGACCAAAGCCCCCTGCACAGTACACAGACCAAAGCCCCCCCCTGCACAGTACACAGCTCCTTTACATTGCACAGCCCACTTAGAACTCCCAGGAGACCCCCCAGTCTCCTGGGTCAGCACTTCCAGCATACTCTAAAGTTTTAAAACAATCACTGCCAGTCACTTCTCGTACTGTGTCACTGTTCTTTCCAGTTGGTCATGTGATCGCTCTCCCCCTCCAATCTTAAACTACACTCGGAAGGGGAGGATGAGCTGTAGGAGGAGAGTGGCCAGAGAGAACAGGGAGAATGAGGTATGTTTAAACATAGGTTAATAGTTCTTTGATCTGCTAACCATTTTAAAATTTGATCTGTTCCGCTGCTTGTGTTTTTTTTTTGGTTGTTGCTGTATTGCTGTTCTCGGCGCATCGAGGCCTACGGGTAACTGACTGAGTTTTATAAATAAATAAATGTGCAGGCTATGACACTTCAAAGGATGTGAAGGGACTTGCAGGGATGTTTTTAAATCTTTATAGTATGACAGCGGGCTGTCCCAGGGCTAGGAGAGGCAGGACGGTCGGCATTACACCAACGCCCAATCCCCACCCACTCCGTTGGTAAAAAAGAAAGTGATATTGGCGTAAAACACGCACGCATGATTTTTTTCCTGATTTTAAGGGGGGAAAAGTGCATGTTATTTTTTTTTACTAAATGGTAAGCGCATAAATGCGTGATATAGGGAAGACTAATTTCTCTTGCATCCACCCTAAAACTAGACAAATACAAACTACTTAGCAATTTCCTTGCTAAAATACAGACACTAGAAAGATCACACAAACGCAACTTAGCCTAAAACTCGTAAACTTCTACTACATGAGATAGGCCAAAAGATGAGGAAAAATACACCCTCTCTCAAAAGCTCTTCTATGAACACAGCAACAAAAGTGGTCATCTACTGGTGCAAGCATTGGGAAAAGCCAAAAAAACAGTACACTAGCTACAGGGGCCATGGGGTAACACACTAAAAAGTAACCCAGACATCGCACAAGCATTCAAACACTTTTTTTTTTGGATTGTGAAGATGTTTACTACTCTAGCAGGCTTTTCTTTTTTAAATGCTGGATGGATAAATGCTGGTGTGTGTTGTACTACTACATCACTATACAGCAGCAGCAACGTCTTTGTTTTTTTTCCGGCAGTCTTGTGCACTTGCTTGACTGGCTAATGTGCACGTTGCCATCATTAAACTCCTCATGATGCCTTTTTTGCACACCTGCTGAGTGAAGAAGAGTTTCCCCATAGATGTCCCTCAGTATTTCTTGCTGCCCTTCCTCTTCATTTCTGTAACCGTGAATGTGCCTGGAGACGGCAGGAGGGTGGTGAGTCCTGGCGGTTCTGCTGCTTGATGGCAGAGTGTTCTGTCCCCGGATTCTGCACTCCTCGGCAAAGGCCATCTCATCCTTTAGACCATTAATTGTTAAGGACTTTAACTGGCCATCTTCTTCAACTTCAATTCGTTCCTGACCATTCTCAACAATCCTTTTTGTTGTAACTTTCCGACCATTAATAATTTTGCTTGATGAGGAAACTGATTTGAAGTTGCCCATTCCTGAACCACCAAATGACGAAGAGGAGAATGAGGTAAAGCCGCCATGTCCAATGGAACCAAATGATGTAGTAAAACCTGAATCAAATGGAGAAAAGCCTGTGGAAAATCCTGGAAATCCTCCAAAAGCTGAGAAAAATGACCCTCCAGGCCTGTTTCTGCTTCCTCTGTGGCCTCTTCTATTGCCAAAGAAGTCATCAAAAGGATCCTCAAATAAATCAAAGGAAAATGAGATCTGAGGTCTTTTTGACCCCAGATCTCATATTTAAGAGGACCTGTCATGCTTTTTTCTATTACAAGGGATGTTTACATTCCTTGTAATAGGAATAAAAGTGATCATTTTTATTTTATTTTATTTTAGTGTTAAAAATTGGTAAAATAAATAAAAATAAATATGAAAACCCCCAAAAAATGTTTTAAATCGCCCCGTCCCAACAAGCTCGCATGCAGAAGCGAACGCATACGCGAGTAGTGCCCGCATATAAAAACGGTGTTCAAACCACACATGTGAGATATCGCCGCGATCGTTAGAGCGAGAGCAATAATTCTAGCCCTAGACCTCCTCTGTATCTCAAAAAATGCAACCTGTAGAATTTTTAAACCTCCCCTATTGAGATTTTTAAGGGTAAAAGTTTGACGCCATGCCACGAGCGGGCGCAATTTTTAAGCGTGACATGTTGGGTATCATTTTACTCAGGGTAACATTATCTTTCACAATATGTAAAAAAATTGGGCCAAATTTATTGTTGTCTTATTTTTTAATTAAAAAAAAGTGATTTTTTTCCAAAAAAAGTGCGCTTGTAAGACCGCTGCGCAAATACGGTGTGACAAAAAGTATTGAAATGACCGCCATTTTATTCTCTAGGGTGTTAGAAAAAAATATATAATGTTTGGGGGTTTATGTAATTTTATAGCAAAAAAAAATGTTTTAGTCTCGTAAACACCGAATCTGAAAAACAGGCTCGGGGCTTAAGTGGTTATTGATGCTTAAAGTGAAAAAAAAATGCAAAATTCCTTTAAATATCGTACATGCTGGGTGTCTATAGTATGCCTGTGAGGTGGCACGTGTTTAGAACTGTCCTGCACAAAATTAGATTACTATAAGACAAAAGTAATTTAATACTGCTTGCGGCTTTAATGTAATGTTTGGTCCCTGCAATATGGATGAAAATCACTGAAAAAATAGCCTGGGTTTCCCCGCCACCACTCCCCCCAGGTCATTACAAGACCCTTTATGTTATTTACGATCTATTTCACCAAAACAAGATATCTATGCTAAACCAACTGCATTTAAATCACTGCTCCTGCAATAGGAACCAATATTGCACTCGGTCTCTGTAGTATACTCTATTATTTTACTATCAATTCATTCAGATCTCCTCCCCGTATACACAGAAATAGGAAAAAGACCTCCAAGAGACTGTAACTTTATCGGAATGGCAAAAAAGCTTAATTTTAACCCATAAAATGTCAACAGCTACAAGAACTCAAAAAGGCATATAAACTGGTGAGTAGATGGTACAGGTGTCCTTCTACCCTCCATCAAATTAACCAAGATATATCTGATATCTGTTGGCGTTGCCATGAGTCAAAGGGAAATATGATCCATATCTGGTGGGACTGTCCCCGGTGGGAAGGTTCTGGAAACATATTTTTGACCTATATGGTAAACTGGTGGATATAACTATCCACGCATCACCCAAAGTGGCTCTCTTAACCATGATTCCAGGCTCTTTAACCACTCAACCCCCGGACCATATTGCTGCCCAATGACCAGAGCACTTTTTGGGTTTCGGCACTGCGTCGCTTTAACTGACAATTGCGCGGTCGTGTGACGTGGTTCCCAAACAAAATTGGCGTCCTTTCTTTCCCACAAATAGAGCTTTCTTTTGGTAGTATTTGATCATCTCTGCGGTTTTTATTTTTTGCGCTATAAACAAAAATAGAGCGACTATTTTGAAAAAAAATCAATATTTTTTACCTTTTTCTGTAATAAATACCCCCCAAAAATAAATAAAAACATTTTTTTCCTCAGTTTAGGCCGATACGTATTCTTCTACATATTTTTCATTAAAAAAAATCACAATTAGCGTTTATTGATTGGTTTGCGCAACAGTTATAGCGTTTACAAAATAGGGGGTCGTTTTATGGCATTTTTTTTTTTTACTAGTAATGGCGGTGATCAGCGTTTTTTTTCAGTACTGCGACCTTATGGCGGACACTTCGGACACTTTTGACACATTTTTGGGACCATTGGCATTTTTTTAGCGATCAGTGCTATAAAAATGCATTGGATTACTATAAAAATGCCATTGGCAGTGAAGGGGTTAACATTAGGGGGCGGGGAAGGGGTTTAGTGTGGTCCTGGGTGTGTTCTAACTGTATGGGGGGCTGGACTCACTAGGGGAAATCACTGATATTCTGTTCATACATTGTATGAACAGAAGATCAGCGTTTCCCCCGCTGACAGGACCGGGAGCTATGTGTTTACACACATAGCTCCCAGTCTCCGCTCGGTACCGAGCGATCGCGCGTGCCCGGCAGAGATCGTGCCCGCCGGGCACGCGCACAGGACTCGGGGGCGAGTGTGGGTGCGTGTGCTCCGGCCGCCGGCGGCGCGCACACGTCCCCTAGCGGCCGCAGAAGTGCCGACGTAGAGCCTTAGACGGTGTGATGCCATTGTGCAGAGGAAAGAGGACGCCTTGGCAACTGCTTTGCCAGACAAAGTAACCTCAGCCTGGGTAAGAGAGGATGAGGAGGATGAGGAGGGCTTGGTCATCCACTTTACCAATTTGTCTGCATGTTGAGGCTCAACATGGCCAGCTCCTGAAAAGAAGGACGAGCGAAGGACGAGCGTGTCCAACGGCCACGTGCTGAATAGGATGCACCGTATCCACCACCAGCACTGTTGCCTCTAGATGCAGAGTCTGCTTGCCCTCGTGACTCTCTGCCTCTCTTTGTTGTCCTTCCAGACATTATAATGGACTGCAGAGGACAAAGTCAGTACACACACCTCGTAGCTTTAGGTGCAAAGTAGGTAGCACACTTGCACTATAAACCAAGTGGGTTTAGGCGGAAAGTAATTAGCACACTTGCACTATAAACCAAGTGGGTTTAGGTGGAAAGTAATTAGCACACTTGCACTATAAACCAAGTGGGTTTAGGTGCAAAGTAATTAGCACACTTGCACTATAAACCAAGTGGGTTTAGGTGGAAAGTAATTAGCACACTTGCACTATAAACCAAGTGGGTTTAGGTGAAAAGTAATTAGCACACTTGCACTATACACAAAGTGGGTTTAGTTGCAAAGTAATGAGCAAACTTGCAATATACAGCAAGTTTGTTTAGGTGCACTGAGCACACGGGCAATACAACACGTGAGAACACTGCAGCTAGCACAATCAACTGCCTGACAGATTAGGATAAACTAATCTAACTAAACTATACAGTGTATAAATATTTGTACAACTCCTGGGATGTATATATATCCTCTACACACTGTAAATTTAACTGACTAGCCTGCCTGCTCTGTCTAGTTAGAAAAAAAGACAATCTCTCTCTCTCTCTGACTGGACTGTAACCAGCGCCGGAACACACTACATGAGGCCGCCCAGCAGGTGGCCTTTTATAGTGTGGGGCGTGTGCTAAAGCCCTGAGCCATAATTGGCCAAAGCCACCCAGGCTTTGGCCAATTATGGCTCTCCGTTTTTTGCACGCTGTGATTGGCCAAGCATGTGGGTCATAGTGCATGCTTGGCCAATCATCAGCATGCAATGCCGCAGTGAATTATGGGCCGTTTTGCATCACTCAGATTTGGCGCGAACGACACGTTTTTTCCGTATTTCGTCAAACGGTCGAACATACGATGTTCGAGACGAACATATGTTCGACTCGAACACAAAGCTAATCCCTTCTCACCAGCTACATTTCCACAAAACCCATTACTCCCCCTATCTTCCCCCACTGGAGGGAGAGAGAGATGGACAACAATACCCCCTGGTTCCCTATCACCACCTACAAAAATCATACCACCTCCCCCTACCCTCTCTCCTTCTCTCATCTATTCCACCCCCTGAACTTAATAACTACCCCTTCTCATAATATATACACTTCCCCCCAGAAAACTTAGCATCCTTCTAGATACACAGAAACCCATGCTCTGAACCTGACCTAGAACCCTCCACTCAAGCAGAAACCTCCTCGATACACCCAACTCAATCAAAACATTTCCACCTCCTCCATAACTCCTATCTTACTCACAAGGTTATAAATACAACAAGCCCAACCAAAAGTTATGAACCCAACAGGCTTCTACCTCCACAGATACAGGGTGTTTCCTCTTTAGTTTAATGACATTTAACATTTTGATGTTCATGTCCTATAAGTTACGATGTTATCATACCTTGACCATTGTCATTTGACCTGTATTATGTATTTCTGTGATACTCTACATATGTGTGATCTCTACTATTTCCAATATAAACTTTATGGAAAAAACAAAAGAAAATAAAAAGTCGTAGATCTTTGAGTTCAGCTCATGATAAATAGAGGCAAACACAAAAGTGTTGAGTTTATAATTTTGATCAGTACAAGTACCTGAAATAAATAAAAAAACTAATTCGGAACAAAATGAATTGCACATGTCTACAACTTTCAACTTTCCCACCAGCACCTCAGTTACTAGATATGGATTCTTACTTTGTGCCAAATGGGAACAATGTACAGTAGGAATGCAATACACATCATCCCTTTAGTTCAAATTTAATAAATGCAGCCACATCAGCTTTTTGTCCTAGTGTCTTTTTTGTTGCTTTGCCCAGTATAATTTGCAGAATAATGCTGAGTGATTATCTTCATTGATGACTTCTCTAGACTTCAAATGTTTTTGCCGGCTATAATGACCAATTGAGTCATAGCACATGTTCATGCTGAGCAGTGTTTTTTTTTTTGTTTTTTGTTTTTTAAATAAAAAATAAATACATCTAATGAGGGATTTAATTAGTAGCCTTTAAGGCCGCGTACACACGATCTAATTTGTCTGCTGAAACTGGTCCGACGGACCAGTTCAGCGGACAAATCCGATTGTGTGTATGGGCTAGCGGACATGTCTGACCGGCGGACAAATTTTAAAGCATGCTTTAAAATTTGTCCGCTGGAGACATGTCCGTCGGATATGTCCGCTGGTTAGTACACTAATCAGCGGACATATCTGCCCGCACAAGCGTCGAATGGATGCGACGCATGCGTGGAAGTTTTTTACTTCCTGGTGCGGTGACGTGGCGGCGTCAACGCCACCGCCACGTGACCGTGGTGTCTGCCGGCGGGGATTTTGATCCGATGGTGTATACACGCCGTCGAATGAAAATCCGGAGGAGACATGTCCGCTGGAAACGGTCCGTCGGACAGTTTCAGCGGACATGTCCCTCCGTGTGTACGCGGCCTAAGAGGCTGACATAGGAATGCACACAGTAACAGGTTTATGAACACTATTTATTATTATAGCATATAGAAAAATATGCTAAAATGCAAGAATTGTGCACAGGTGAAAAGATCATGCCAGATATTTACTGATAAAATTGAGTGTCAGATTGTAATTTTTTTAGTTTTTGATTTGGCCATGTTCACAAGCACACAGGCAAACTTTGTAAGAACCAGAAGAACCTAAATGACAGTGCATTTTGCAGGAGTGATGTGTGGATATCAGCTTTGACAGTGTAAATTTTCACTGTTGCAGAATGCTTCTTGACAAGCACAGTAACCATGACTGTGTAGTGCACTGGTGAAATGAGACAGCAAAGCTCTCAGGCAAAGTGAGATGGTTACAAGATGACAGAGTACATTGTTGTAGTGTCTACCTCCATTATAAGGTATGAAAGACAAAAAAGAATCCTCTCTTATATTACAAGAACAATGTCAATCAATCTTTACTCTACTTACTTCTAATATATATGCTGCATAACACAATTAAACTCAGCAATAAAGCCATTAAAACAAAATATACCCACAAATAGATCTCTAATTTTTAAAGTGGCAACTTCAGTGGAATTTAGGATTCCTCTTGGGAATGCAGACAGGTCTGTATAAATTCACTATAATAAAAAAGTAAGTCAGGTTGAAAAAATACGCAAATCCATCTAGTTCAACCAATAAAAAAAGTAAAAAAATAAATAAATACAATCTCATATACACAATCCTAAACCCACAGTTGATCCAGAGGAAGGCGAAAAACCCCAGTAAAGCATGATTCAATTTGCTTTCGCAGAGGAAAAAAAATCCTTTCTGATCCCCCAAGAGGCAATCGGATATTCCCTGGATCAACTTTACCTATAAATGTTAGTACCCAGTTATAATATGTACATTTGTACATTTAGGAAAGAATCCAGGTCTTTATTAAAGCAATCTGCTGAGCTGGCCAGAACCACCCCTGGAGGTAGTCTATTCCATATTTTTACAGCTTACTGTGAAGAAACATTTCCGTATTTGGAGATGAAATCTCTTTTCCTCTAGATGTAAAGAGTGTCCCCTTCTCCTATGTGATGACCTTTAAGTGAATAACCCAACACCAAGTTCACTATATGGTCCACTTATTTATACATGTTGATTAGTTCCCCCCTTAATCTCCTCTTTTTAAGAGAGAATAAATTCAGTTCCTCTAATATTTGCTCATAGCTGAGCTCCTACATGCCTCTTATTAGGGATGAGCCAGATGTTTGAGTCAAACATAAGTTTGACTCGAACGTCGGGTATTCGCCTGTCCGCCGAATAGCAAACAATTTGGTGTGTTTACGGCAAACATCCTTTAAAAGTTTATGGGAGAAATTAAAAGTACTAATTTTAAAGATAAAAATGTGAGTTATTGTCATAAAAAGTGTTTGGGAACCCAGGTCTTGCCCCAGGGGACATGTATCAATACAAAAAAAAAAAGTTTTAAAAACGGCTGTTTTTTCGGAAGCAGTGATTTTAATAATGCTTAAAGTGAAACAATAAAAGTGAAATATTCCTTTAAATTTCATACCTGGGGTGTGTGTTGAGTATGCCTATAAAGTAGTTCATGTTTCCCGTATTTATAACAGTCCCTGCACAAAATGACATATCCAAAGGAAAAAAAGTAATTCAAAACTACTCGTGGCTATTATCAAGTCTCTGGTGTGAGGCCGGATTGCTGAGAGGGCGCCCCTTGCGCCTAAGTGCACTGCACCCCTCGGAATGAGACAGGGAGTGCAGGGCCCAAAGATGCACGGGCTGCCAGTACTGCTGCTGACTAGGTAGATGCAGGCAAGGTAGCTGAGGTGTGCTGGAAGAGCGGACTCTGTAGTCGTGCAGGGAAGGGTTCAGGTGCGGTACCGTAAGTAAGACAAGAACGAAGTCTGGAGCCAGGCCAAGGGTCATACACAGGAATCAGTCCAAAGGAGTGTACTAGAACAAGCCGGGTCATACACAGGAGCAGAAGATATAGAGTAGTCAGCCAAGCCGGGGTCAGATGCGAGGAGATAAACGGGTTCAGACGTAAGCCAGGGGTCAGCCAGAGATTCAGGATAAACAGGATACAGGAGACACTGCAGACACAGGAAACCTGAAGACAATCCAGCAATTTGTATCAGACAATGGCAGCCTTTTATAGACCAGCAGGAAGATCCACCTGTCACATGATTTGCCTCTGGTGGCCATTTCTTCTACTGGCAAGATTGCCAGTACTTCCTCAGCCATTTCCCTGACACAGCCTTTGGCCTATTCTTCTACTGGCAAGATTGCCAGTACTTCCACGGCCATTTCCCTGACAGCTATAATGAATTGTCGGGTCCCAGTAATACAGATAAAAGTCATTGAAAAAAATGGCATGGGTCCCTTCCCCCCAGTCCATTACCAGGCCCTTTGTGTCTGGTATGAATATTAAGGGGAACCCCAAACCAAAATGTTTTAAAAAATGCATGGGGGTCCCCCGCAATTCCATACCAGACCCTTCAGGTCTGGTACGGATATTAGGGGCACCCTGTGCCAAATAAAAGAAAAATGGTGTAGGGGTCCTCCTCAAAATCCATACCAGACGGTTCAGGTCTGGTATAGATTTTAAGGGGGACACTGCGCCAAAATAAAAATAAATGGCGCAGGGTTCTCCCCAAATATCCATACCAGACCCTTATCCATACCAGACCCTTACTGTGGTTTTTAACATTTTTGACACTTTTTTTGTGAAATAGTAGGGGTACAATGGTGGGGACATCCTCCCTATGTTGAGGGCATTTAGCCTGGTACGATTCAGGAGAGGGTTGCTCTCTCGTCCCCCCTCTTTTTCTGAGGCCTGCCAGGTTGCGTGCTCAGATAAGGGTCTGGTATGGATTTTTGGGAGAACCCCACGCCACTTTTTTTATTTTGGCACAGGGTTCCCTTTAATATTCATACCAGACCTGAAGGGCCTGGTTATGGACTGGGGGGAGGGTTACAGTTTTTTCAATGACTTTTATCTGTATTGCCAGGACCTGCCAAATCATTATAGCCGCGAGTACTTTTAAATTACTTTTTTTTTCTTTAGAAATGTCATTTTGTGCAGGGACTATTCTAAACATGGAAAACATGCGCTACTTTACAGGCATACTATAGACACCAACCCCGGTACAATTTAAAGGAATACTTGTATTGCTTCACTTTAAGCATTGTTAAAATCACTGCTCCCCAAAAAAAACTTCCTTTTATAAAAAGATCATATCCATCTCTCTCTCTCTGGAGCCCATACCTCTCTTAATACAAGAAAGGACTTTGCTCGCTGCGGAAACCGCAGCTTGGCATTGGATCTACAAAAACCCCTAGATCCTTCTCCACTATGGATTCCTCCAGTTGTACTCTCCCTAGTTTGTATGATACATGCATATTCTTAGCCCCCAAGTGCATAACTTTACATTAATCAACATTATACCTAATTATACCTCATTTACAAGCCAACCTAACCAGTGCATTGAGGTTGGCTTGTAAGTTGGAGACATTCTGTGAAGAAAGTTATTCCACTGCATAGATTGGTGTCTTCTGCAAAGACTGAAATTGTACTTTTAATCCCAGACTCTATATCATTTATAAAAAATATTAAGTAGTAATGGTGACAAGGATGTGGAAAAGTTACACATGCGATATCCCCATAACCAGGAGAAGCAGAATGTGTTTAGGGGTGTAGTTGCAAGTATGCATACTGTATGCCATGTGAAAGAAATAACCTGTTAATATGACAATTTTGTGCCTCTTACCAAATACCTTGGAATGTCTACTTTCCAAAAAAGGGTCAATTGAGGGGCATTTGTACTGTTCTGGCTTGTTAGTGTCTCAAGAAATGAGAGGCTGTCAGTACACCAGGTATGATCAATGTTCAATGTTTGGCACCATAGCTTGTGGACTATATCTTTCAACAGAGACCAAATTATACACACTTATGGGTTATTTGTACCAAAGCAATGTAGCAGTATACATTTTGGCCAAAATGTATGAATAGAAATGACTTATTTGCTAAATTTTATAACAGATAGAAAGAATATTTTTTTCCAAAATGTACTTTTTTTTTTTCATTTATAGTGCAAAAAATAAAAGCTCTATTTGTGTGAAAAAAAGGACAAAAATGGGTACAGCGTTGAATGACTGAGTAATTGTCATTCAAAGTGGAGGCAAAATAGGCTTCTCTGAAGAGAAGGGTTTTCAGAGATTGCCTAAAAGTGGACAGAGTAGGAGATAGTGAGACTGATTGGGCTAGGGAATTCTAGAGGATGGGGAGGCATTTTCAAAAGGATGTCATCAGCGGCAGTCTACACATTTCTTTCATGATTGTTATATTTTATTACATGCAAAAACGATAACATCTATCATCTAGCCTTGTCAGTCATGGCAAATAATTTGCACTTTAGCTACAGTCCGTCATTTGAACATACGAAGATTTCTCATTACCGCTAGATGACCACTGATTTTTAAGTTAAGGTGGCAACTATGAAAACAAAAAAAGTAATAAAGAGTGAATTTTTTGTCTTCCCCCCGTTTAGAGGATTGCGTCTTTGTGATGATACAGTTTGTGATGAGACCCTTTCTCGCCCAGGTCCTGCTCTCCCGACACTCCTCTGCTTCTATCGGATCAGCTTGCAGATTGCAACATCTTATGGTCCAGTCATCCAAGATTCCGGGGTCCGACCTACAGCTATGTGCCGATCGAACCCATTAGAACACACACCAAGCGAGTTGTATGTATGTTCTGACAGAACTCATTTATTGAAAGTCCACAGCACACTTTTATACAGAATTTGGAATATCCCGCCCCCAACAACCGTTTTCCTATTGGTCCATTTTAAAGTCCAGGCAGTCCCCCATCAGGTCCTCTCCCATGCAAATGAGGACTTCAAAATGTCTCAGCAGAGATTGGTCCCAAAGCTTGAATAGCATGACTATGTGTGTTGAGACAGAAGTCCCCAGGGGGTAATTACTACAATGAAGTAATCAGAACAACAATTAACATGAGTCAATTATCTAATCAGATAGCCGGACGAGGTGGCTAGGCGTCTCGTCTCTGACAACGACTATTCATCTGCAGAACACAATGGAAAGGTATTTCACAAGCCACTTAGCATTCCAATAGTCTGTTCTAAGCATTGAAAGGTCATTGTCCTAGTGACCTAGTCAGGACAAATTAAGCCACTTGTAATATGTACTATCCACAATGTCTCATCTTCTGCAATACATGAATTAGGATTTCACGTAGAAATACTTCAGTATTTCACGGTCCATGACACAGTTAAAATATCCCCATTATTGAATGAAGTAAACACTCTTTAATTAAGTTCCATCTTAGCACACAGTTTCTTTGCACAACTACTATAATAGCAGTTTTTGTTAAAAACCAAATCTAAATACCTGTGAAGCCTTCTACCTGTCCTCCCTCACACATTCACTGACCTTGCCAAGAAGGAAGAAGAGAGAGATGCAAAAAGAAAAAAGCAAGCAGAGGCAAGAGCAGGGCGGGAGCTCATGTTTAATAGAGATGCTGGTATAATTCTCAGCTCTGCGTATATGTAACATCAGCCTCATTAAAATAAATACATCTCCGTTCTCATTTGTACATCGGCTCTCTCTTGTAGACATAATGGCTACCAAATGTTCTTTAGATTTCTAAGACGGATCTTACCACAGGAGACTTGTTTATGACTCAGTGGGCAAAACGTTGTTTAATATAGGCTATGAGGAGGAGGAGAACAGCAGCTTGCTGGGTACTAGATTGACAGCTTATATAGCAACATATTTCAGACATTCTATAGCTTTTGGCTTGACCTTTTGTTGGGAAGCCATTGCGGTTTTTCAAATGGTGCCGGTATCTGCATGTTGGTTTAATGAGATTATACTGAATTCTCACATTCCTGTACTCATTTCGAAAATATCATATCCCCCCTGAGAATCGTTTATATATATTTATAAGTGGTGAAGAAAAGGGTTTTATTTAAGTCAATGCCAACACTGTGACTAGTCGTAGGTTAGCAGTAAAAAAACTGTAAAAAGGTATAGGGTGGAGAATATATATATACAGTATATGTGTATATATATATATATATATATATATATATATATATATATATATATATATATATATATATATATATATATATATATAATGTATGTATGTATTGTATTGTTCTACTTTTTTTTTTTTTTTAACTAATGTTTTATAACTTTGTATAAAATACAAATGATATTCCATACACCCATGACACTGATTTTTCAGAGCATTCTCAGAGAGCACAGCAATAGCATCTCCCTTTTTAACCATTTCTTTCTCTTTTACTAATCTGTAAAAAAAACAGGGAAGAAAGGTGCACATATCACTTTACTGTACGTACAGTATATTTTAAAGGTAAAGTTCACCTTTACCAAAACATTACCTATGTAGGTATAGGACACCTGTAGATAAAAACAAACTGTGCAGCTTTGACCAATAATGCCCCTGCTATAGGGATAAGCAATTTATGTACCTCATAGTTACATAGTTACATAATAGGTGAGTTAGAAAAGAGACACAAGTCCATCAAGTTCAACCTATGTGTGTGATTATATGTCAGTACTACATTGTATACCCCTGTATGCTGCAGTCTTTTAGGTGCTTATCTAACAGTTTTTTTAAACTACCAATGCCCCCCCCCCCCGCTGAAATCACCACTTGTGGAAGACAAATCCACATCCTTTCCGCTCATAAAGACTCCCAGAGATTACATCATCCCATTCCATGCCACACATACATAGAACACTGTACTCCACCCTGCCTGACAATGCTGCTGTCCAAATGTGTCCCCTGTGCTTCTTCATCCAGAGTAGGGGTACTCTGTTAGGTGTAAAAGGTAAAAACATACTAAGGCAGCCCCCACATCTAATGATTGGTAAGCTACAATATAATACATTTTCATTTTTTTTTGACTATCCCTTTAAAGTCCAAATTCAGGACATTTTAAACTGATCACTTGCAGTAGGGCTGCACCTGCACTGCAAGGTTTAATTGCATGTTCGGGATTAGGGGACATAGAAAAGAAGATTTATCGGTGCTGTCTTCTGCTCATCCATGCTGCTAGACATATCCCTGTTTTTCCCCCATGCTCAAGAAGTCTGAGATCTTGACATTCTCAAGACCAATGCAGGGTTCATAGCCAGAGCATAGGGGAACACCATTTGCAGGGAGGGGGGGGGGTAGCAGAGGCAAGTAAAATAGCTTCTCCTCTCCCCCAGACAAAATAAGCAGTTAACCCTTGAAACTCCACTGCAAGGAATAATTTTAAGATTTCCCAGAGTTAGGCCTCGTACACACGACCGAGGAACTCGTCGTAAATGAAACATTGTTTTCCTCAACGAGTTCCTTGTTAGGCTTGTCGAGAAACTTGACAAGCTTTCTTTGCGTACACACAGTCAAGACCAAATCTCCTCGTTCTCAAGCGCGGTGACGTACAACACATCCGATGGGCATGGTCATCTTACTAACTCCCCCACTTTACAAATGTTTCTATGGAAATGAATCAATAGCACAACACCTGAGGATAATGCTCAACAGATTATCAGCGGTAATTCTAAATGTTTGTGTTTGCAGTTGTTTCAGTAAGCCGAAACTGCAAGCATGCCAACAACATCCTGCATTAACTAATTGCAGCTCTACTCCTTAGCAATGTAGGGAATTGGAAATAAGGAATAAAGAACTCAAATGCAGTAAAAGTCTGCAAAGAACGGGGTAGCCACCAGATGTAGCGTGCCACCATCGCCTGCCACTAGATGCAGCGTGTCACTGTCACCTGCCACCAGATGCAGCATGCCACTGTTGCCTGCCACTAAATGCAGTTTGTCACTTGCCACTGTCGCATGCCACCAGACATGGCCGAACTGGCCTACCGGGGATAACGGGACATTTCCCGGCAGGCTGCCTGCCTTGGGGCTACTTTGGGCTAAGCTTTGGCTGCAGCACTCCCCTTCCTCCTCCACATATCACACACAGCGTGTATCTCCTGCTGTGTTTTGGAGCAGCTGAGTGTGAAAAGTTTGGCCACGCTCACGCTGTGAAAAAAGTCCCACAATCCTCCTTGATTAGCTCTTGTGATAGACACAGTATTCTGTCTATCATACGAGCTGATCTAGGAAGAGGGCGGGACTTTTCTCACAGTGTGAGCGTGGCTAAACTTTTCACACTCAGCTGGTCCAAGACGCTGTGTGTGATATGTGGAGGAGGGAGGCACTGACTGTAAGGCTGTAATTATGGACACAATAAGGCTGCAGGGCATGGTCAGGCTGCAATGAGGGCATGGTCAGGCTGCAATTACGGGCAAGATAAGGCTGCAATTATGGGCACGGTCAGGCAGCAATGAGGGCATGGTCAGGCTGCAATGAGGGCATGGTCAGGCTGCAAAGAGGGCACAGTCAGACTGCAATGAGGGCACAGTCAGGCTGCAATTATGGGCATGGCAAGGCTGCAATTATGGGCATGGCAAGGTCAGGCTGCAATGAGGGCATGGTCAGGCTGCGATTATGGGCATGGTCAGGCTGCACTGAGGGCATGGCCAGGCTGCAATTATGGGCATGATAACGCTGCAATTATGGGCATGGCAAGGCTGCAATTATGGGCATGGTTAGGTTGTAATGAGGGCACAGTCAGGCTGCAATTATTGTCACGATAACGCTGCAATTATGGGCATGGCAAGGCTGCAATTATGGGCATGGTTAGGTTGTAATGAGGGCATGGTCAGGCTGCAATTAGGGCACGGTCAGGCTGCAATGAGGGTGTGGTCAGGCTGAAATTATGGTCACATTAAGGCTGCAATTATCGACACGGCAAGGCTGCAATTATGGGAATGGTCAGGCTGCAATGAGGACGTGGTCAGGCTGCAATAAAAGGCATGGTCAGGCTGCAATGAGGGTGTGGTCAGGTTGCAATTATGGTCACATTAAGGCTGCAATTATGGGAATGGTCAGGCTTCAATGAGGGCACGGTCAGGCTGCAATTATGGGCATGGTCAGGCTGCAATTATGGGCATGGTCAGGCTGCAATTATGGGCATGGTCAGGCTGCAATGAGGGCATGGTCAGGCTGCAATGAGGGCATGGTCAGGCTGCAATGAGGGCAAGGTCAGGCTGCAATTATTGGCATGGCCAGGCTGCAATTATGGGCATGGTCAGGCTGCAATTATGGGCACAATAAGGCTGCAATTATGGGCATGTCAAGGCTGCAATTATGGGCATGGTAAGGCTGCATTGAGGGCACGGTAAGGCTGCAATTATGGGCACAATAAGGCTGCAATTATGGGCAAGGTTGCAATGATGGGCACGGTGAGGCTGAAATGATGGGCACAGTGATGCTGCAATTATGGGCACAGTAGGGCTGCAATGATGGACACCGTGAGGCTGCAATGATGGGCACAGTAAGGCTCCAATGGTGGGCACTGGGCACAGTGAGGCTGCATTGATGGGTACAGTGAGGTTGCTGCAATGGGTTCTGTGAGGCTGCAATGATGGGCACAGTGAGGCTGCATTGATGGGCCATGAGACTGCATTTGATAGGCACTGGTGAGGCTGCATTGATCTCTTGTACCATGTCTGCAGTCTCTGACCATCTTCTGTATCATATCTACATATCTTACTATCTTTAGTATCATGTCCTCAGTCTCTAACCATCTCCTATACCATGCCCGCAGCCTCGGATCATCTCCTGTACCATGCCTGCAGCCTCGGACATCTCCTGTACCGTGGCTGCAACCTCTGACCATCTCCTGAACTATGCCTGCAGCCTCTGACCATCTCTTGTCTTATATCATGTTTGCAGTGCCTGAGAGGAGTAAACAGTGGGAGCACCGCCGGGATGGGGGTCATGGGAGAAGTCAGACATGTGTGGTCTGGGAAGAGGAGACTATAGGAAAACCAGAGCCACCAAGCTGGAGCTAACAGACTGATCCCTGGTGCACCTAAAAAGAGGTCAGTGACAGCTCCGCCAGGCCAGTCTGAGGGGTCGGGGTCACTGATGTAAGGGGGAGTGAATACAATAATATAAGGGGGCATTGATATAAAGATTTCCCCCTTATATCACTACCCCTCTTACCTTAGTGTATTCTTTTTGCGGAAGGTCGTCTCTGGTCATCGGAGTGCCCCCACATCGGAATCCCAGGTGCGCCACTTTTAACTGGAATTTGCTGTTTATTTTATATATATATATATATATATATATATATAGCCCTATGTGCTTTAATATCTGTCTTATCTATATATAATACACTCTTCAAATGTGCTTTAACCACTTCAGCCCCAGACCATTTGTCAGCTTAATGACCAGAGGTCTTTTTAAAAAAAAAAAAATTTTAAGTGTATTTTTGAGCGTGAACTCGAGAGAGAGGAGCCGGACTGCAGGAGTTGGGAGTAGGCAGACCCTCCCCCAGAGGCAATCTGCCATCCTTCTCCATGCCCCCGGGTGGCAATGGCGGGTGTGAGGGGGGGCCTCCCACTCACCCCACCCTACCTGCCCTACTTTGAAGCCCAACGAGGGCCCCAACGGGGCAGAGGGACTCCCCCAATGAGGAAGCGAGAGGGTCTAGCCCACCCAACCAGCCCCGTAGGTCCTTCGCCTCTCTTTTTTTGGAGATCGCATGGCCAAAGTGCGTGCGTGTTAAACCAATTTCGTGTGCGTGCAAGTGTGGTGGTTTTTGTGATGGGGGTGGGCGTACTAAGCACAGGCGTACCTTGCATAGCACACCCACCGGGAGCCGGGCTGAGACCACCTAACTCAATTCACATGTAGCCAGGACCGGGATCATAACCCTTGGCTGCAGAGGTGAATGGCTTATCAGCGCAGTGCCAATCACGTTGAGCCACCACAGCTCCTGTCTTTTTATGCCTTGTACACACGATCACTTTTTGTGATGAAAAAAAATGTCATTTTTTATCATGAAAAAAAATGACATTTTTCAAACTTCATTTTCAAAAATGACGTTGCGTACACACCATCATTTTTGGAAAATGATGAACAAAACTACGGCACTCTAAAGGGGAAGTTCTATTTGCCTTGAGGCTGCTTTTAGCTGATTACTTGTTAGTAAAAGACGACCTGCTTTTTTGTCTGTTACAGCATGATGAATGTGCTTACTCCATTATGAATGGTAGTTTTACCTCCCGTCTCCTAACTTGCTTCTGGGCATGTGCGGGTTTAAACCGTCATTTTTTACGTAGTTTTGCCCACACACGGTCATTTTTTATGACACAAAAAATGACATTTTGAAAAATGACATAAAAAATTTGAGCATGTTCGAATTTTTTTTTGGTCGTTTTTCAGAAGACATAAAATGACATTTTTGCCCACACACGATCATTTTAAATGACATTTTTAAAAATGTCATTTTTTTTCATCACAAAAAGTGATCGTGTGTATGCGGCATCACACTTTGACACTGCGTCGCTTATACTGACAATTGCGCGGTCGTGCGACGTGGCTCTCAAACAAAATTGACGTCCTTTTTTCCCCACAAATAGAGCTTCCTTTTGATGGTATTTGATCACCTCTGCGGTTTTTATTATTTGGTGCTATAAACAAAAAAAAATGACAATTTTGGAAAAAAAAACTATATTTTTTACATTTTGCTATAATAAATATCCCCAAAAAATATATATAAAAACTTTTTTCTTCCTCAGTTCAGGCTGATACGTATTCTTCTACATATTTTTGGTAAAAAAAAATATCGCAATAAGCGTTTATTGATCGGTTTGCGCAAAAGTTATAGCGTTTACAAAATAGGGGATAGTTTTATGACATTTTTATTAATATTTATTTTTACTAGGAATGGCGGCGATCAGCAATTTTTATTGTGACTGCGACATTATGGAGGACACATCTGACACTTTTGACACATTTTTGGGACCATTGTCATTTTTACAGCGATCAGTGCTATAAAAATGCACTGTTTACTGTGAAAACCACTAGGTGGCGCTGTAGGGGTTAAGTGTGCCCTAGTGAGTGATTCTTACTGTAGGGGGGATGGGCTGTGTGTGACAAGACAGTGATCACCACTTCCGATTACAGGAAGCGGTGATCACTGTCATTGTCACTAGGCAGAGCGGAAAATGCTTGTTTACATCAGCATCTCACTGTTCTAACTCACTGTGAGACGATCGCGGGTATCCCGCGGCGATCAAGTTCACGGGACCCGTGATCAAGCTCACGGTGGGCCCGCACGAGCGTCCACAATGCCGCAATCTTAAAGGGGACGTAAAGGTACGTACGTCTGCCTGTCCAAGCCATGCTGACATTGTGTATATAGTCGTGTGCTTGTTGGCAAGCAGTTAAAATGCATGGTTTTCCCTTTTAGGAACAAGAAAATAATGACGTTATGATGTTGGGCTGGTATAATAATGCTATGGGGCTGGTATACCATTTTTTTCAGGGCTGGTTTTTATTCCCAGTCCGGCCCTGCCACCAGATGCCATTCCAGGGAACAGCAGCATGAGGAGGAGATAGAGAGGGGCAAAGAAGACCCCTTAGCTTCTATCTCCACACAGAGACACAACCGCTCTCCCCACTGATGACAGAAGGAGGGAGGGGGAATGGGCAGGAAACAGACACCTCTTTTAAAAGTAGTGGCTCGAGGGGGAGGGAGGAGGGGGCAGCACAGTTTCTCCTCCTCTGACCCACTCGCCGCTCCTATTATTTGCTGATGGGGAAAGAAAGCAGGAGGGGGATCTGTGCCACCTGACCTTTGGCGCCCTCTCTGTCTTATTTTTCAGTGCCTGTGTGCCGTGCACCCTGAGCATCCACCCAGGATCCGCCCTGGCAAGAGGCTTATAGTAAATCAAAAGTAGGTACTAGGGGCCAGATTCAGAAAGACTTGCGCTGGAGTATATCGCTATGCGCCACGTAAGTGTAAAGATGCACCGTAGTATCTATGTGCCGTACCCACCAAACTAGATGCGCCAGAAAACGTGCTTTCTCCGACCGGCTTAACTTTCCTACGCCAGAGTATCGTATGCGCATATTTTCGCTTGGCGCATCCGTCGTGCATATTGATTTCCCATTCAAATATGCAAATGAGGGAGATATGCCAATTCGCGAACGGATTAGCACCAGACGCTGGCTATGCGCGCCGCGCGTACGTCATACGTCTGCCGCAAAGTTATTCCTACAAATAGCTGCTTTATCTTTCCTCCTGACGGCCACAGGTCAGCAGGAGAGCAGCTACAGTAGCAGCGTTACCGACGAAAATAGCAAGCTGACCAACCACACTTGCAGGACAACACCTCTGTGTGCCAACATGCCAGGGGCAGCCGCGGTCCTAGCACTACTAATGGGTCCCCCAGTACGGAGGAGGCGGGCACGTGAGAGGATATACCGCACGCGCATGAGCCTCTTTGGCATGGGTGATGAGGAGGTGTATCGCCTCTTCAGATTCAGCCCAGATGCAATCCTTGAACTAACCACAACCCTATCGTACAGGTGATAGGCGATGCCCAACGCCTTATATGGCACGTCCGTGCCAAACACCCCGGGTCCAGCCATGACAGCTTCATATACCGTCAAAGCCCCATCCCAACGGAATTCGAACAGAACGTGTACAAGGACAGCTGGTTGGTTGGTGAGTGACATGGGAGTCAGGCATGACTGTCCGACCCCATGATGCTGACATCACGAGGGGCACATGCATGACTAACATCCTCCTGTCTTTTCCCTTCCAGGTGACTCTGCATATGCACTGGGACCCCATCTAATGACTCCTTTCCGGAACCCCCAAACCAGAGGAGAGAGAAGATACAATGCAGCACATATCCAAACTCGTGCAGTGGTGGAGCAAACATTTGGGCTCCTGAAGTCCTGTTTCCGATGCCTGGATAAGTCTGGGGGGGCCCTCTTGTATTCCCCTACCTTGGTGTGTCAGATCATCGGTGCATGTTGCATTCTGCACAACTTTGCCATGAGAAAGGGCCTGGAGATTGACATACATGATAACCTGACCCCCGACCCACAGAGTCCCCACCTGCCAGAGACTACCCATTCAGCTGATGGAAGAGCAGTCAGGAGGGTCCTCGCCGTAGTCATCTTTGGACAATAAAGAAATACATTGATCACATGGACAATGCACGCATGCACACCACTGAGGTCCCTAGATCACACACACCACATCCACATCACATTGGATTAGCCCAAGTCCAACATAACTTCTCCCCAACGGCCAAGGGTGACACCCCTTAATGGCAGGAGTGTCACCCTCACATTCACATACCATTCACACTGTCCCCTGCACTACTGACCATGCAGTTTAAATAAAAATAAAAAGCTCATAACCTGAGCAAAATATAAATAAAAATAAAAAGCTCATAACCTGAGCAGAAACAAAAACTGCAAAAATAAACGAAGAACCCAAAAAGCCATCATTTGGGCTGACGGGGGCTCTTTCTGGTGGGCCCTCTCTGGCTCCTCCGCTGCCTGGAGGGAGTCTCGGGTGGGGGTGGGGGGCATCTGGAGGTGGCTGATCCCCGGGTGGGCCACTCCTGGCAGGTGTGGCCTGCATGCCCTCCAAGGCCATGGCTATCCGGCTGAGGAAGGAATTAGTCTGGGCCTGCATCCTCAGCTGCTGGGTCACCTGGTATTGTTGGGCCCGCTGCCTCTGCCTCCCCTGGTCCCGGATGGCAGCTGTGTTGGCCTGGACAGCTGCAGTGAGGTGCCGAACATCAGCCTGCACCTCCCCCAGGCTGGTCACCACTGCAGCGCAGTTGCAGCTGACATCCTGCACTGCGTTTGTCATCTGGGCCATGGAGCCCAGGCTGTCAGCTACACGGTCCAGGTGCCCAGCTATCTCCCCCATCGGCTGGGTCTGCCTGGCCTGGTCCCTCGCCATTTGGTCATGGACCAGATCATGGATCAGACACCCCCCTGGTCTTCCGGGTAGCCTTCCTGGGGCCAGGAGATGGTAATCCCCAGGGGGATGGAGTCGCCCTTGAGGGGCTTCCCATGATGGGGAAGGGGATTTGAGAGGTCCACCCCCCGTGCCCCTCTCATGCCTCCTGATGGTGGCCATGCTCCGTGGATGATGCGCTGAACGTAAGTCTCTGCGCTGGGCTCCGCCCATCATTTACATATGGTCACACCCACTTCCACTTACGTCAGGTTGCGCCATCGCATTTTCGTTACTCCGCCACAAAGTAACGAACAAGTGCTTGGTGAATACTGTACTTGACTCACTAGTTCGCGTCAACGTAACGTATATGCGCTGCGCTACGCCGGATAAAATATGCACGCATCTACATGAATCTGGCCCTAAGACTTTTGCTTTAAAAATCCCTTTAACAATGTATTAATGAGTTTATTGCCTTTTATGCCTGTCTGGATTTAAATTTTAAATCAAGGAATCACAAAAGCATAGAGCAAAATATGCCATATCCAGACTGGGCTTTGCACCTTTCTTTTGAATTTGCCACTTATCACATGCAGTTCAATCTGGCCAAGCAGTTACACCAATCTGGAGGCTGCATTTTCTTGTTCTGATGTATAATGTTTTACGATCGATGGCTGCCACTTGGGCACCACTTATGCAAACAGGAGCGGATCCAAGGGGGATGGGACAATTGCTCCCCCCGAGAAAATAGTGACCGAGCCAAGTGGATGGCGGGTGAGCGGGCGGGCAGTCAGGTTAGTAGACGGCCGGCAAGTGAGTGGAGTGGGCGAGCAGGCCAGTGGGTGAGCAAAGCGGGTAGGCAGTTATGCTTCAGGTGGGTGAACGGGAGGGCAGTACAGTGAGCGGGCGGGTGAGAGATGAGAGAGATGACATTCTCTCTCACCGCCTACCCAGCATCACTGCAGTTCCACCCTCACTGTGCAGCTGCGGGCAGTAGAGAGATTACACCATCTCTCACTTCCCGCCCTCACATGTGCTGAAAATCTGTGGAGAGAAGCCTGTTTCTATGCTGTCACTGTTGTTGCAGGATAGTGACCAGCTGCATTTGCTGGCAAGTAACATAGCAAGTGACAAGCGGCACCTGGTGGCAATTAATGTGGCAAGTGACAAGCTGCATCTGGTGGCAGGCAATATGGCAAGCGACAATGCACATTTGGTGGCAATTAACATGGCAAGTGACAAGCTGCATCTGGTGGCAGGCAATGTGGCAAGTAACAGTATGCATCATGTGGCAAGTAACATGGCAAATGACAAGCTGCATCTGGTGGCAGGCGACATGGCAAGTGACAAGCTGCATCTGGTTTCAGGCAATGGTGGCAAGTGACAATCCACATCAGGTGGCAGGTGACGTGGCAAGTGAAAATCTGCATCTGGCGGCAAGGAAGAATTTGCCAATTCCCAAAACTGAAGCGCATAAACCAGATGAGGTCTTACTAATGATTAGTACAGGGGCAAAGGGGCTGGGGAACATCATTCTGTAATCAATAGCTGGTGAGATTGTATTTTTATTATATATATATATATATATATATATATATATTTTATTATATATATATATATATATATATATATATATATATATATATATATTTATTTATTTTTATTTATTAACATTTAACCACTTAAGACCCGGACCAAAATGTAGGTAAAGGACCTTGCCCCTTTTTGCGATTCGGCACTGCTTCGTTTTAACTGACAATTGCGCGGTCGTGCAAACAAAATTGGCGTCCCACAAATAGAGCTTTCTTTTGGTGGTATTTGATCACCTCTGCGGTTTTTATTTTTTGCGCTATTAACAAAAATAGAGCGACAATTTTAAAAAAAATTCAATATTTTTTACTTTTTGCTATAATAAATATCCCCCAAAAATATATAAAAAAACATTTTTTTTCCTCAGTTTAGGCCGATACGTATTCTTCTACGTATTTTTGGTAAAAAAAAATCGCAAAAAGCGTTTATCGGTCGGTTTTCGCAAAATTTATAGCGTTTACAAAATAAGGGATAGTTTTATTGCATTTTTATTAATTATTTTTTTTTTACTACTAATAGCGGCGATCAGCGATTTTTTTCGTGACTGCGACAATATGGCGGACACTTCGGACAATTTTGACACATTTTTGGGACAATTGTCATTTTCACAGCAAAAAATGCATTTAAATTGCATTGTTTACTGTGGAAATGACAGCTGCAGTTTGGGAGTTAACCACAGGTGGCGCTGTAGGGGATGTGAGACCTAGTGTGTTTGTTTACAACTGTAGGGGGGTGTGGCTGTAGGTGTGACGTCATCGATCGCGTCCCCCTATTACAGGGATGATGCGATCGATGCTGCGGCCACAGAGAAGCACGGGGAAGCCGTGTGTACACACGGCTCTCCCCGTTCTTCCGCTCCAGGGACGGATTGCCGCACTCCAGCGGCGATCGGGTCCGCGAATCCCGCGGTCCCAGTCCCGGAGCTTCGGACCCACGGCTGGGTACTAAAATCAACGTATATATACGTTGATGTGCCCAGCCATGCCATTCTGCCGACGTAAATGTGCAGTAGGCGGTCCTTAAGTGGTTAAGTAAGTGATAAAGAAATTCTGAGAGGACATTTTAAAGGGGCACTGTCAAAGGAGGATATCATGTCAAACATCACCTAAGAAATTCATATAAGATGGAGAGTTCCTTATTTACCACTCATTGCAGAATGACATATCAAACAACAAATCTATTGCTAAGAGTTCCATGCAAGACAAATGTACACTATTCGCCCCCATGGTACATGCATGAGCTTTTTAAATGACGTTAGAAATAAAATCAAGACTGAAACAAGTCAAAGGGAGAGTAACATAAGAGAGAATCAGATCAAATGCTTGTGAGAGGAAGCCAGAGAGGGCAACATTAAAGAGATCTGATCAGTATCCTGATGTAGCTTGGCAAATCTACAGAAGCAGACATCTTACCTAGTCAGTGATGCAGATCAAAGGAAAGTGAATCAGGAAAGGATATTTACATCTGATTGAGTGTTACATTAGAAACACTTAAGATAGAGAGTCATACCAGTGAAAGAGAGTTACATCAGCATTATAGTATCAATAGGATGCTCACTAGATGGAGACATATAAATAGGGTATGCTAATAGTCCAGTGTAAAGATATATTTAATTACTTAATTATATTTTTAAAACGCACTTCACAGAAATTCTGAAATACCAAAAGAGATAAAAATGTAAAAATAATGTAGAGGACCTTTGCAAAATCATCTAACCTGTTCTACAGTCTTGCTTCACATAAAGTATATCTAAAGCTAAAACATTTAACGCAAAAACTTTTGAAGGCAGGATATCTAAGGCACAACTCACAAAAACAATAATAAAATACAAAGCGTTTTTTTAATGATTAAAGCTTAACAAAGGAAACATTCCTGATCCTGTTAAATACATACAATCATATAAAAACACATTATTGCCACTGTATATGCACCAAATAAACGACAGGAAATCTTCCTAGGCAAAACGATTACGCGTCTGCAAGATTTTACAGAAGGCCACCTGATTTTGGGAGGGGACTTGAATATCCTGCTAGTTGCCAAAGAGGACACATCATCCGGAAAGTCTTCTATTCCGCATGGTGTGAGAAATCGTACCACCCAAATTTTGCATAAAAATCAGTTGATTGATATATGGAGGCTGCTACATAATAAAGACAAAGATTATACGTTCTATTCTGTCCCACATAAAACATACTCTCGTATAGACCTTTTCTTAATTCCACATGCCCAACTGCACTCAGTATGATCGGCTAAAATAGGACCCATTACATGGTCAGATCATGCACCAATTTTCCTGGTATATGAGATACAAGACCTAAGACAGAACAGACCAAACCAATGGAGACAAAATGAAAGCTTGTTGCAAGATAAAGAGGTCCTAGAGGATGTAATCAAAGAGTTGGAGTTTTACTTTAGCACTAATGATACCCCAGAATGTGACCCAGGAATCGTCTGGGAAGCACATAAGGCGGTCACGAGAGGTGTGTTAATTAAGCATGAATCTAGAATAAAAAGGAAACGTACGGAAAAATTAAAAAGGTTATTGGAAGAACTAGCCACCCTAGAGGGTAGACATAAGCAAACAACTATAGTAGAGGAAGAGATGGTGAGGAAAATAACGTAAATCACTGATCTTCTGTACTATAAAGCAAAAGCAGTAATACAGAGATGCAAAAAGTTTGCATATGAATCAGGCGACAAGTGCGGGAAAAGACTTGCTAGATTATTACGAGAACAGAAGATGAGCAATTATATTCCACAGATTAAGCCACCAAAGAAACCGAAGGTTACTAAGCCAAATGATATAGCAAAAGAGTTTCAAGAATATTACTGCTCCCTTTATAATATACAGAGTAAACTTCCGACTCTAGATCAGATTGACCGGTACCTGACGGAATCAGATATCCCAAGATTATCAGAATCAGACAAAGCTAGTTTAGATGCCCCTATAGCCGAAGAGGAACTAAAAGTGGCAGTAAGCTCAATAAAAATGGGGAAAGCCCTGGGACCAGACGGCTATACAGGTCAATACTATAAAATCCTGTTCCTCTCGTTATCGAAATACATGACTAAATTATTTAACGCGTTGGGGACAGCAGCTAACCTAACTAAAGAAACCTTATTAGCCTACATTTCAGTTATACCAAAAGAGGGGAAAGACCTGGAACTATGCGGAAGTTACTGGCTGATCTCCTTGCTAAACCTAGATGTGAAGATCTTCACCAAGGTCCTAGCAAACAGGATACAACAGCATATCCCAGATCTGATACACCTGGATCAGGTGGGATTTGTCCCCACGCGGGAGGCACGCGACAATACTATTAAAGCCATCAACCTGGTACAGATAGCAAACACAACTCAGACGCAATGTGTGTTCCTGAATACAGATGCAGAGAAGGCCTTTGACAGGGTGAATTGGAGTTTTATGCGGGCAGTCTTACAACATGGAGGCTTTGGAAATACAATAATAAAATGAATATTCTCTATGTACTCAGGGCTAACGGCCCAGGTAAGGGCCAACGGAATATTTTCAGAGCCCCTACAGATCTCGATCGGAACTAGACAGGGCTGCCCCCTGTCCCCACTCCTCTTCGCCCTGTCACTAGAGCCATTTCTGTGTACTCTGTGCCGAAATCGGGATATCTCAGGAATACAAATAGGGAAGAACCATTGCAAAATTACAGCCTATGCAGATGACATGTTGTTTACCCTCACTAATTCGTTGATCTCAATCCCAAATTTGATGAGGGAATTGGAGAAATATGGATCTCTCTCGAATCTAAGTATCAATTTCAATAAGTCAGAAGCAATGGGAGTCAATGTCCCACAAACATATGTAACACACCTAAAACATTTAAGTTTAAATGGACAGATAGAGCATTGACATATCTCGGCATACAACTACCAGGGAAAGTAGACAAGATCTTTGATCTCAACTTTCCACTATTATTGCAAAAGGTAAAGCTATTACTTGATAAATGGAACCAGGGGTTCCATACTTGGCTGGGCCGATGCAATATTATCAAGATGAACATACTCCCGAAAATCCTTTACGTAAAACAAACATTACCAATACACATCCCAGTGCAGTATTTCAAACAATGTCAGAGAGCTATCTTTGAGTTTGTATGGGCACATAAAAATCCCAGGATACAAAGGAAACAATTAATGTACACTAAGCAACAGGGAGGACTGGGGGTTCCAGATATAAGGAAATACTACTATGCCGTACACTTGAATAGGCTAATAGACTGGAACAGGCACTCAGGTACAAAATTATGGGTACAAATCGAACTGGCCCAATCTAAAATACCATTAGAATGGGCACCATGGTGGTTTGCTTCACTACCTAAAGAAACAAATAAGAACCCGATATGGGGAAATACGGTGAAGATATGTGCAGCAGCACTCTCTATGATTGGTATTGACCCCAGAACCTCCCCATTATACCCGGTAATAGGTAACCCCCTGTTCCCGATGGGATACCAAGAAGGTGCCTTTCGACATCTAATGCCGCGTACACACGATCACTTTTTGTGATGAAAAAAAATGAGGTTTTAAAAAACGTCATTTAAAATGATCGTGTGTGGGCAAAACATTGTTTTATGTCTTCAAAAAAACGACCAAAAAAAAATTCCAACATGCTTGAATTTTTTGTGTCGTTTTTCAAAATGTCGTTTTTTGTGTCATAAAAAGTGACCGTGTGTGGGCAAAACGTTGTTTAAAACAACGTTTTTAGCGAAGCAGGGTCCCAGGGACCAAAGAAGCCCAAGGAAGGAGCCACCCAAGCGACTGAAAGCTACACCCGTGCAACATCACCTGGGATCCGGGTGAGGCCAATGCCTCCCTCACTACGGCTGTCAGTGAGGCTACAGCTTGATTGGCCTAGTCTTTCTTGACCCTCCTGGACATGGGTATATAGAAAGCTGAGGAGGGGCCCCCCCTGGTTCTGGCCCATTTTGCTCTGTTTTTTGAGACTATCCCTCTCCACCTTACAGGCCGACTAGTCACATTCCCCTCCATATGGGAGCGAGACTTCCTTCTCCCTCTTGATTGTCTGCCTTATGTTTATTTGTCCGTGAATAGCACCACGGGCGCTTTGTCGGCAGTTTGCCATGCCTGACAGTGGCTGCGAGGCCGCTGTGAGATAAGATCAGCGGCCATTTCCATATACATTTACTTTAGTTTTTATTACTGTTAAGTATTTTTGTTTTCACATGTTAACCTTTTCATTCTAGGCACCTGTTCCGTTGCCCATATCGAGCGATGACATATTTTCCTACCACTGGGACGGCCGTGTGGCGTGACACCTGCCATATTTAGTAACTGACTGGTTGGTATGATTCCACTTTCTCCTTGCTATCGCTGCCATTCCATCTTTGGGGTGGTGCCGGAAATCACCAGTCAAAACTGTTTGACATACATTGTGGGCGGTCAGGCGGCACATCCGGACGTGGGAAAACATGCGGAAAAAAGAGAAGTCGTGGCATATTGTATTGTGTGTTCCCCCTTTTTCCCTTGTTACTTACCTCTCTTTTTTGTTCACTTTCTTCCCCCCTTGTGTGGCCTCTTTTCCACTGAGAGGATGGTTCCCTCGACGCTCCCAACGACCTCACAGACACAAAGCCCACTTTCCGACTCCAGGTGCTCATCTTTCGCCAGGTAAAATGTATTTCCTTTACAATCAGTCGAGTATTACTCACTCTTCACACTCATGTCACAGACGTGCATAGTATCCTGGAACGTTAAGGGGCTACGCTCGCCAGTTAAGAGAATGAAAATCCTGAGACACCTGAAACGGCTCAAAGCTGACATAGCATTGCTTCAGGAGACACACCTGGAAGAAAGAGATTTCTTCCGTTTACAGAAGATCTGGGTGGGGCAGGCTCTAGGGTCAGCTTCCTCAGGTCGCAAAGCAGGGGTAATTATTTTATTACACAAAAACCTAGTATATGATATACTATCCATAGACAGAGACGATGAGGGCAGGCGCATTTCCCTTCACCTTAAACTCCCATCGGGTGAACTACGGGTTACCAACATCTATGCCCCTAACTCCCCAGACCAAACCTACTTTTCTGAATTAACACCCCGGTTGGCCACGGAGGAACTCACACCACACCTTGTGGGGGGTGACTTTAACTCTACTATGTGCGATCTGGAGGATAGGTCCAAACCTCACTCACGGGTCCCGACCGCTCGCTCAGATCGTCCGACTCTCCTGTCACATATAGTACAGGCCCTTGACATGTTGGATGTATGGCGGATTCAACATCCCACGGAGAGGGAATACACTTTCTTTTCTCCCGTCCACGGGTCCCTAGCTAGACTAGACTACTTTCTGAGCACCCACTCCTTGATGCCGAAAATAACCTCCACCCACATACATGAACTGGTGATCTCAGACCACTCCCCCGTCACGGTCTCTCTAAGTAATCTGCAACACCGCTCGGAGGTCAGGCAATGGAGGTTCCCAGCTTACCTCAGTCAAAATGACAGCTTCAAAAAGATGCTGGCCGAAGCCTGGGAGGACTACCTCCACAATAACGCCCAACATGCAAATGACCCTAACTTACTATGGGAAGCGGGCAAATCCTGTTTGAGGGGGAGGATTATATCCTTCACCTCAGCGTACAAAAAAACGCTCAAAAACTATTTCTAGAGGCTAGCGAGCGTGTTAGACTGGCCCACTCACATCTTAATGCTCAGCACACTGAAGCTCATCTTTCTGCTTGGAGAGAAGCCAAAGATTGCTTCGACACTTGGGCAGAAAGAGTGGAACAAATGAAGCTGTCTGCCTTACAACTTCAATTCCACAAATTTGGAAATAAGGCCGGGAAACTTCTGGCGAGGATCACTAGGGGCACTTACACACCTACCCACATCAGTAAGATGCGCAATCCGGATGGTACTATGTCTTCTTCACCTAAGGCAGTGAACAAGACATTGGAAAATTTCTACTCAAATCTGTATGGCCCAGACTCTACGGAGGCTGGACCAGCAGACACATGGTTAGACAATGTTACCCTGGACCAGATAGACCAGAGCCAACTGACACGTCTAAATGCCCCCATTACATTGGAAGGAATCAGAAGTACTATCGGCGGACTTTCTAACGGTAAAGCACCGGGCCCGGATGGCTTTACACCTGAGTTCTTCAAACTACTTAAGCCTGAAATCACCCTCACACTACTGTCAGTCTATAACCACATCTGGGGCGGGGGACCATACCTTCAGACAGGGCACCTCGCAAACATCAAACTAATCGCTAAGAAAGACAAGGACCCTTTAGATCCGGGCTCTTATCGTCCCATCTCCCTGTTGAATGTCGACTCTAAAATTCTTTCTAAAATTGTTGTGTCGAGACTAGGCGAAATAATGCCCTCGCTTATACACAGCGCCCAATCGGGTTTTACCAAGGGGAGGTCTGCGGCTGCCAATATCCGTAAAGTCATGGCTGCCTTGGAATATGCTAAATCTAACCCCTCGCGAGACGTGGTTATTGTCACCTTAGATGCCGAAAAGGCATTCGATAACGTTAGTTTTCAATGGTTGTCACGAGTCATGCATAGAATCGGTTTAGTTGGCCCTTTCAGCACCTTCATTCAGGCCATGTACTCTGCCACGGCTGCTACTGTTACAGCGGCGGGAGTCCAATCCCCCCCTTTAGGCTTTACAGAGGCACGAGACAGGGCTGCCCCCTCTCCCCCTTGCTATTCAACCTTGCCATAGAGCTGCTCTCACGCCTCCTTAGCAGCACCCCCCTACTACATGGGATACCGTTTGGAAGTGAGGACATGAGGGTGGCTCTATTTGCTGATGACATACTCATATTCTCTACTTCCCCCCACACGGACATTCCTGCAATACAGAACATCTTTGACTCTTTCCGCATATGCTCTGGCCTGAAAATTAATTTCTCCAAGAGCAAAATTCTACCCATAGGACCATACTCTTCACGACCACAGCTCCCTCCCTCCTGCCTTCGGCTAGCGGGAAGACACATCACCTATCTAGGACTTAAAATTGGTAAGGAACCATCCTCTCTGTACTACCTAAATTACCCACCTCTGATTGCTAAACTGATAAGTGAAATGGAAGTTTGGGCTGGCCTACCCCTCTCGTTCTTTGGGAGATGTGCTCTCTTCAAAATGATTAGCTTTGCCCGCCTACTCTATCCCCTACAAACCCTACCCCTTCTCCTGAAACACAAGGATGTACAAGCACTGAATAAGGCTCTGGCCAAATTTATATGGAAGAAGAGTAGGCCCAGAATCGCTCTGTCAAAATTATATCTCCCGGGGAGCGAAGGGGGGGCGGGCCTCCCCAATATTAGAGTGTACAACCTCGCCTGCCTCCTGAGAGTTGGAGTGGATTGGATACTTAGATCATCTCGTTACTCAAATTTTGACCTGGAATCGGCTATAGTCAGTCCCTTAGACCTAGCAGCTCTTCTTCACAGCTCGCTTCAAAAATTATCCAATCCCATCAAGCAGAATCTGCTCTTTCGTGACACCATTGTGGCATGGAGGGAAGTAAGGAAAAAACTAGGCTTATCCCCCCACATTTCTAGATACCTCCCAATTTGTGGTAATCCCGCGTTCACGCCTAGCCTCCAATATGAACCCTTCTCAAAGTGGAAGGACAAGGGCCTAGTCAATGTATGCTCTTTATTCCAAATCTCAGCTGGCAAGTCCAAATCTTTTGCTCAACTCGCGAGGGAGTACACTCTACCCCCTGCCCACTATTTTCAGATCCTACAGTATGTAGACTTTGTCAACAAACTCTGCCCAAACAAGACTATTAGGCCTCGTACACACGAGGGGATATGTCCGCTGAAAATGGTCCGATGGACCGTTTCAGCAGACATCTCCGCTCGTGTGTATGGGCTAGCGGACAGATTTCTCCACCCGACAGATTTCAAAGCATGCTTTGAAATCTATCCGGTGGGAATCTGTCCGCCCGACATGTCTGCTGGTTAGTACACTTACCAGCAGACATGTCGTCCCCCACCGCCGCCGCGCCGCCGCCGAATGGATTCGGCGCATGCGCGGAAGTGTTTAACTTCCTGGTGCGGTGACGTGGCGGTGACGTGGCGGCGTCAACGTCACCGCCGCGTCACCGCCACGGCGGGGAATTTGATCCGATGGTGTGTACACGCCATCGGATCAAACTCCCGATCGGACATATCCAATGGAAATGGTCCGCGGACCATTTCATCGGATATGTCCGATCGTGTGTACGAGGCCTTAGATTTCAATCCTCCTTCATAGATAGGCTTATTGCAGAAAAGAAATACTCTATATCGGACATATACCGACCACTATCCCTGGACCAGAGACCTGCCAGACCAGATCGAAGTGGAGGATATCATAAGAGGCTATAGGACCACAAGGTCTATCACCCCCTGCGAAGTATGGAGAGAATCACAATTTAAGCTAATGCACAGGGCCTACTATCCATTTTCCACCACAAAATCTCCTGATATCGGCCCCGCCTGTCCTTGGTGCCTAACCTACAGGCCTACTTTGCTACACCGACTCTGGACCTGCCCTCCCATTGATACCTTTTGGGCCTCAATTCTCCAATACGCACAGGACGTGACAAAGCACTCCCTGAGAAAGGATCCTTGCCTCCTGCTGTTTGGGTCCCCTCCCCAATGCCTTGCATCAGACGATGCAAGGCATCCCTTCTCCATTCCCACTCCCACTCTCCCCCCTTCTCCATTCCCACTCCTCTCTCCCCTGCCCTCAATACCCTCTGACCTCCTAACTCTCTCTTTTCTTTCCCCTCCCTTGCCTTTCTACCCTCCCTGTTTATTTAGCATCATATAGTTTCTGTAAACTGGACAGATTCTCTTCGTGGACCTATTTGTCCCCACCCTTATATTGATGCACTCCACTTTTGCCTGTTTTTATTATTATTATTTTTACTCATCCTTAAATTGTTATTTCATACCTTATGTATTGTATGTATTTGCCCATAATCCCAATAAAAATGTTTTGGAAAAAAAAAAAAAAACAACGTTTTTAAACCCGCGCATGCTTAGAAGCAAGTTATGAGATGGGAGCTTCAATGGAACAGAGTGCCGTCGAAAGTGTCTTACGTAACCGCGCTTTGCAAGAGCATTGTGGAAAAACGATGGTGTGTATGCAATGTCGTTTTTGAAAATGAAGTTTGAAAAACGTTGTTTTGTTTCGTCAGATAAAATTACGTTTTTTTTTCATCACAAAAAGTGATCGTGTGTACGCGGCATAAGGGACAGAGAATGTACGCAGGTAGTCAACTTTATCCAAATGGGAAAATGGGTCACAATAGCTGATCTGATGGAACAAGGGAACGTATTCTGTTTAAAGTTTTGGAGCGCACTCCAGATGGTTCACTTCCTGAACACATTACCAAATCTGGGGGTTTTTGAGAGACCACTTATGAGATTTGAGAAAATGTGTAGTGAGAGGGGAATATTGATACATACCCTATCGAGGAGTTACGAAATACTAGTACAATCAGGGAGTTGCCCTCCGAAGTGTGTCCAAGACTGGGAACAGGAACTAAAAAAGACATACAATACGGAACAACGACAACGTATATATAAACGAACGCATGAAACATCAATCTGCGCGAGGACCCAAGAGACAAATTATAAGATCTTTGCAAAATGGTATAGGACACCAGAAAGACTAAACAACATCTTTCCAGAAGTGTCAGATAAATGTTGGAGGTGCCAGGGAAGCAAAGGGACGATGCTGCATATATTCTGGGATTGTCCCTTGTTAAAGTGTTTCTGGTCAGAGATTAAAAGGGCCCTTCAGTTCTGTTCAGAATATGAGATACCTGAAGATCCAGAATTCTATCTCTTACATATGAACCAAATCCCAGAGAAAGCATATAGGGAGATAAGCATATGCCACCTATTAGATGCAGCAAAAGCATGCATAACAAAGAAGTGGAAGTCACCAGCCCCACCAACTATAGAGATGTGGATAAGTAAAGTGAAAGAAATTAGTAAGTTAGAAGAACTAGTATTGACAGCACAACATCAACAAGAAAGATACTTAAAAACATGGTCTTCCTGGAAATCCTTTTTGGACTCCAGGGCAGTGATGTAAGGAGGGTAAGGGTAATTATCATAGAGGTGGGTAGGTACAGAGGGAGGATAACAGGGAGTGGCTGGGGCGGGGGGGGGGGTATTTCTCTTACTCATTTCCCTTTTTTTTTATAGTGTCTTGGGTAGTGTCGTTGTTTCTCCCAGATAACCAGGTGGAGGGAGGGTATAAATAGGGCAGGGAAGTACGGTTAATGATGACCAAGGTTAAAAGGGGTGCACGATAGTATGTATTGTATTATTGTATATTGTATGTATAGTTGTATCATTTGTACATGTATTATCATTTTATTTTAAATAAAAAAGACTTAAATAAAAAAAAAACACATTATGAATATACATCCTCCACTTATTTCTTTACACTCTATATACAGTATTTTTATTACAGTACATATGCAGAAATTTGTGGAATTGCTGCCCTTTTTCGATATTAAATATTTCTGTTTGTATCACTAATCTCGTGTTTCTCGGATAGAATGCTCTTCCTCAGGAGGCAATATGGGAGGTAGAATTTTCTGCTATAATGACAATACTAAACTATAAGAAGAGCAATACATTTATAGTAAATCTTGTCCAGATTGATCTTCATGCATACATCTTTCCATAGTCACCATTACCTGAAGTCCTCCAAGAGAAAGAAGAAATTCAGACCAGAAAAAGCCCAAGAAGGGGCCACAAAATGGGGAACAGCCGTCCTCCCCAAAAGACCAGGCAACAATAGGTGGCATTAACACTGGCTAGGTGTTGTAGCAAGCCTTCACTACATAACCATATACCCAATGTCTATAAAAATGCATGTCAAAGTTTTTCAATAATCCCTTAAAAGAGAAGTATGGGAATAATAGGATTTTTGTACTCACCGTAAAATCCATTTCAGTCACAGCAGAATTGACCTTAGGGTTATATCACCTTCCTTCCAGGAGAGACTAGGCAGAAAACAGCACTTCAAGTGTTAAAAAACACTTCTGCAGTACAGCTCCTCCCAGGGGGCGTGGTTCCCTGGGTATATAACCCCCACTCTGACTGAACAGCTCCAGTTCGTAACAAGCAGTACAAACCAAACGGAGGGGTGGGTGCTGTGTCCATCCATCAGAGAAATGGATTTTACGGTGAGTACAAAAATCATTGACCTTAGGGACCTTAGGGACGTCCCCAAGCAGTGTCAAAATTTCGAGGGGTGGGGAAAACACACAGCAAACCAGGGTTCACCCCAAACAAAAAAAAACAACCGGAGTTTCTCAACGGAGGAACTCCAACCTTAAACTGCCGCCTGTAAAACCTTGCGGCCAAAGGAGGCACCCGAAGATGCACTCACATCCACCTCGTAAAACTTAGAGATAGTGTGGATGGACGACCAGGTTGCCGCCTTACACACCTGTAAAACAGAGGCTTGATTACGGAAAGCCCAAGAGGCACCAATCGCCCTGGTCGAATGCACCGTAACCTGAAAGCAAGGCGTCTGCCCCTTTAGGGCATAGGCCTGAAGGACGACCTGTCTGATCCACCTAGAAATGGTGGCCGACGAGACCGCCGCCAGACCCTTTTTAGGACCAAAACCGACACAGACAGTGAATCCGATCTACGGAACGGAGCCGTAGCAGACAAGTACACCCGTTGGGCCTGAACCACATCCAAGGAATGCAAAGTGGCCTCCTTCTGGTTCTTTGGCTGAGGACATAAGGATGGTAACATTAATGTGAAAAGCCGACACAACCTTTGAAAGAAATGACGGATGTGGGCGCAGCACACCACCTTATCCTTGTGTATGACCAAGTATGGAGCCTTGCAGGACAAGGCTGCCAGTTTAGACACCCGTCTGACCGAGGTAATTGCTACCAGAGAAAAACCACCTTCTGAGACAAGGTCAAAAGGGGAATCTTCTGAATGTCCCCAAATGGAGCGTCTTAAAGCGCCGAGAGGACCAAATTCAAGTGCCATGGAGGCAGTGGAGGGCGCACAGGAGGGGCCACATGCCGGACCCCCTGTACAAACATACGCACTAGAGAGTGCGCCGCCAAGGGTCGCTGAAAGTAAATAGCTAAAGCCGAGATCTGACTCTTAACCGTACTTAAGGTGAGAGCCTGATCCACTCCCTGCTGTAAGAACAGCAGAATCCAGAACAGCATGTATGTACGGGGGTGCCATTTCATCTCTTGACACATGGAGATGTAGGCCTTCCACGTACGATGATAGATCTTACGTGAAGTAGTCTTCCGTGCACGTAACATGGTAGAGATCACCAGGCCTGATAGACTACGGTCCCTCAGAACATGGCTTTCAACAGCCACGCCGTTAAAGCCAGTGACTGTAAAGCAGGGTTAAGATCGGTCCTTGTGACAGGAAATCTTCTCTCAGGGGTAGATGCCACTAGACGCACCAGGTCCGTGTACTAGGGATGGCATGGCCAATCTGGGGTGATCAGGATCGTTGGTATCCCTTTGGCTTCTACTCTGCGCAGCAGGCAAGGAAGAAGTTTCAGAGGAGAGAAGGCATAGATTAGGTGATAGTGACCCCACGAAGCCACCAATGCATCTGACGCGTCCGCCCACGGGTCTCTTGATCTGGCCACGAACGTGGCACCTTTCGATTGAGACGGGACTCCTGAAGGTCCACGTCTGGAGTGCCCCATTTTTGGCACAGACACTGAAAACACCTCCGGGTGTAGTGATCACTCTCCTTGGTCTAGTGTTTTGGCGCGACTAAGGTAGTCGGCTTGCCAATTCTGTAACCCCGGAATGTACACGGCCGACAGAGCCGGAACGGATCGTTCAGGCTACTAAAGGATGTGCGTGACTTTTTTCGCTGCAGCCGAGCTCCGTGTGCCTCTCTGATGATTGACGTATGCCACTGCCGTGGCGTTGTCGGACTGGATTCTGACCAGACGGTCCTGCAGACCCCGGGACCACTTGGTGAGGCACAACTTGATTGCACGGAGCTCCAGTACATTGATTGGAAAGCGCGACTCCTCCTCAGTCCAGCGCCCCTGGGCTGACTGTGTACCCCAGACACCCCCCAGCCGGAGAGGCTGGCATCCGTCATGACCACAGTCCAATGGCACGGCAGAAACGACTTCCCGGTCTGAAGCACCGGAGACGTCAGCCACCATACCAGGGAGGACTTGACCAGTTGACTCACCAGAATCTGGTAATCCAGTGACGAAGGGAGCTTGTCCCAACGTGACAGAATCTCCTTCTGTAGCACCCTGGTGTGGAATTGGGCATACGGGACTGCCTCGAAAGAGGCCACCATCAGACCCAGAACCCTCATGCAGAACCGGAGTGACGACCATTTCTGGGTCGTCAACCGCTGCACCGCAGACTGTATTGTCTGAAGTTTCTCCATTGGGAGAAAGACTCTCGCCACGGAGGAATCCAGGATTAACCCCAGGTATTCCACCCGCTGAGACGGTACCAACATAGACTTCCATATGTTCAGAAGCCAGCTGAATTCCTGTAGGGTTTGGCAGGTGATGGACACGTCCTCTTCTAACTCTGAGCTTGAGGAAGCTCTCAAGAGAAGGTCGTCCAGGTAGCCCACGATAGCTGCCTCAGCACCTTGGTGAAGACCCTTGGTGCCGAGGCCAGTCCGAACGGGAGGGCCACAAATTGAAAGTGGTCCTCTCCGATTGCAAAGCGCAGAAATCTCTGATGCTTTGCACATATGGGGACATGCAGGTACACATCCATGATGTCCAGGGAGACCATGAAATCCCCCTGATGGAGCGCTGCCGCCACCGAGCGAATCGACTCCATTTTGAAGTTTTGCACTTTGACAAAAACAATTGAGGGCCTTGAGGTCCAAGATTGGACGAACCCCTTCCTTCTTGGGGACTACAAACAGATTGGAGTAAAACCCCTGAAACCGTTACCCTGAAAGAACCGGTAGAATCACTACCCTACCACCAGTAGATCCTGGACAGCCCCTGACAGAGCCTTCCGGCAAACCGGAGGAGGCTGGAGGTTGGAAGGAAAAAATCTGCTTGGCGGACAAGAGAGAAACTCTATCTTGTACCCCGAGGAAACTACCTCGCAAACCCAATGGTCGCCTAGAAGAGAACTCCACCGAGCCGCGAATTCGCAAAGTCGGCCCCCCACCCGAGACATGGGCGGGGGCAGACCTTCATGCGGAAGCAGGCTTGTTAGGCTTGTGGTACCAGGTACACTTTTGCCCTGTAGCGGGCGCTTTAGCACCTTGAGAAATTTTTCCTGCCGCACTTGGCGGGTGAAAAAAATGCTTGGGGGCAGTAAAGGAGGGACCTTGCTTACGGCGAGGCTCCTTACCCTTCCCAGACTGTGGGAGCAGTGTGATTTTTCCACCTGTGGCATCCTTTATGATGTCATCCAAGGACGCCCCAAAGAGCCGTTCACCCTTAAAGGGTAAATCTACCAAAGCCTTTTTTGAAGACTGGTCCGCAGTCCAACACTTTAGCCACAGCAGGCTTCGCAGTGCCACCGCATAGGCGGAGGCCTAGAAAGTAAGGGGAGCATATCCAGGGCCGACTCACAGACAAATTTTAGGCCCTGTACCAACTGGTCGGCCAGGTCCAGCTCCTGCAGCAAGACCTTTGCCCATTCAGTGAGTGTCTGCGAAACCAGAGCCCCGGCCAAAACCGGTCTCATGGCTGAACCCACTACTGTGAACATGGAGCGGGGCCACAGCCTCAGCCCTCCTATCTGCGGGGCCGTAAATGCGGGAGGCCCCTCCACAGGCAACGTGGTGTCTTTACTCAGTCTGGACACCGGAGGGTCCACTGAGGGTGGAGAGACCCACTTTTTTAATAAGTCCTCCTCAAAAGGATAACGGACCGCAAAGCATTTTGGAACAGCAAAAGCTTTCTGCGGTGTATCTCATTCCTTGTACAACAGTCTGTCCAGATATGGAACACATGGAAACACTCTCCCTGTACGGGAAGGTTTGCGGAACCCAAAAGGGACCAACATATCTGATGCCTCCGCCAAATCATCAAGTTTTTAAGTATCCTGGATAAGGGCTCCAATAAACGCTTTGTCATGCGTCAGCTCTGAAACAGAGTCATCCTCACTGTCCGCATGGGCCAATTCTGCATCACCTAACATGACAGAACCAGAGCCAGAGGCAGTAGCATGGTCTGGTTCTGCGTCAGAGCTATCCCCAGAAGCTGGCGCAGGGAGGGGGTGTTTTTTACCCCCCTTCTGGCCACTAGTCGCTTCAATCCTGGCGAGAAACGCCTCCAGGACTGCCATCATAGCCTCCACAGAGGCCGCAGGGGCAGGGGCACTAAGGGTTAACTCCAGAAAGGTTGGGGTGAAAGCCTCTGGTTCAGACTCCATGTTGACCCACACTTATGCCACCCTAGCACTGCAAGGCAGACACCCACCGGCCGCACTCCCGGCTGTAAATACAGAGCAGGGGACCCTCAGGGGAACTCACCACCCGACCCAGTTGTAGCTGTGGCAGAAGCGCTGACAAGTGCTGAGAGGGCTGGCTGTGCTGCACTGTCCCTCAGGAATCGATTTTTGGTCTTTTGATGTGGTATTTTAGTCACAAGAGGCCAAGACTATTTCCAAAATGGCCTTAGTATGCTAGAAAACAGCATGCGGGCAAAAGCAAAATGGCCACCGACCTATACAAGCCGCGATCCGCAGCAAAATGGTGGCCACATGTGCTAGAGAAAGCACAATGACACAGCAGAAAGTCCACAGCAGCACTCCTTACACCAAACCATCTGTTCCCCACAGAAAACAGACCCTGGCAGTGACAGAACCCCAGGAGGGCCCCCTAACAGCCGCCACCCAGTATGGGGAAGGAGGGAGAGGAAGGGAGAGAGGAAAGCAGGGCGTACACTTAGTCGACCACCCCAGGAAAGCCCCAGCCATACCACCTTGCCAAGGCAAGGGGCCTACTCACCCGTCCTGCGACCACCGGCTGGAGGCATTCCTGACTGAACCAACGTCCGCAAACGGCATGGCAGTTGGCCAGACACACTGCGACAAGACCATAGAGACCTGTCATATGCGTGCCCTAGAGCATGAAAGTTTCCCGGCCATCCCTGGAGCAATGGGGCATGTCGTGGACGACCCAGAGCTGAGCTGAGGGCCGCTCACGCTCGATGGCCGAACATGGGGGACTACAATAATCGAGGATCCAGCCTGTCACCCAGTCGGCAGTTGATAGTAGAATCCAGGATCCAAACAAGCAGGAACCAAAATAATAAAAGCGAAAAAATCACAAAAAAAATCCAGAGTACATTGACTCAGAGAGGCCAGTCTACTCCTGATGCTAGGCAAAAAAAACTGGAGCTGTTCAGTCAGAGTGGAGGTTATATACCAGTGAAACCACGCTCCCTGGGAGGAGCTGTACTGCAGAAGTGTTTTTTAACACTTGAAGTGCTGTTTTCTGCCTAGTCTCTCCTGGAAGGAAGGTGATATAACCCTAAGGTCAATGCTGCGGTGTCCATCCATGAACGGAAGAGATATCTTATTTTTAAAATCATACTTACCCCACGGGTTCTAAGACTGAGAAATTAGTGATCAGACGTCGCTGAACACTCAGTTCTCAAGGCTCCCTGAGCAGAGAGCTGGTGACTGTCAGTCACGGCTGTTTTCTCCCCCCCCCCCCCCCCACCACCGCATACTCACTGAAGTTCAGGGCTGTGGAGGGGATGGGAGCAGCCGGCTTAGGCTCTCAGTGGCTCGCTAAGAGCCTGAACTGGGTACCTGTCCAGACATGTGGGTGGATCCCGATCATATGGTTTGCAATTTTACCCAGACCTGGAACTGCTCTGTGACATCAGCTGACAGCCTGCTGTCTGCAGAAAATGGGTCACAGGAGTGCAGAATGAATTGCACTCCTGTGATCCACAGGAGAAGCACAACCAAACAAGCTTTGCCTGCACTTCTCCTTTAAGGATCCACCCTATCAAACACAGACTAACATAAATAAATATATTACTCTATGAGAGGTAAATTCTTATCAAATTACTTCATCCCATGAGAATATGCATAAGTCACAGTCAATCTGTATAGCAGTGTGTTAACCCCCCTGGCGGTATTCCCGAGTCAATTGCAGCCACTGTGCTCATCAAACGCAGCTACTGTGCCCATCAATTGCCAACACTGTGCCATCAAACACAGCCACTGTGCCCATTAAGTGCAGCCACTGTGCCCATCAAACACAGAAACTGTGCCCATCAAGCACAGCCACTGTGCCATCAAACGCAGCCACTGTGCCATCAAACGCAGCCACTGTGCCATCAATTGCCGCCACTGTGCCATCAATTGCCGCCACTGTGCCATCAATTGCCGCCACTGTGCCATCAATTGCCGCCACTGTGCCATCAAACGCAGCCACTGTACCCATAAATTGCCACCACTGTGCCATCAAATCCAGCTACTGTACCCATAAATTCCTGCCAGTGTGCCCATCAATTGCTGACACTGTGCCCATAAATTCCTGCCAGTGTGTCCATCAATTGCCACTACTGTGCCCATCAATTGCTGCCAATGTGCTCATCAATTGCGGCTACTGTGCCCATCAATTGCTGCAATTGTGCCCATCAATTACTGACACTGTGCCCATAAATTGCTGCCAGTGTGCCCATCAATTTCCACTACTGTGCCCATCAATTGCCACTACTGTGTCCATAAATTGCTGACACTAAGCCCATCAATTTCTGCCAGTGTGCCCATCAATTTCCGCTACTGTGCCCATCAATTACTGCGAGTGTGCTCATCATTTGCTTTCCTAACACAATGCTGAGTGAACAGTGAGCACCCAGAATGGCGCCCGCTGTTTACCTTTTTGGACACCTATGGGGGCGTCTATAGTATGCCTGTAAAGAAGCGCATTTTCCCAGTGTTTAGAAAAGTCCCTGCACAAAATGACATTTCTAAAGGAAAAAATAAATTTAAAACTCCTTTTATAATGTATGGCCTCGTCCCCGCAATACAGATAAAAGTCATTGGAAAAAAATGGCATGGGAAACCCGCGTTGCGTCAGAGGGGGCTGGGTCACCCGTACATGTCACTGGGTAACCCTGTAGTTTCCCCGTTGTGTCAGAGGGGGGCGGGGGTCACCCACGCACTGACTAGTGGCCCCGCCCTCAGCTATATAAGAGCTGTCAGGCTGGAGCGCGTCATTCGTTGGGTGCCTCCCATGAAGCCAGGATCGTATCGGTGTTGAATCCTCGCTAGAGATTGAGAATGAATTTAAATTGCTGGAGATCGACAATGGATTACATTGCTGGAATTTATTTATTTATTTTTTAATAAAGGACTTGTCCCAAGCTCTGTACTGTGGGTTTTTAACTTTTTTGATACTTTTTTTGTGAAATGGTAGGGGTACAATGTACCCCGTTACCAATTCACATAGGGGCTGGATCTGGGGGTCCCCTTTGTTAAAGGGGGCTACCAGATTCCAATCCCAAGCCCCCCGTCCACAGACCCCCCACAACCACCGGGCAAGGGTTGTGGGGATGAGGCCTTTGTCCCCATCAACATGGGGACATCCTCCCCATGTTGAGGTCATGTGGCCTGGTATGGTATAACAGAAACTAATATTTTTTTTATTATTATTATTCAAAATTATCAGTCTTTTTTCTATGGCCCGGATTCACATACATCAGCGCATCTTTATGCCGGCATAGCGTAACTTATTAAGGTTTGCCGGTGCAATGCTGAGAGGGAAGCATGGATAGGGAAGCATGGAATTCACAAAGCAAATACGCCCAACGTTGCGCCGGCGTAGCGTATAGTCGTCGGCGTAAGTCAAGGTAAGTCAAAGTAGGTGGAAGTGGGCTGGAAGTGGGCGTGATACATTTAAATGAAGCGTGACCCCATGCAAATGATGGCCTGAGCTTCAAACAAGTACTAAAAACGAACGGCGCATGCGTCGTACCTTGGACGCATCCCAGTGCGCATGCTCACAGTCACGTCAAAATAACTGCCTAAGAAATGTCGAATCACGGCCTACGACGTGAACGTAACCTACGCCCAGCCCTATTCACGTACTACGTAAACGGCGTAAACTACGTAAATTTCGACGGCATTCATTCCCTGGTCCATACCTTTGCATGAGTTGCGCCTCCTATATGGGGAATAACTTTTACTTACGCCGGACGTAACCCTTATGCAAATCGCTTAAAACATGCACTGGGCGCAAGTACGTTCGTGAATCGGCGTATCTCCCTCATTTGCATATTTGCATTGAAAATCAATGGGAGTTTCAAATGCATCCAGCATAAACATGCGCCCACTATACGCCGACGTAGGCAAGTTACGTCAGTCGGATGAAGTCAGTTTTTTGGCGCATCCTAGTTCTATGGGTACGGCGCATAGATACAATGGCGCATATTTACACTTACGCGGCATACCTTGAGATACGACGGCGTAAGTGCTTTGTGAATCCCGGCCTATATCTTTTTTAATTAGATGTCACCAAAATAAATTATAAAAATGTAATTTGGGTACAGTGTTGCATGACCATGCAATTGTCATTCAAAGTGTGACAACACTGAAAGCTGGCCTGGGCAGGAAGGGAGTGAAAGTGCCAGTATTGAAGTGGTTAAATGATATGCCTTGGGGGTGCCATAACCCTGCCTGTGAAAGGATGCATCTTTGTCATGTATTAAAAGTGTCACAGCAGCACTGGTACTTACAAAGGATAAAAGTGTTTCGAATTGCCAGCAAATGACATTTCATTGTCAGGTTCCTTTTTAAAAAGCAAGACAAATGAAACATGAAAATAAAATACAATTTCATTTTCTGACAACTTAAACTATTATTTTATTTAATTTGTAGAATGTCACTTTTGCTGTAGCACATCTTACAGCAAAAATAAAAATAATTTGTGTAGCGTCCCTATGCCGATGAGGACAAGGGCCTCTTCCCCACAACCCTGGACTTGTGGTTGTGGGGGACTCCAATTGGGGGGTCAACAGGATTTTGAAGCCCCCTCTAACAATAAGGGGGTTTCCAGATACCATCCCTAGCCCCGTTACTTATGACTGCGGGGTACAACAGTTCATTCAATAATCCAGAAAAAAGTTTAAAGGCTCACAAACTTCTCACAGCTACAACTTAGAAATGTTAACAATATAATTTTTTAAGAATAAGTGGCTCTCACTGTATTATGACAGAAACAGATTCTTGGCTGGCCTTTCTATGTCTCAGCAAGCTATTAACATGAGAGCCAAAATCATGTTGCTAAACCTTTAGACATGAGAATAGAAAGAAGAGGCAGCCTTGCTTCAGTGTTAGCTTTGCGTGCTGAATTGTTACCAGTAATAACTCATTGTTTCTTAAACAGACCCAAATCAATTTTGCTATCTGCTTGTTTGGCCAAACTAGAGTAAAAAAAAAAAGGTATCTCAAGTGACCATAGATTGTTTTGTACACACTTTTGTTTCATTGGCAGCCACCAAGCTAAAATTTAAATTTTAATAACCTTGATACCATCATTAGGCTGGTTTTCTGTACTGTATGTGCGAATTGGCATGATATGTAAGTGTAACAGGCTCATAATGGAGTCGGTTCACACATGTCCAGATTGGCCAAGTTGTGGATTCCAAAAGGGTCCTGTGAGCTTTTGGGTCCGGTTTAGGTGCGAATCCAGGTACAGATTCAGATATGAGTCACACCTAAACCGGTGAATGAACCACACCGGACCCCAGGCTGGATTCACATATGTGAACCCAGCCTTAGCAGGTAAGAGTAACGTGTTTTGTCACATGTCAGGCAAAATCCAATCAAAATGGTTGTCATGCTATTTAAGGATAGCTGGGGAGATTGAGCGGCGTCACTCCCTCTCCTCAGCACCTGAACAATCTAACTCCTGGCACTCTCTAACAGAGCTAGCCTCTGCCAAGGATTTTAGTGCTGGAAGGCATCTTCTCATGTAAGTCTTTCAACACTGTTTTTTATTTTTTTTCCCCCATTATTACAACCAAGATATTTTTTTATCATTTTAAAATGGTGGCATTTCTTGTCTCCATTTTGTCTTTCAGCTTTTCCATAGCTTATCTCTGTTTATTCTGGAGGTGCTATTTTTGCTCTCAATTTAAGAAAGCAAAAGATAATATTCAATCACATGAGCCCTTCTATTATACATTAAGTAAGTGGTTTTTTTTTCAGCGGCAATTTGATTAACATAAATCTCTTTTTTCTTAATAATCAATAATTTAAGTAATCCAGCTTTACTTTCTTCAGATTTATCCCTTTTTTTTTAAAACGCCGTTTTTGACCACCTTTGGTCCCAACCTCTGATGAAATCTTGGATAGGCGTCTTGGACACAGTTTTGGACAACAGACCAGCTTGGGATTTTTTGCAGTGCACAGGGGCCATTTCTCATGTGTTGAGTGGAGACACATACTTTTGTGACATTGTGGAGTGAGTTACTTTTTGCATCGATTTAAACATGTTTTTATGAGATATAACTTATTATTATTAAACATATGTACTTTCTATTCAGATATTCAATGACACTTCATCCCTGATGAAGATCAAATTTTGAAAAAGTTTTGATTGGAAACGAGTCGGGTCAACTATTTGAATACAGCTTACTCCCTTTAGGGAATTTCTGTTTGATATAGCACAATGTCTATGTGTCATTTATATGTCTGAATTATATATTGTTTCTATATTTTTTCTATATTATTTTGTATTTAAAGTGAATATTTTGTGTATTTTTCTACTTATTAAATATATTTTTATACATTTTTTAATCCAATTTTTTGTTGCTTATATAGTCCCAAACCCAGAGGTTTTCTTTTTCCAAGTGTACCCAATATCAAGGATGCTCTTTAAGTTTAGGCCAGTCATGGGTTTCCCTCAAATACAGGTCATTTGAAGGTAAAGAAAATGAAAAAAAAATGCAGCCCTAAACAGCTACAGCAACTATTTACCAAAAATGTACCTCCTGGTCTCTGAATTGTGGTCAGGTGAATTAGAGAGGTCAGAAATTAGGGTTTTCTTTTGTTTCATCAACCTCCCTATAAAAGTCAAGGTTACCAGCAGCTTTTTGTCCGAGTGTTTTGGAGACTTATGTCTAGTACACAGGGGCCAAAGTTGGGAGACATTGACCAGTTCAATAGAAACTGGGCGACATTCGGCCCGTGTGTATGTAGGCAGGTCCGGCAGAAGCCTTCCGCTTGGCTTGCTTCTTGCAGAAAAACATGCTGGAAAACCAGCAGCCATCCGGCTCCTGTCTAGCACTCAGCCAATGGCAGAGAGTGCTGACTAAAGTGTTCTGCTGGTGGTGTGTCCCCTGTCAGAACACAACAGCTTAGCAGGGTAGATCACTATATTAACATTGGACTGTTAGTACAGCAGCTCCGACTGGAGCTACCAGGTTTTCTTTATTGCAAAAAAAATAATAGTGTGCACCAGGCTTTAGAGTAGATAAAAAGAGTTTTTGCAGTGAGATATTCAGCAGCTTTACTATACAGTGCTGCTGAATAGAGTTGGGCAAATGATTCAGGCCTAGCAAAAGTTTGGCCTAAACATCGCCTGTTCTCTCATTTGGCGAACACCAGAATGGAGGACGATCAGTAAGTATCCCTCCCCCGAATGCACTGCACGCTGCATTCTATGCTTTAATTGGGCAAAGTTTTGCCTAATCAGGGTTCAATAAATAGCTGGTTGTTAAGAAGTGAGGTGGCGCCACTAACAACCCATGAGTCATCAGCTTTTCCACTGCCAGCTGAAAAAGATATTGACGGGAAGAAAAAAGTGAAAAAAAAAAATGTGTGGGGGTCCTCCACTATCCATACCAGGCCCTTGGTATGGGTTTAATGGGAACCCCATCACACTTTTTTATTTAAACGGCATGGGGTCCCCAAAATTCATTAACCAGACCTGAGGGGGCCCCCAGATTCTAGCCCCCCCATGTGAAAGAGTATGGGTACTATTAGTATCCCGTAAATTCACAAAAAAGGTAAAAGTAATAAAAACACAGAGTTTTTGGCATTTCCTTTTTTATTAAAAAAAACACAATAATATGTAGATGTAAATCACGTTTAAACTCACGTTGAATAATAGAAAGAAAATAATATGAAAAGATAATGGACAAAAGGCAGTTTTGCCTTAGTTGACAGCGAAGCGTTTTTTTTTTTAATTATTTTTTAGTCCAGCCATGCCGATGGATTGTTGGTAGACGATGATAATTAGGGGGATTTTTTATATATTAGGAATTGAAAAACGAAGGCTGCTTTTTTTATTTTGAGTTTTATTTTTAAAAGTTTTTGAAAGACATTAAAGAAAAATACCCCAATCCAGTCTGGGGTACACTACTATATCCGATACAATTTAGATGATGCATTAAAAAAAAAAAAAAAAAAAAAGGAACTCAGAAGACATAAGAAGGGATTACAGCGGAACTTAACCATTTTTTGAATAGACCACGAGAATGCATACATACAACTTACTTATTCACAAAAATCAAAACCAAATAAAAATAAATTACCATCGACCTAGAGGGAGTTTTCAGCGTGGAGGAGAGTGTTGCACATCAGACCCGGTAACCCCAATGGGTGCATACCCGTCTGAGGCCTCTTAAGGGAATCCTAAAATCAAACTTTTCCCTTTTAAAGGGTCCACCTACCGGGTCCCAGAATACCAGAAATCTCCGGAACCAGGGGGGAGGACCAAATTAAAAAAGCACAAATAATCGAACGGTCATTATATGAGAAAAAACAAAAACAAAAAAAAACAAAACAAAAGAGAGTAATGCCTCGTACACACGATCACTTTTTGTGATGAAAAAAAATTTCGTTTTTCTTCATGAAAAAAAAATGTAATTTTTCTTAATGAAAAATAAATACATTTTTCAAACTTCATTTTAAAAAATGACGTTGCGTACACACCATCATTTTTGGAAAATGATGAACAAAGTGATGGCACTCTAAAGGGGAAGTTCTATTTGCCTTGAGGCTGCTTTTAGCTGGTTACTTGTTAGTAAAAGACGATTCCTGCTTTTTTGTCTGTTACAGCGTGATGAATGTGCGATCTCCATTATGAATGGTAGTTTTACCTCCCGTCTCCTAACTTGCTTCTGGGCATGTGCGGGTTTAAAACGTAATTTTTTACGTTGTTTTGCCCACACGCGATCATTTTTTATGACACAAAAAATTACATTTTGAAAAATGACATAAAAAATTCGAGCATGTTCGAATTTTTTTTTGGTCATTTTTCAGAAGACATAAAATGACATTTTGCCCACACACGATCATTTTAAATGACATTTTGAAAAATGTCATTTTTTTTCATCACAAAAAGTGATCGTGTGTACGGGGCATAAGGATATACTAATGTTGTTACATAGCTCCAGAAGGGAGTAATATGAAATTATCGGTATATTGAGAGTAGTGAACCAAATTTATTCTAACTATGATATCCAAATGTAAAATTACCAGATAAAGAGGAAGAGAACAGAGTATACAAGAGAAAAAAAAAAGAAAGAGAAAAGGAAGAAAAAAGAAAAAGGAGAGAAGAGAAGGTAAAGAAAAAGAGAGTAGCGTCAGCACACAGCCTATCCAGTGACGGTCCTGCTTGTGTCACCAATCCCCGAAATCAAAGATATTCCTACATAATCGGCCCAGGGCTCCCACGTTGCTTCAATTTAGGGTTGTCCAGATACCGATACTAGTATCGGTATCGGGACCGATACCGAGTATTTGCGGGAGTACTTGTACTCGCGCAAATGCTCCCGATACCTAAATAGAATACTTTTTTTGTATTTATCAACATGTTCTGTGAAAATTCTTTGAGTTTTTTACTACTGCGTGACAAGAAAATAAAACATTTTTATTCATTTTTATTCTTTTATAATGTCTTGAGTTAGGGTTCTTCATAATTCGAAAGAAAATATCCTTAGTCTGTATTGTGGTTTGAAAACTGTCACATGACATTTAAAAAAAATATCGGTATTCGGTATCGGCAAGTACTGTACATGAAAAAAAGTATCGGTACTTGTACTCGGTCCTAAAAAAGTGGTATCGGGACAACCCTACTTCAAATGTTTTGGAGGAGTTTGTTAAGGAGCTAACTAGCTTCTCCTCTGACATTATCCAAGAAATCTTCCTTTTCGCTGCTACAATCGAGACTTTTGGAAGTTTCCAGGCCTTGGCTATCACCAGTTTTTCCCCTAATAGTATAAACATAATTAATTGTCGGGTAAATTTAGAAATCTTAGGGATATATGCATTCAGCAGTGATATTTGGGGGATTGAGTCACTGGGTTCCTGAAACCTTCCGAATAAGGTGAAATACCTTGTTCCAAAAAGACCTAATTTTTGGGCACTCCCCACAAAAATGTGCAACATGAAGCCCTGCGCCTGACATCCCCTAAAGCATAAAGAAGAGGTGGAAGGGTACATCAAAGCAAGTCTGGATGGAACTAGATACCATCTCATCATTACCTTTACGTTAGCTTCTATCAAATTTTGTCATTTTGAAAAATGACATAAAAAATTCGAGCATGTTCGAATTTTTTTTTGGTCATTTTTCAGAAGACATAAAATGACATTTTGCCCACACACGATCATTTTAAATGACATTTTGAAAAATGTCATTTTTTTTCATCACAAAAAGTGATCGTGTGTACGGGGCATAAGGATATACTAATGTTGTTACATAGCTCCCAGAAGGGAGTAATATGAAATTATCGGTATATTGAGAGTAGTGAACCAAATTTATTCTAACTATGATATCCAAATGTAAAATTACCAGATAAAGAGGAAGAGAACAGAGTATACAAGAGAAAAAAAAAAGAAAGAGAAAAGGAAGAAAAAAGAAAAAGGAGAGAAGAGGAAGGTAAAGAAAAAAGAGAGTAGCGTCAGCACACAGCCTATCCAGTGACGGTCCTGCTTGTGTCACCAATCCCCGAAATCAAAGATATTCCTACATAATCGGCCCAGGGCTCCCACGTTGCTTCAATTTAGGGTTGTCCAGATACCGATACTAGTATCGGTATCGGGACCGATACCGAGTATTTGCGGGAGTACTTGTACTCGCGCAAATGCTCCCGATACCTAAATAGAATACTTTTTTTGTATTTATCAACATGTTCTGTGAAAATTCTTTGAGTTTTTTACTACTGCGTGACAAGAAAATAAAACATTTTTATTCATTTTTATTCTTTTATAATGTCTTGAGTTAGGGTTCTTCATAATTCGAAAGAAAATATCCTTAGTCTGTATTGTGGTTTGAAAACTGTCACATGACATTTAAAAAAAATATCGGTATTCGGTATCGGCAAGTACTGTACATGAAAAAAAGTATCGGTACTTGTACTCGGTCCTAAAAAAGTGGTATCGGGACAACCCTACTTCAAATGTTTTGGAGGAGTTTGTTAAGGAGCTAACTAGCTTCTCCTCTGACATTATCCAAGAAATCTTCCTTTTCGCTGCTACAATCGAGACTTTTGGAAGTTTCCAGGCCTTGGCTATCACCAGTTTTTCCCCTAATAGTATAAACATAATTAATTGTCGGGTAAATTTAGAAATCTTAGGGATATATGCATTCAGCAGTGATATTTGGGGGGATTGAGTCACTGGGGTTCCTGAAACCTTCCGAATAAGGTGAAATACCTTGTTCCAAAAAGACCTAATTTTTGGGCACTCCCACCAAATGTGCAACATGAAGCCCTGCGCCTGACATCCCCTAAAGCATAAAGAAGAGGTGGAAGGGTACATCAAAGCAAGTCTGGATGGAACTAGATACCATCTCATCATTACCTTTACGTTAGCTTCTATCAAAGAAACATTAATTATACATTTATACGATCTTGTTCCCGCTTTATACCATTCGTCCAGGTCCCAGGTTATCCGTAGGTCTTTCTCCCATGCTTCCATATAAGGGAATTTAGATTTGGGTTCCAAAAGTAAAAAGATAAATCACAGAGATGCCGCCTTTTTGACCCATCCCTTGTCCACACCATCGTTCGTATTCAGTGAATTCCGGGGGTTTAAATTTATTCTGCCAACTGGAGTTTAGAAAGTGATGTATTTGGTGGTATCTGAAAATCTCAGATTCCGGTAAATCCAGTTTTTCTTTACAACATTTAAGGCCCCATACACACGATCGGATATATCCGATGAAAACGGTCCGCGGACCATTTCCATCGGATATGTCCGATCGGGAGTTTGATCCGATGGCGTGTACACACCATCGGATCAAATTCCCCGCCGCCGGACGGCGCAGTGACGTGGCGATGACGCGGCGGTGACGTTGACGCCGCCGCGTCACCGCTACGTCACCGCACCAGGAAGTAAAAACACTTCCGCGCATGCGCCGAATCCATTCGGCAGCGGCGCGGCGGTGGTGGGAGCCGACATGTCTGCTGGTAAGTGTACTAACCAGCAGACATGTCGGGCGGACAGATTCCCACCGGATAGATTTCAAAGCTTGCTTTGAAATCTGTCGGGTGGACAAATCTGTCCGCTAGCCCATACACACGAGCGGAGATGTCTGCTGAAACGGTCCATCGGACCGTTTTCAGCGGACATATCCCCTCGTGTGTACGCGGCCTTAGAGAGATAGGGCCAGAGGGAGTAAAAAAGTGTCCGATTCTGTACATCCCCTTATCTAACCACCATTTAAAAGCTTTAATATCCAGTCCTGGACTGAAAAGCGGATTACGGAATAGATGGGACAGAGGTCTGATGTCAGAAGTCAAGGAGGTAATGTGTATCATACCATCCCAGAGCCTAAGGGACTGTGACAGCGTAGGAGAAAGTATTGAAGGCCTGGCCTTGCAAGAGCACCAGAGCAAAAAAAAACAATGGTGTGTGTAGGAACCGCTTGTCTTTCTATATTGACCCACTCAGGTTTTTCTAGTGTGGAATAAATCACCGAAAGTTGAGCAAGCCTGGCCGCCTGATAGTATCTGAATAAGTCGGGTAGACCCAAACCCCTGCGCGTTTTAGGACTGAAGAGAACTTTGCGAGAGAGTCTATATCCTTTTTTCCCCCAAACAAATTTAATAATCTTCCCCTGGAAAAAATTAAGATGTTCCCTATTGATCGCAATAGGGAGGGATCTAAATAGATACAGGAGTCTCGGAAGTAGGGTCATTTTTATTGAGTGAATTTTGCCTAACCAAGAAATCCCATAGAGGGACCATGTTCTGAGATCGTCTTCCAGAGCTCGGAACATGGGGGGAAAATTTTCTTTATACAAATGTTCAATCTTAGGGGTTAAATTTATACCTAAATATCTAATTGAGGAGGCATTCCACTTGTATGCGAATGAGAGTCTAAGCTGGTCTACCATCGTAGGTTGGAGGGATATATTCAACGCCTGGGATTTAGACATGTTAACCCATAACCCTGAAATAGAGCCAAAGGTCTCTAATACTTTATGTTGGGAAGGAACTGAAGAGGAGAGGTAATAAAAAGGAGCACGTCATCAGCGAAAAGGGCGCATTTATGAACAGCCTGACCGCACCTGACCCCTTTTATATTATTGTCTGATCTTATTGCTATGGCTAAGGTTTCGATCGCAATAGCGAAGATCAGAGGGGACAGGGGGCAACCCTGTCTTGTCCCTCTCTCAATACAGAATAATACCCATGTAACTTAATTCTAGCTTCTGGTTTAGAGTGCCTTTAAAACATTTAAAAAATAATTTCCAAAACCCCAACGTCCTAAAATGGTAAATAAATATGACCAAGAAAGGGAGTCGAAGGCCTTCTGCAGATCCAAAGAGAGCAGAAGACCTTCTTGTTTCGGTCCCCCATCCCAACCCGATTGGAGAATGGATATTATATCTACTGCTCTTCTAACTTGATCCGGGCCCTGTCTTCCGGGGATAAATCCTACCTGGTCCTTATGTATGTAGAGATTAAGAAATGAACTTAGTCTATTAGCTAGTATTTTGGTAAGAATTTTTAAATCATTATTTATAAGGGAAATGAGCCTATAATTTTCTACTCGTTCAGGGTCTTTGTCGGGTTTCGGGATTACCGATATGTAGGCAGCATTAAGAATAGGAGCCAGAGTCTCCCCAGTCCTTTTAGAGTTAAAGAATTTAGTAAGGAAAGGGGCTAAAATGTTTGCAAAGGACTTATAATAATAGGTAGAAAATCCGTCTGGACCTGGGGAAGAACCTCCTTTTAAGCCTTTAATTACTTCAATAGTTTCTTCTAATTTAAATGGTGCGTCAAGGTATGCAACATGCTCCTTACTGAGAGAAGGAAGGGGAAGGTTATCCAAAAAGGGGTTTGTGTCAGAGACCCCAGTCATGTCAGTTTTCTGATAAAGTTTATTGTAGAATTCCTGAAATACGCTCAATACACGTTGTGGATTGAGTGTACAAGAACCGTCCTGTTGTCTAATCTTAGGGAGAGTGAACGAACGTGGCCTAGGGGAAAGTCTATTGGCCAGCATTGTACTCATTTTGTTGGCCTGAGAGTAAAATTTTGCACCCGACCATTGAATGGACCTGTCAGCCGAGACCGTAAGGGCTAGGTTTAAATCTATTTTTGTTTTATCTAATTGCTCTAGGAGCTTCCGCGACGGGTCTCTTTTATGCCGTCTACTGAGCAATAAGAATTCCCTTTCGAGTTTCTCGACCTCAGTAGGCCCTCGCTTTTTTCAGACCAGAGGCCAATTGAATAAATTTTCCTCGGATCGAGGCCTTGTGGGCTGCCCAAAGAGTCTCGGCCGAGATTTCATTTGTGTCGTTAAAGAGGAAGTATTCCTTTAGTGCCTTCTCTATCTCCGAAACTATTGTAGGGTCATCTAACAGGGATTCCTTCAGCCTCCAGTGAGGGGCAGGAGGCCCAGCAAAGCGTCTCTGTAAAATCATTACTACCATGGAATGGTCAGACATAACTGTGTCTTTTATGGATGCCTTGGTGACAGCAGGTATGTGTATAGAAGAAATAAATATGTGATCTATTCTGGAGTAGCATGAATGGGGGTTCGAGAAATGTGTGTAATCCCGTGTTGAGGGATTAAGTTCCCTCCAGATGTCAACCAACCCTTGTTGGTATATCAATCTTGCTATCTGAGAACTGGATCTAGAAGGACGGGTTAATTGTTTCGAAGGGATCTTAGATTTATCAAGACGTTGGTCAAAAGCGGTGTTAGAGTCTCCTCCAAAAATTACCGTACCCTCTAGAAACTTCTGCAGAACCATAAACATTGACCTAAAGAACTTATTTTGGCCTGTGTTGGGAGCGTAATATGAGACGAATGAAAAAAGTTGGTCATCAATCAGCCCCTTTACCAAGATATACCTCCCTTCGTGATCTCTATGTACAAGAATCAACTTAAACTGACATGACTTAGCGAACAAGATCGCAACGCCTTTTGTTTTACTCTCCGCATTAGCTAAAAAAAAAAGTGGGTAGTGGGAATGTAAGAAGGAAGGTGTGAATCTTGCCGGAAAATGAGTTTCCTGCAACATCACAACCTCCAGTTTTTGCGAATGATAAGATTGTAGAATTTTCCTCCTCTTAGAAGGTGAGGGAAGGTGTGAATCTTGCCGGAAAATGAGTTTCCTGCAACATCACAACCTCCAGTTTTTGCGAATGATAAGATTGTAGAATTTTCCTCCTCTTAGAAGGTGAATTCAGACCTTGTACATTGTGGGAAACTACTTTCAAGGATGGGTTGTGAACGGTGTTAGAATGCATGGTACTTGGGAGAAGAAAGCTCATTAGGTAGAGTACTCACCAATAGATGCATGGGGTGTTGTGGCATCAGGAAGCTTGGAAACCTGGGACCTGGAGAAGCATGGTCGGACTGGAGCAACCGTGAGCTGACGAGGAAAAAAAGAGATAAAGTGAAGTTAAAAATAGACAAAGATGGAGGCGTGGCCTGGACGGAGACCAGAATGGCAGCCTAATCCTTGTGCTCCTGCGACTCGGGGACTGTTTGAGCCTTGTTTGGGGAACCTACCTCTCGTTTGGCACCATGAGTAGAGCCACCCGAAGCTCCTCGACATCCTGAGTGTTGGTTGAGTCCAGCTCCCAGCATAATAGGAATATCCCGGACATATTCCGGTCTCAACGCACGGCGGCACACGCGACCATGCAGGCCCAAGCCCCAAGCCCGCTTAACTTGGCACCCGAATTGCTGACCCAGGGACGTTCTCCCCCTCCCAGTCTATCTGACCTGGAGACTATGACTGCTGACATCAAGAACGCAGTCACGGCGGCGGTTGCTGATCTTAAGGCGGAGATCCGCGCGGTTGCCCATCGGATCGACGAAGTGGAACAGACCACCCAGACGCACGCGGCCGCCATTCGGCAAGTACAAACCACCTATGACTCCCAACTCGCCCATCTCCTGGAGCTCCACAGACATGTCGAGGACCTTGACAACCGGGGGAGAAGGCACAACATTCGGGTACGGGGTATCCCTGAGAGCGTGGACCCGGGAACCCTGCAACAGACTCTCTGCTCTATATTTAATGATTTATTAGAGCGCCCGGCAGAGGATCCTGTCGACATGGAGAGGGCCCATCGAGCTCTGCGCCCCCAACCCCAGGCTAATGAGCCACCCCGTGATGTGATCTGCTATGTGGTCAACTTTCAACTTAAGGAGGAAATCCTCTGCAAGGCCAGGGATAGAGGCAGAATCCTCCATAATGGCGCAGAGATTAAACTTTTCCAGGACCTTTCCCAGATAACGCTCCAGAATAGGAGTGCTTTACACCCCCTGCTGGACATTCGCTATCGTTGGAAGTTTCCCTTCGGTTTGTCAGCCTCCAACAGAGGGCGCTCGGCCCTTCTTCGTACACCAGAAGACCTTCGGTCATTTTGTGAGCAGCTTGTTCTACCGCCTGTTGACCTTCCGGAGTGGTATGCCTTCTATTTCCTGTCAGAACCCTGGCTTCCGGTTTCCACGAATCCGTCGCCCAAAGCCCAGCGACACAGATCAAGACGGCGCAGGACCGGCCCGGCATCGCTGAGTGACCAAGACCCACGTCGAGATGTCTACCGACATGACCCGGCCTCCCCCTCCACTCCGCCTAGGGGTAGGGATCGGGTTGCGGACTAACTCCACACGCTCTCTTACTCCAAGTGTCGCTGCCCCTGTTCGCCTGAGCCCGCCCTCCATGGTTTCAACCTGATGAGGAGATTCACTGCGCTTGCACACCTTCGTATGACCTGTCGCCCGGATCCCGGCGGCTGTGTAAGCACCCTTCATTATCCTTCTAACTTGTTTTTTTATTTATTTATTTATTTTATTTTTTTATGTGTGACCGACCTCTGCCGCAGTGAGGGACCCTTGAGTATATACCACATATGTGCGGTAAGCCTCTAGCCAACCTGGACTGTCCTGCCATGCTGCCCGCTTCTGTGACACGTGACAATGTCTTGCCCTCCCCACCCTGGAGCCCAACCACCCCTTCATTGCTGTTTGCGCTTTTGTCAGGGCAAGTAGGAATTCCATGCCCCCCCCCGTTTTCCCCTTTCCTTTTCTCTCCCCCCCCCTTGTTTTAATCATTAATGCACTCATGCTTTATTTCTCTTGTGGGTTTATTGCTTGTTAAGTATATGCATTTCATATCCGCTGTTCAGGCTCGTGAAGGGGTAGTCACATGTAACTCCCGATGCGACTATGTGGCTCCGATGCACCTGACGGGTTTCTACTGGGCATTCCTGCTTGAGGCTTAGGGGTTTGGCTCACTACCCGAGGACTGCACCTTTTGGATGAATGTGTGATTCTTGTATAGTGTGTGATGAATGTCCCTGGTGTTATATAAGATACGGCACCTAGTGCTGTGCGACCTCCTGCAAGTTATCTGTGTCATGCGGCCCCTATTAGTTAAGTGATGTGAGGCCCCCTCTGGGATGTATTGTGTGTGGCCCCCTGTACGTTGCATTGAGTGAGTCTGGCCCCCTGTATGTCCTGTGGTGCGTGACCCCCTTGCCTGCTCTAGGGTACAGGGCTCCCTCTAGGTTCTACGGTGAGTGGCCCCCTTTATGCTCTACAGTGCGTAGCCCCCTTTATGTTCTAGAGTGTGCGGCCCCCTGTGTACTGTATGATAGGTGGTCTCCTGTATGTATGTAACGTAGTATGTGGCCTCCCCTGTATTTATGTTTTTGATGAGTGCTCTCCCTGTGTGTCAAGTAGTGTGTGACCCCCCTGCAGGCTGTGTTACCCTATATGGGTTATGTGATGTGTAGCCCCTGTATATTGGGGAAGGCTGGGATCCCGATATATTGATCTAAGCCCCCCACCTGGATGTAACTCCTTTGCCCCTAATGCTCCCTTTTGTTTATGGTTGTCCTTCTGGACAAACGGATCACTCCATGTTCTCGCTGAGATGCTCTGGTCCTATGCTTTACCTCACTATACATTTTTGAGGGAGGGGTAAAAATGTTATGTTTGTTGTCCTCTTCTCCTCTATTTTTGCCGTATCTCCCCATAGGTATCTCATTTCATGCAAGCATCTGTTAAATATGCAGGAGCAACTCGAGGTGGCACTTGATGACATTTGGTAAACTTGTTCTGTTTTCCTCTGTTTCCACAGTTTATATTGTTTTGCATTTATGCTATGCTATGTTTATAATTAGATGTCTTTCCATGACTTCAGTCTATGTACATTACGGGAGATGCCCGTCCATTTTCTTCCTCTCAATTTTGTAGGTTCCCCACAGTAAGCACCCTTCTTTAGCTGGCTCTCTATCTCAGTCCCTGGGCCGTCACTTCCTTGAGGTTTTCGTCCCTTCTTTCGTCCCCACACAGCATTCCCTTTGGGATTCTCGCTGACCCTCCAGACTCCTCCCTCCCTTAGGTGACTTAGCAGCCTAAAATCACCTCTGGTTGATCTCTATCTTCTCTTCGATCTCTCTCTCCTCTCGAATTCTCCCTTTACCTCCTTCCTTTCCTTCCTCTTCCGTTCCTCTCCCCTCCTTCTTCCCCTTGTTTCTTAGGTTTTCCCTCTAAACCATACCTTCAGATTGGTTCCGTGCCGGCCCCCCTGGTGGGCCAATTCGCCCTTCACAGCCGTCTATTGGTGCCTCGTCCACTTAGCCCCACTGCTCTCCATCTTCTTCCCTGGTGCCAGACTCCGTGGCGGTGACCATAGACCATGTCTCCCCCTGACCTTGAAGTGTTTGTCCCTGAACGTGAAAGGTCTCAACTTACCAGAGAAGAGATCCCAAGTTCTATCCTCTCTCACTAAACACAAAGCCCACTTTATTTTCCTCCAGGAAACCCACTTCCGCTCGGACGCCGCCGCTAAAACTCTCTAATCACATCTACAAAACCGCCTTCCACCGCCACTAATCCCTCTTCCAAGACGAAGGGGGTTTCGATCCTAGTATCTAGGCACGCAAACTTTCACTTATCTGATTCCCTCATTGATCCAGGAAGGCAGATACATTTTCCTTAAGGGTTCTTATGAATCTAGACCCATCACGCTTGCTAATATTTACTGTCCTAATGAACGACAAGTGGCCTTCTTTAAATCAATGGGCAACCTACTAGCTTCCTTCCAGTCGGGCATCTTGATTCTGGGTGGGGATTTCAATGTCCCCCTGCACCCGCTACTGGACTCCTCTACAGGTGCCTCTGCCTTGACCTACAGGGCATTGAGGCAGATCAATCTACTCCTTCAATCTCTTACTCTCCACGACGCCTGGCGCACACTTTTCCCCTCGGTTGAGGATTACACATTTTATTCCGCACCACATCTAAAATACTCCAGGATCGACTACTTTTTCCTATCCCAGTCGGACCTTACCCTTCTCCAGCAGTCCACGATAGAGCCCATGTTCCTGTCGGATCATCACCCGATCAGTATCACCCTAGCGTTCCCTGACACGCCCTCTAGAACGAAGACCTGGCGTTTGAATGCATCTTTACTTAAAGACCCTTCTGTGATTGACCAGTTACGCACACGTCTTCAACTATACTTTGTTGAAAATTCATACCCAGAGATCTCGCCTGTCTCCTTGTGGGAGGCACACAAATGTGTGATCCGCGGAGAACTGATTGCCCTCGCCACAAAGGCTAAAAAGCAACATCAGGAGTATATAACCTCCCTCATAGAGAAGGTGAGGCTCCTTGAAACGGCCCATAAGAGGTCCCATGCCCAGGCAACTCTGCAGGACTTGTTGCATACTCGGGCTTCACTTATGGAGGAGCTGGGCAAACGCTCTAAGAGACGATATGTCCTTGGCCAGAGAGTATTCTACGAGCAAGGCAATAAGTGCGGACGCCTTCTGGCGCGAACGGTGCCAAATTCAAAACTCTCAACTACAAAATCCACCACCTGCAGGGTCTGGGCGGTACCCGTCTGGTCAAGAATGAGGAAATAGCCAAAGAATTCGAGAACTTTTACTGTAAATTATACAACCTTCACCCACAGGGTCCTTTCCAGAACAAGTCCGACCTGCGGTCTGACCAGATTAGAGAATTTCTCCCTCGGTATAGCCCCAAACTGCTCTCCCCCAACAATCACATGACTTGGAGGGTCCCATCTTGGCGTCGGAGGTAGCTATGGCTGTCAAACAAATGAAGACGGGGAAGGCTCCGGGCCCTGACGGATTGTCCCTTCAGTATTATAAATCCTTCTATGATACGATTGGTGCTAGACTCTTGGACATATTCAACGCCCTTTCGGATCCCCAAACTAAGCCTGGCAATATGTTAGCAGCTCACATAGCGGTGGTCCCTAAGGAGGGTAAAGATCCCGCTCTGGTTGCCAATTACCGTCCGATTTCACTTTTGAATGTGGACATTAAAATATATGCGAAAGTCCCTGGCTAATAGACTGGCCCCTTAGTCCCTGGTTGGTCGCACTAGAATCCAGTGGGATTTGTGCCTGGCCGAGAGGCCAGGGACAACACCATCCGTACCCTTAACCTTCACCATTTTCTTACCTCCTCCAAATTACCTGGCTTCTTTCTTTCGCTCGACGCTGAGAAGGCGTTCGACAGGGTGGCCTGGGACTACATGCAGGAAGCACTCACGGCTTTGGGCCGGGACCCCGTATGATGTCTCATATCATTGCCCTGTATACCTGGCCCTTCGGCCAGGGTGAAAGTCAATGGCCACCTGTCAGCGCCTTTACCATCAGCAATGGTACGCGCCAGGGTTGCCCCTTATCACCTCTGATCTACATTCTTACCCTGGAACCCTCCTTAACAGGCTGAGGGAAAACCCGGATATCCTGGGTATTAATGTGAAAGGGAGGGAATTTAAAGTCGCTGCTTTCGCAGACGATGTTCTCCTCTCTCTGAGGTGTCCTAGAATTTCCCTGCCCAACCTCCTCAAAGATTTGGACCATTTTCGGCGCCCTATCAAATCTGAAAATTAATCACACAAAATCGCAAGCGTTAAAACGTCTCTCCCTCTCCCCCAAAGAGGTCCTGCACTGCCGGGAGTTTTTCCCTTTTCGATGGGTGCAGGAATCCCTTACATACCTGGGGATCCATATCCCCTCCTGCCTGACGGACCTTTACTCCCAAAACTTTCTTCTCGCTCTCCTTCAGGCTCAAAAATGCCTTAAGGACTGGATGGGCCTGAACGTCTCCTGGTTCGGTCGGGCGGCCCTGATCAAGATGATAATCATGCCCCGCTTTCTCTATCTTATGCAGTCGATCCCTATCTCCTTGCCCCCGGGCTTCTTTGCTTCCTATAGGAAAGCCTGCTCCACCTTCCTCTGGAGGGGCTCTCAACCCCGCATCAAATACTCCAGACTAACCCTGCCTAAATCTCGTGGTGGCATTGGCCTCCCGGATCTTCAGAAGTACCACAGCGCGTGTCATCTCACAAGGATCGCCGATTGGAACATTCATGGCTTTAAAAAGCTTTGGGTCCTCCTCGAGAACAGCTTCTCGCCAAGCCCCTTACATTTACTCCCATGGCTTCCCTCGAAGAATTGGCCCCAATGCCTGGTGACGCATCCTCTTATCTACCCCTCGCTCCTAACATACAAGAAGTCCCCGCGCTGGGACCCATTACCCCCTTATCCAAATCCCTTGACCTCCTTGCGAGGGAACCCAGACTTCCCACCGGGCCCGGGCCTGTCGGAGATTTCTTGCGCCAGGAGTGGCCCTTCAAAGATGTACTGGCTACCCAGTTCTTTTCAGCTGGTCGGCCCTTTAATCTTTGAGGCGGTTAATTCTCTGACTACGACGTCCTCGCCTATCATTCTGGACCTATAGACAGATTAGGCACTTCCTGTCGCCACAGCAAATCCATCGCTCTGGTCACGCCCGCTCACACACTTTTGAATCCCTTGTGCCACCGCAAGAATCCTCAAAGACACCTGATCTCCCTTTTGTACACTCTCTCCTGGTGGAGGGTCCCCCCCAGACCCCCACCCCCGCCACAACTCTCGTGGAATAGAGATCTCCAGGTGTCTCTGTCATTGGAGGATTGTGAGCACTATCTACGAATTCGCTCACAAGGGCTCTCTGAATGTGGCCATTCAAGAGAATGGCTACAAGGTGATCACTAAGTGGTATAGGACCCCGTCGCTTCTTTACAAGTTTTCCCCTAACATTCCCGACACGTGCTGGAGATGCGGTGAGGTGTGGGGACCATGCTCCACATATGGTGGGAATGCGAGGCCCTCCAGCCCTTTTGGAAAGAGTCCATAATCTAATTTCACACGGTCTCTACCTACACCCTGGATTATACCCCCTCCCAGTTTTCTCCTTCATCATACGTCACTCCCCAGAAAGAACTACTTCAGAATCCCTGGCCATGCACATGGTCAACGCCGCTAGAGTCTGCATCCCGAGGCATTGCGCTCTAACCACAGCCCCGACAGTTAGAGAGTGGTTTGCACAGATCTCCTCCATAAAGGAGATGGAGGAATTGATTTACGTTTCGCAGGACAGAGTGCACAAATTTTCTTTGGTGTGGGCTTGCTGGAGCCACTTCGTCACCACGGATCGCTATCGTCAGTTTGTCCCCTGAGTTGCTTGGGGCGCTGTGCGCCCCACCCCCTGCTTTGGGGGGATGGTGGGGAGAGGCCGGACGCGGAGCCAATCTCTCTCTCTCGTCGTCTCTCGGGCTCTCTTTG